>JALHLI010000014.1:2397500-2997500 GCA_023349425.1 Anthopleura sola
ATTTTACGTTCACTTTGTATCCAAAAACGATTTTTCTGTTTCCATACCCGGCCTGGAAGGAGTTGAAAGACTAATTCATGTCAGTTATCTGGATAAATTTGAGTGCATGACAACTCAGTGTTCGATGGATTCGTTGTTCAACAAAGTGCGTATCCCAGCGCGTATTTGCCTTATTTCAGCATCTAACATAGTTTTAGATTTATTACTTTTCTTGTCGTTTGTGTAAAATATACTGTGATTTTACTCAATGCCCGTTTATTATTTATACATTTCCAATGTTCAGTTCTTCGTGAGTTCCTTAGTACTTTGGAGTACTTTTATATACGAGTATGAATTGACCCTTAAGCTAAGAATTGATGGTATTAAAACAAAAATACTCGTATATTTCCTGAGAAATAAGCGTTTTCCCTACAACATCTGACACTCGAATATTTGAAGCGTATCAAGTCGTCTTTCTAAAAGATCAAATTTATTCATGAACCATTTAAAAAACACCATTACGTTTTGGTGTGAACATAAGTAGGATTGTTAAAAAACTGTCTTTGTTCACGATTTTGTTGGTTAATCATGGCTTTAAAAACGGCTTTGTATTCGCTTCTTCAACGCCGAGAGGGTTCATATAATGGTCAAACTTAACCATTGTTACAGCGACAGTCTGTTACAGCCATATTTGCTGGCCAAACATAATGAAAAGGTCAAAGATTCTTCGCGCTTACATATTTTTATGTGTGATTTTAAACCTATACCTCGCCAACGATATCAAGACACTGTCAAGTCAAATGCAATGTGTAGTACAGAACTCTAGTCGTTGTAGTGTGATTGTCTCATCGACTCGCCCCGTTCCTGTGGTATGCAAGATTACGCATGTCTGTGAGATGGAGAGTCTAATGGATGGCAAAAATAACGTTACGTATTTGTAAGTATATCTTTAGATAACCTCAGCTTGGTCGAACTAGTTTGTTTGTTTGTTTGTTTGTTTGTTTGTTTGTTTGTTTGTTTGTTTGTTTTTTATTAGTGCACTGACTTTGATCAGCCTAGAGGTTTTTCTTACACCAACAACAAATTGTTTATCGGCAAAATTTCGACTGAAAACAAAGACTATAGCCGATCTTGTCCATATGACATATATGTCATCCTTGCGCAAACAGTTTCTAGAAAAATCAGTTACTCTCTTTCCAGTATTTGGTGGTCGTTAGCCCCCCCAATCAAAGTTATTAGCCCCCCAATCAAAATTATGCTCCGCGGTCCCTGTTTGAGCAAAAATCTTTGATTGTAATTCATAATTTTGACCTCTGTACATTATAGAAATCTATCGCACAATAACTTGCAAGTCCTGCCAGATGGTTTTCTAGTTGGCTATCCGCACCTTGTATATTTGTAAGTATTATACACGTATGTGTTTTACTGGCTCACGTGTGAGACGTTCGGGGGAGTATTGCGTAACAAATATAACATCTCTTTCCGTACGTACTCCGTTCAGCAATAAAGTAGGAAATGGCGTAAGCACGAAAGAAGTGCTTCTCACACTTCCTGAGTGCTTTCAGCGGTCCCTAAGTGCTCTATTACTAAACGAGCGTGGTGAAAAAGCTGTTTTATCTGTTTTATGATATGGAAAGAAAATATAAAACACGTTTCTCCTTGCTACAAAGCTATTTTATTATATAGAAATATGTGTTTTTGTTTTCAATGCTGTTTAATTATCAATAGCTGGAATATCTAACAAAAATCATGATGAGAAACTGACTCCTTCTCCTTTTTTGGACTTTCTAAAAATTCATCTGACAATTTTTCCTTTGACATTTTCTATGGAAATGTAAGTATGTCAACAGATGAAAATAGCAGTGTAATATTTTCTGATATTTGCTTTGATTTGGCTGTTCCATTTTGCAGGACTCAGTTTTCCAGAGTACTTTGTCAGCTTTGATGCACATTGCCTATTGGTTTTCGAAGTCAATTCTTACACTACTTTGCAAAGAAGGGTTGCGCGCGCGGATGGTGTAAGCACCGTGATTTGCTCACTACTACAGCACAGGCGCGCGCACAGGGAGCCAAATTTTGATAAAAGTGAAAGATAAAAATAAAATAGGTAATAATCGAGTTTATGTAATTTTCCAGATCCCTGGTGTACAACAATATTAGTATTTTGACGTACAAAGCATTTGAAGGCCTCAACAACTTGACAACTTTGTAAGTATTGTAAAGAAACGTCAGTCACATCAAACAGTCCTTCTCAGAACTACATCCACCCGGATGATCATAGTACAAATATTGTTTCTTCGACAAATATTGTTACTTCGATAAATAAACTTTGTAAGTAGCAGGAAATTGTTAAGAGTTCAACGATTACGAACAAAATCTGTCAAGGATCGATCAGTGGGTCTAATGGCGCACTCAATACTGAAACTATTCATTTAGGGCGTGTTGGCTTCCCTCTTGCCATTTTACTTAACGGCTCGCGAAACAAAAAATACTCATTGTTAATGTTTCAAAAGAAAACAATGGAAATAACATCTACTAGGTAGTAACGTGCATTAGGCCTTTCGTCAGGTCAATTTTTCCTTTACAAATAAGAGCAGACTCTCACTTGCTTTTCTTTTCTTTTCTTTCTCACAGATGTCTTTCTCACAATCCACTCCGTTCAATAAAGGGGAACCTAACCGGCCTACTCCCCTCGCTGTCAGTGCTGTACGTTACAGGGATCGAACACTGGGTACTACAGAAACCACTCCTTGAGCTCCCTAAGCTGAAACGCATCGGTAAGGTAGTCCTGCCATCATTTAGGACAGATGGATCCTGCAGAAACTGTTCATTTAATCGAAACAACTTTACGTGGACTCCACTGACACCTTATGTTAAAAGATCAGGGTGTTACTTACGAAGACATAGCGTCAGCATGCTCTCATCCGTTGCGCTGTTACTTAACGGTAGTTATTTTCATATTCAGTGCAACAACAGCAATATTTTCAAATGTAAGCATAAGTCAAATTATTATAATTACTATTATGAGGATATCTGTTGGGAAAAAAAGCTCGTATTACTCCAATGCCAGACTGTTGTAGGGTGTCTTGCAGCGCTTATTAATCTCGTAGTGTTTTGCAACATCATAACATCTAGACGTCTTCGTAAGAACGTTTCAATGCTGTTTGTGAGTAACATGGCCTTGAGTGACTTGCTGATAGGCGTCTATGTTCTGCACATTGGAACATATTTAGGCAGTAGAACATACTCCTACATTGATTATAATAATCGGAATGATTGTCCATTGATCGGTTTTCTGTGGATGGGTCAATCAGGGGCTGTTTTCACCTCTTTCTTGTTAACTCTAGAAAGGTATCTCGTTATTGTCTACAGTCTTACACCAAATATTCGCATCACTCGTCGTTTGGCTATGATTTTGATCTCTGTTTGTTGGCTGATCTCTGTCTTCCTAACTGGCTGGTCTCTTTACTATAAATTGTACCAATACTCGTATTTGTGTATTCCAATTCGTCTGAGTGTTAAAACTACAGCGAACATTTTTGTTTTCACGATAACAACAGGTTCAGTAGGGATAATGCTGTGCCTGATATCTTTTATTTTCTACATTCACATCTTTATTACCGTAAAGCGCGCGGCTCAAAATGCAGGCGTCAAGCGAGAATCAAAACTTGCTAAAAGAATTGGAATTCTGGTGGCAAGCAATGTCATCTTTTACATCGTTCCGGTTTCTTTCTCCGGTGTTTCTTACATTTCGGGTCGAAGTAGCAATGATATTAGTGCTTTTCAACAAATCGCAATGGAAATGTTTTCTCTTTTCTGTCTGTGTGTCAATTCATGTCTCAATCCAGTCATACATGCCTTTCGAACAGATCATTTCAAGAATACCTTGAAAGAGCGGCTAACTGCGACGCGAAGTCAGTTTAGGTCTCTACTGACTTCTCTTAGCCAACCAGCCAACCAACCAACCAACCAACCAACCAACCAACCAACCAACCAACCAACCAACCAACCAACCCACCAACCCACCAACCCACCAACCCACCAACCCACCAACCCACCAACCAACCAACCAACCATCCAACCAACCAACCAACCTACCAACCAACCATCCAACCAACCAACCAACCAACCAACCAACCAACCAACCAACCAACCATCCTACCAACCAACTAACCAACCAACCAACCAACCAACAAACCAACCAACCAAATAACCAACCAACCAACCTACCAACCAACTAACCAACCAACCTACCAACCAACTAACCAACCAACCAAATAAATAAATAAATTGAATTGTTAAATTTTCTAAAGGTTAACTAACAATCGTGTTTATCAACCAATATGCAGAAACTATCTTAATATTAATATTTATTACTGATAATAAATTAATGAAACTCATGTAAACTTGATTTAAAAATAAAAAATATCATTGCTTTGTTGAACTTTGTTCATTCCAATATGAATGTCCAAAGTCCACTTTACCAACTTTATGAAGTCAACCTGTACTATATCAATATTCTATATATCTTGTAAAATGTTTGTAAATAATGATAATAGATAGAATTGTTTTTTGTCAAGCTGACAAGACGCTGATACAATAGACACTAACCGCCTGTGTTTTCTCTTTAATTATCTGAAAATACGACTCATAACGGTTTCGGTCCTACATCATCGTACCATGAGTAAGGGATTGAGCGAGTGAGTGAATCAATGAGTGAGTGATTGAGTGTATTTATCCTCAAAAATCCACCAGTTGTCACAACTAGCATACATAAAAGATCTTGCCAGATATAAGAAAACGTAAAGCGGGAAACACATGTTGAAATTTTTCGGCCCGATTCATCGGTCCCTAAAAAAAGAATTATGGCCACATAACAAGGGTTTCTTTTAGCAGATCTTGTAGAGTGGTTTAACTTAACCTTACGTGTTAAATAGTTAGTAGACTGATCGGGAGACTGATAGAGGTTATAATAGACCTTAGAGTGTTTTTTACTTAACTTGTGAAACAGTAAGCCGGTAGAGTCAGTAATAATCTTATTTCCATTGTTTTCTGTTGTGTATATTGAGTATTCAACGACTAAGTTTTGTTTGACGGCTTAAGTAAAATTACTCTAAGAGGGGAAACTACTGGTGGATTCTCTTCTTTCAACCTGTACGTTTCTCGAATCATGAATAACACTGGCTCTTAAGACTATTTTGTTCTTGAATACCGCGTGAAGTAGCATGAAGAAGTTCCCAAGTATCGTTCTATTTACCGAGCTGTTACAATGCATACTTAACACTGATGATAAATTATATTCTTTACTCGTGTTTCAATGCCTTAATGGAAGAAGTTTTGTTGCACGAAAAAGTATCAAAAACCAACAAGACGTCGCATTCACGTGTGTCTGATATTAGACCTCTTGCGGTTGGGTCAACTATCTATAACTCCCAGAGTAAAGTCCAGGGTTTTCCCATGATGCATTATGCTTCGTAGTATATTATCAATTCTTTCGTGACGTCACACTTTGTTTAAACGACCGGCTCTGAGTGAAATCAAAATGGCGGAATTTAGTCCAGTTGCTAGATACTCGACATCTTTCCCAGAATTTTTCTTTATTTTACGTTCACTTTGTATCCAAAAACGATTTTTCTGTTTCCATACCCGGTCTGGAAGGAGTTGAAAGACTAATTCATGTCAGTTATCTGGATAAATTTGAGTGCATGACAACTCAGTGTTCGATGGATTCGTTGTTCAACAAAGTGCGTATCCCAGCGCGTATTTGCCTTATTTCAGCATCTAACATAGTTTTAGATTTATTACTTTTCTTGTCGTTTGTGTAAAATATACTGTGATTTTACTCAATGCCCGTTTATTATTTATACATTTCCAATGTTCAGTTCTTCGTGAGTTCCTTAGTACTTTGGAGTACTTTTATATACGAGTATGAATTGACCCTTAAGCTAAGAATTAATGGTATTAAAACAAAAATACTCGTATATTTCCTGAGAAATAAGCGTTTTCCCTACAACATCTGACACTCGAATATTTGAAGCGTATCAAGTCGTCTTTCTAAAAGATCAAATTTATTCATGAACCATTTAAAAAACACCATTACGTTTTGGTGTGAACATAAGTAGGATTGTTAAAAAACTGTCTTTGTTCACGATTTTGTTGGTTAATCATGGCTTTAAAAACGGCTTTGTATTCGCTTCTTCAACGCCGAGAGGGTTCATATAATGGTCAAACTTAACCATTGTTACAGCGACAGTCTGTTACAGCCATATTTGCTGGCCAAACATAATGAAAAGGTCAAAGATTCTTCGCGCTTACATATTTTTATGTGTGATTTTAAACCTATACCTCGCCAACGATATCAAGACACTGTCAAGTCAAATGCAATGTGTGGTACAGAACTCTAGTCGTTGTAGTGTGATTGTCTCATCGACTCGCCCCGTTCCTGTGGTATGCAAGATTACGCATGTCTGTGAGATGGAGAGTCTAATGGATGGCAAAAATAACGTTACGTATTTGTAAGTATATCTTTAGATAACCTCAGCTTGGTCGAACTAGTTTGTTTGTTTGTTTGTTTGTTTGTTTGTTTGTTTGTTTGTTTTTTATTAGTGCACTGACTTTGATCAGCCTAGAGGTTTTTTTTACACCAACAACAAATTGTTTATCGGCAAAATTTCGACTGAAAACAAAGACTATAGCCGATCTTGTCCATATGACATATATGTCATCCTTGCGCAAACAGTTTCTAGAAAAATCAGTTACTCTCTTTCCAGTATTTGGTGGTCGTTAGCCCCCCCAATCAAAGTTATTAGCCCCCCAATCAAAATTATGCTCCGCGGTCCCTGTTTGAGCAAAAATCTTTGATTGTAATTCCAAATTTTGACCTCTGTACATTATAGAAATCTATCGCACAATAACTTGCAAGTCCTGCCAGATGGTTTTCTAGTTGGCTATCCGCACCTTGTATATTTGTAAGTATTATACACGTATGTGTTTTACTGGCTCACGTGTGAGAAGTTCGGGGGAGTATTGCGTAACAAATATAACATCTCTTTCCGTACGTACTCCGTTCAGCAATAAAGTAGGAAATGGCGTAAGCACGAAAGAAGTGCTTCTCACACTTCCTGAGTGCTTTCAGCGGTCCCTAAGTGCTCTATTACTAAACGAGCGTGGTAAAAAAGCTGTTTTATCTGTTTTATGATATGGAAAGAAAATATAAAACACGTTTCTCCTTGCTACAAAGCTATTTTATTATATAGAAAGATGTGTTTTTGTTTTCAATGCTGTTTAATAATCAATAGCTGGAATATCTAACAAAAATTATGATGAGAAACTGACTCCTTATCCTTTTTTGGACTTTCTAAAAATTCATCTGACAATTTTTCCTTTGACATTTTCTATGGAAATGTAAGTATGTCAACAGATGAAAATAGCAGTGTAATATTTTCTGATATTTGCTTTGATTTGGCTGTTCCATTTTGCAGGACTCAGTTTTCCAGAGTACTTTGTCAGCTTTGATGCACATTGCCTATTGATTTCCAAGTCAATTCTTACACTACTTTGCAAAGAAGGGTTGCGCGCGCGGATGGTGTAAGCACCGTGATTTGCTCACTACTACAGCACAGGCGCGCGCACAGGGAGCCAAATTTTGATAAAAGTGAAAGATAAAAATAAAATAGGTAATAATCGAGTTTATATAATTTTTCAGATCCCTGGTGTACAACAATATTAGTATTTTGACGTACAAAGCATTTGAAGGCCTCAACAACTTGACAACTTTGTAAGTATTGTAAAGAAACGTCAGTCACATAAAACAGTCCTTCTCAGAACTACATCCACCCGGATGATCATAATACAAATATTGTTACTTCGATAAATACTGTTACTTCGATAAATAAACTTTGTAAGTAGCAGGAAATTGTTAAGAGTTCAACGATTACGAACAAAATCTGTCAAGGATCGATCAGTGGGTCTAATGGCGCACTCAATACTGAAACTATTCATTTAGGGCGTGTTTGCTTCCCTCTTGCCATTTTACTTAACGGCTCGCGAAACAAAAAATACTCATTGTTAATGTTTCAAAAGAAAACAATGGAAATAACATCTACTAGGTAGTAACGTGCATTAGGCCTTTCGTCAGGTCAATTTTTCCTTTACAAATAAGAGCAGACTCTCACTTGTTTTTCTTTTCTTTTCTTTCTCACAGATGTCTTTCTCACAATCCACTCCGTTCAATAAAGGGGAACCTAACCGGCCTACTCCCTTCGCTGTCAGTGCTGTACGTTACAGGGATCGAACACTGGGTACTACAGAAACCACTCCTTGAGCTCCCTAAGCTGAAACGCATCGGTAAGGTAGTCCTGCCATCATTTAGGACAGATGGATCCTGCAGAAACTGTTCATTTAATCGAAACAACGTTACGTGGACTCCACTGACACCTTATGTTGAAAGATCAGGGTGTTACTTACGAAGACATAGCGTCAACATGCTCTCATCCGTTGCGCTGTTACTTAACGGTAGTTATTTTCATATTCAGTGCAACAACAGCAATATTTTCAAATGCAAGCATAAGTCAAATTATTATAATTACTATTATGAGGATATCTGTTGGGAAAAAAAGCTCATATTACTCCAATGCCAGGCTGTTGTAGGGTGCTTAGCTGTGCTCCTTAATCTCGTAGTGTTTTGGAACATCATAACATCTAGACGTCTTCGTAAGAACGTTTCAATGCTGTTTGTAAGTAACATGGCCTTGAGTGACTTGTTTTTAGGTGTCTATGTTCTGCACATTGGAACATATTTAGGCAGTAGAACATACTCCTACATTTATAATAATAATCGGAATGATTGTCCATTGATCGGTTTTCTGTGGATGGGTCAATCAGGGGCTGTTATCACCTCTTTCTTGTTAACTCTAGAAAGGTATCTCGTTATTGTCTACAGTCTTACACCAAATATTCGCATCACTCGTCGTTTGGCTATGATTTTGATCTCTGTTTGTTGGCTGATCTCTGTCTTCCTAACTGGCTTGTCTCTTTACTATAAATTGTACCAATACTCGTATTTGTGTATTCCAATTCGTCTGAGTGTTAAAACTACAGCGAACATTTTTGTTTTCACGATAACAACAGGTTCAGTAGGAGTAATGCTGTGCCTGATGTCTTTTATTTTCTACATTCACATCTTTATTACCGTAAAGCGCGCGGCTCAAAATGCAGGCGTCAAGCGAGAATCAAAACTTGCTAAAAGAATTGGGATTCTGGTGGCAAGCAATGTCATCTTTTACATCGTTCCGGTTTCGTTCTCCGGTGTTTCTTACATTTCGGGTCGAAGTAGCAATGATATTAGTGCTTTTGAACAAATCGCAATGGATATTTTTTCTCTTTTCTGTCTGTGTGTCAATTCATGTCTCAATCCAGTTATACATGCCTTTCGAACAGATCATTTCAAGAATACCTTGAAAGAGCGGCTAACTAGGACGCGAAGTCAGTTTAGGTCTTTGCTGACTTCTCTTAGCCAACCAGCCAACCAACCAACCAACCAACCAACCAACCAACCAACCAACCAACCAACCAACCAACCAACCAACCAACCAACCAACCAACCAACCAACCAACCAACCAACCAACCAACCAACCAACCAACCAACCAACCAACCAACCAACCAACCAACCAACCAACCAACCAACCAACCAACCAACCAACCAACCAACCAACCAACCAACCAACCAACCAACCAACCAACCAACCAACCAACCAACCAACCAACCAACCAACCAACCAACCAACCAACCAACCAACCAGCCAACCAACCAACCAACCAACCAACCAACCAACCCAGCAACCAACCAACCAACCATCCATCCAACCAACCAACCAACCAACCAACCAACCAACCAACCAACCAACCAACCAACCAACCAACCAACCAACCAGCCAACCAACCAACCAACCAACCAACCAACCAACCAACCAGCCAACCAACCAACCAACCAACCGACCAACCAACCAACCAACCAACCAAACAACCAACCAACCAAACAACCAACCAACCAACCAACCAACCAACCAACCGACCGACCAACCAACCAACCAACCAACCAACCAAACAACCAACCAACCAACCAACCAACCAACCAACCAACCAACCAAACAACCAAGCAACCAACCAACCAACCAACCAACCAGCCAACCAAGCAACCAACCATGCAACCAACCATGCAACCAACCAACCAACCAACCAACCAACCAACCAACCAACCAACCAACCAACCAACCAACCAACCAACTAACCAGCCAACCAGCAAACCAACCAACCAACCAACCAACCAACCAACCAACCAACCAACCAACAAACCAACCAACCAACCAACAAACCAACAAACCAACAAACCATCCAACCAACAAACCAACCAACCAACCAACCAACCAACCAACCAACAAACCAACCAACCAACCAACAAACCAACAAACCAACAAACCAACAAACCAACAAACCAACAAACCAACAAACCAACCAACCAACCAATCAACCATCCAACCAACCAACCAACCAACCAACCAACCAACCAACCAACCAACCAACCAACAAACCAACCAACCAGCCAAATAAATAAATAAATAATTTACTGTTAAAGTGTCTAAAGATTAACCAACAATCGTGTTCATCGACCAAATGAATATGCAGATGTCTTATTAAGTTTTTACAGTGCAAATTAATCAAATTTTGTTAAAATATATTAATTTTAATATATATTATAAATTAATTAGACTCATGCAAACTTGATTCAAAAATAAAAAATATCATTGCTTTGTTTAACTCTATGTATTCTAATATGAATGTCCAAAGTCCACTTCATTCACAGCAGGAAGTAAAGATAACTGTCTAGGTTAGCTTACATAGTTTACGAAGTCAATTTGGACTAAAAATGACGGGTCAAAAGACTATGTCTTGTAATGTTTTCTAAAAAATATTTATAAATAGAATAGTGTTCTTAGCTTGGAATAACGGATAACTTGCTAGGCTGGTTATATGGTTTACGAAGCCGAACAGCCTGGACTTCAGTGCTCTGCAGTTAAAAATACTATATCTTGTAAACTTTTTGTAAATATTGTTACTGCGATTCTCAATATCCTGCGAACTCACACATTTCAACGGCTTGTTGTGAAATTGGTTTTTCCCTGCCGTCAATCAAAACTAATCAGTCGGTACCTTTTATATTTTTGACTGGCGGCAGTAAAAAACCTAATTCCAACGGGAAACTCGCAACTACCGAGTTCGCAGAATATTGAGAATCGCAGTAATAGATAAAATATTGTTCTTGTTATGAAGATTTGGGTTTCAATATAATTAGTTGACTAGACGTTGATACGATAGACCGCTTGTGTTTTCCTTTAAACTTTCAGAGAATGCTTATTTTGACATGCTTATTTAAATTCTGGCATTATTTTTGAGCTACTCTTAGATTTCTTGATTGACAAGGCCACGTGACCGTGTCCTGCAAAGGGCCTATAATTTCTCTTATGTAAACTACGCGAGTAAGTTTTATTTCTAGGGTTAAGTAAAATCACTCTAAACAGATGTTAGAGTAGATTTTAGGTTAAGTAAAACCACTCCAAGATGTACTAAAAGAAAAGCTAGCTGTGTGGCCATAATTATTTCTTTTATGTAAACTACGCGAGTAAGTTTTGTTTCACGGGTTATTAAAGTAAAATCTTTCTAAGAGGAGAAACTACTGGAATATTCCGCACTTCCTTAATCCTGTATGATAAGTTATAAAATAACTTTGATATTACGCGCGCTCTGATTGGTCAAAAAGCCATGTTTTATGAGAGCATAATACATGCTCACGTCATTTTTTTCTCTCTCGAAAAGTTAGTTATTTTATAAAAGCAATTTTATTCCTTAACTCCTGGGTGCGAAAAACAACATTGTGGTCTAGCTTGGGTACAGACAACACCATATAAGACACGATGAACAAAAGATATTTTTCCAACAAACATTCGCACTGCGAAAACTCAAACGGTACTTTCAAATCACTACTTAAAACATTTCTTTTTTCTAAATACTGTTGGACTTTATTTCTTTTTATTTCTGTAAGAGCGCTGAGACTCAGTGTGGCGCTCCTAAAGCCATTTTATTATTATTATTATTATTATTATTATTATTATTATTATTATTATTATTATTCAATATCTCACAAAGGTCTATATTTAACCAACACATCCTTCTATACATAAATAAAGAACAGTTTTATTGTTTTTTGATACTATATTACAAAACATGAACTCAAAACTAATAAACAAATTTATTCATGATTAACTTATCAGTAAGAACATAGCCATTTGAGTTTACAATATTCTCAATGAGGATGACCTCTTTTACCTTTATAAAAATTGTCTGTTTAATTCTATTCGTAACAACAGGAATATCTACTGTTCTTCTTTGTTTTAGGAATGTGCTTTTAAGCTGTTCGTCTTCAAGTTTTTTTCCTAGTTTTTTCTCGCTTTACTTTTTTCTCAAAGCGCTCACCAGCCTAAAAATTTCAAAAGCGGAAGTTAATGCAATCAAACTCTGTACTTCTACTATTGAAGTGGGAAAATAAGACATACTTACTCTGAAGCGATGTCATCAACCTTTACTGGTAATTCAGGATCATCTTCAACCTGTCATTGAAGGAGAAACTGAGTTTTAGAACAAAGAAAGTTTTCTAACTTGATGATAATCATGGCTTTTCCCATGCACTTAAATACTTTTTGTATCAAGAACACTCGTAAAATCCTACCTTGTTTTCTTCGGAGATGTCTGCAAACGCATCCGACAGAGAGGCCTGTCAAATGCAAAAGAAGTTTATAAGAGTCTTACAAAGCATTTATATGATTTTTTTGAGGGATAAAATCGACTCAGTTACGAAATATGAGATACATAAAGATGTCCGTGTTGCCTTCTGTCGTGTTACGTTTTGCACTTGTAGTTTCTTGTAAACTACTTTCTTTATGTTATGAAACTTTTTTCAGTGCTAAACTTCAGAATCGAAACTCATTGGAAATTTTGAACTGTGGCAACGAAAGATTGACTATCTTTAAAATGAATGCCTGGCAATAAATAGTCCATACCTGAACGGCGAAGCCAAGCTTTTGGTCTTCCTCCGATTCGGCCGCTGGTTTACAAGAGAAACACACTAACAGAGCACTTAGAACACAGACAAAAAGTAGTCCCCTCATCTTGATTGTACTTCGACAACTTTGGGTAAGAAAATATAAAAATATAATGAGCTTCGACTTCTCCTCACAAATGTTTGAATCGCTTCTTGCTTGCTTGCTTTAATAACCAGTCGTCTGTAATGGAATGCGGAAAAACTCAAGTGTTTTTGAATATTAAATTATTCTGTTTCGTAAGAAAGCGAAAAGGAAGCTTTACGATTATGTAAAACTACTAAACACAAGTAAAAAGATGACTTCATTTTTATTAATATTTTTAGCCAGTTTTTTACAATTTTTTTTATTTTAAATCTTTTTACGAAGCAAAGCAAAGTTTCAATAGATTGTGCACTCGCTCGCATGATTAGAATATCATTATTTTAAATATGCACCATTATATAAACAACCGAGTTTTACAATGTCCTGCCACTGATGTTTTGAAGTACTCCTCAAATTCAAATTCAAAAAAGTTAAAAATTAAGCTTCGAGCTTTCTTTACCTTCATGAAAAAAAAATATTTTTAATGTGGTTGAATAGAGTTTGTAAATACTTCAAATACATTCGATATTCTTTATTGTCATAGAGCGGTTTTCGTATGAGTGGGAAACCTACGGCACTGACTTCAGCACGTACACGGTACAACATGCTGTAACACTGACATGGCTTCCTATTAGCTTCCAGTAATTTACCCAATCACAACGCTAGCTTAAGGCTACAGTAAGATACGGTAAGGCTACAGTACGGCTATGAATTTCTCGTATCGTTTCCCACTCATACGAAAATTGCTCTAACAAGTTATTCAATGTATTACCAACCAAGAATGAGATATTCGTAAGGGTTCGATATATATTTTCGACTCTTTTTTTCTATTATTAATTTTGATTTAAAAACGATTTTGAAACTGCTAGATATTTTTACATTACGTAGTTTCCAGGGCTTCGAGTGCCCCTATATTTTATAGTGAATGTTTATTTCCCTTCCACCGGCACCAAAGTTTATGAGCTTGATAACAATTTTTTCCTTTTCTTTTCTGAATAAAATTATAGGAATTATAGGACATTTAAGAACTATATAGGAAAACATAGGGAAACTTAGAAAATAAAATATAGGAAATATAAGGACACTTTCAGCTTCTCGCACTTGCGAATCCAATTATAAGACAATGTATGAGCATTAAACAGGTTTTTTGGTCATATTTTTGGCAACTCGATATTCACTCCAAAATTCGTTTTTCTTCAACCTTTTCGATAACATATTGATTTTCAACAAGTGATTTTGAGGTGGAAGCCCTGAGTTTCACTTATTTTTACATTACGTAGTTTCACTTCATACACTCTGTAGTTTCACTGCATGGTCTGTCAACCATCTTGACAAGCAGGAACTAGTTTCTATGCACGAGTGCTTTCTTCATTAGTATTCACAGTAACAACGTCCTTCTTCTTGAACCAGAAGAACATGTCAATCCAGAATAGGCAGGCAGGCCGACTGAATGAATAATATCTTAGGGTCAGTTCAAAAGTCGATTTTATCATGAGCCGAACCTTATGACATCAAAGAAGACCGCCTTATTATCCATTATTTTCGATCCTTTCAATACCTACAGCTCAGCCAATGAAAATGATCATACAGTGTCGTCATGGTTACGGCGCATTTCTTTGCCTCTGATAATTTCATTGGTTAATTTGATTTTCATCAGGCTTTGAGCAACCGGGTCAAGTAAAAAGCAATCGAGGTCTGCTGATTGTTGGAGACTGCACAGTTTCACGAGAGTTCAAAGCCAGCATTACATTGGATCGAGTATCTTAGTTTTTCCTTGAGCGTGCTTTTCTTGTGATAGTTGGGTAGTTTGAGCAGATTGAAGCAGGTTGATGCAGTGGGTAGTCTTCCTACTGGATCGCGTCGACGCCTGATGTTCAAGAATCCTCTGATGACACTCCCTACCGTATCACCATCATCCTAAGAATGTAATATAAAACAAGGATTGAAGATTACAAGAACGAGGGCCACAGGTTTGTTAGCCACTGGCCATTTAGTGCTACACTTGTAAAAACAAAGACGGTTTTTTAAAGAAATATGTATGGACTCATTCCTAAAGAGGGAAAGAAAAAATGGAGGAACGAAGGAATGAATGAAAAAGGAAGGAAGGAAGGAAGGAGAGAAGGAAGGGATGGAGGGAGGGAGGGAGGGAGTAAACGAAGGAACGAAGGAGGGAGGGAGGGAGGGAAGGAGGGAGGGAAGCAAACAAGTAAAGACAGATGGACGGCAGCCATGTTGTACAGCAGAAAAAGAATAGTAGGAAAGTAGAGTCTACTGTGCAAGACCTTTAATTAAAGAACTTAATAAAAGGTTAAATAAAAAAATATTTAAAGTGGATTTCCCGTACCTCGTCATCGCTGCATTCCACACAACGGACAGAGAAGGGTGGTTCAAGATGCTCGAAGCCGAGCAAAGGAGGTTTGGAGCAGCTGGTAACAAACTGGGTAAAAAAAAGAGAAAAATGGAAAAAGAAAAAAGGTTAAATAGCCACAAGAGCAACCAAAGGAATCATTCGAGTGTAGTTTTTTGAGTGTGAAGGACCGTGTCATATATTGAATGTTGTGGTTATTGCATGTCTCTCCGCTATGTAGTTCATGTCTGGGGTCGCAGGTTCGATTCTCAACTGAACCGCATATGTGAGTTGAGTTTGTTTGATGTGTTGTTCTCTCCTTTGCCACGAGTGTTTTTCTCCAGGATTTCCGGTTTTCCTCCCTCCATAAAAAAAGATAAATATAGTTATTTCTAACGACGTCTTACCTTCAGAAATTGTGATTTTTCTTTATCGTTGAAATCCTTTTCTAGAATCTCCCACAGCCAAACCACAACACGGTGGCCGCTATGGTAACCGCCATAGTAACGAGTGTGCTTCCTAAAACGATGTAAAAAAATACATATTGGGCCATCAGTACATCTAATTTTTTAACATAGGGAGGGGGAGAGAGTACAAAAATGGTACTTCGTAAAGACCGTCCATTACAATATTGACCTGACCTTAAATCAGACAAGTCCAGATCTGCGTTATCACCAGAGATCAGCCGCTGGAGCTCTGGGGCCGAAAACATGCGCAGCCAATCAGAACGCACTATTGATTTGAATCCCCGGATGAAGGCTTTGGTTTGGTTGTGGTGTTGTAAGCGCATACGATAGTTAGCCATGAGATGAACGTAGCTGATTCTATAAAGAGAAAGTAAACAGATTTAGATTTTGTATAATGTAACTGAGGCTCACACGTTTTCTTCAAACTTATCGTTTATTCTTCTTGGTTTCTTCCACGTCGAGTTTTAATCAAAAGACCTTTTCGGCTTGGGTGTAATGTTTTCCCATTTCAGACCACGTGTTATTCTCTTGAGAATAAGATTCTTTGTTTGAGTTGTATTCATATTCATGTGTCTTCTCATGCGCAACCGTTATACAAAGGAATGATATTCTAGGGAATGACACGTGGTCTGAAATGGGAAAACATTACGCCCAAGCTAAAAAGGTGTTTCATAAGCAATAATTGTTACCCAAGTTTTCCGTTCATCGACCCATCATCAGGGGATGTGTAAAGTCTAAAATCTATTAAGCTTTGACTGTTGTATCACAGCGTAGGTCACCCACAACAGAGATAATCTCCAATTACTGTGAAGCCCTGGAGGAAGGATAGACCACTTGCACGTGACGTCAAAGCAGCTCAATTTGGAAGACAAAACAAAAGAATTTCAATCTCTCTGAGAATTGGAAACCTATTGTTTTGTCCTCCAAATTGAGCTGCATTCTGACGTGCTGCAAGGGGTTGCAAGGGGTCTATATACGCAATGGCCCAGATAAGATGTCCTAAAAGCTCACAGGAGAGAACCAACAAACTCTAATCACATACGACACCGAGCCCGGCGAGACTCGAACCCGAGTCGCATTGTTGATCGCACGCCACTTGTGCTCCCTGAGACAAAAAATAAGGGCATGAAATACAACACACACGATATACTTACTTATTCTCGTTGGTGACTGGAATAACACTTCCCCCAGGTTTGAGTTCATGGGTCACCATCTGTATATAGTAATATAGCAAACACAAAATGATATTGAATTCTAAGTATAAATAATTATTTAAAATATTAAGTTTGTACTGACCTTTCCCATGACATCTTCTTCAAAAGCAAAAGTCAAATCCAGGTCTCTTACTTCACCATCGTAATTCTAGAACAGAATTGTGATAACCTTTATCATCGTACAAGGACAAGCAAAAGAAATAGACCCCTTGCACGTGACGTCAGAGCAGCTCGATTTGGAAGACAAAACAAAATGATTTCAATCTCCTGAGAATTGGAAACCTATTGTTTTGTCCTCCAATTTGAGCTGCATTCTGAAGTGCTGCAAGGGGTTGCAAGGGGTTGCAAGGGGTCATGCTCAATGGCCCAGATAAGATGTCCTAAAAGCATGAGAAAGAGAGTGTTGCATAATATACTCCTTCCATACTCCTCCCCCAGGCTCTTGATAGTCCAGTACATTGAGTACCTTGATAAAGGTGAGACTCTTGTACAACTTTGGTCCAGTGAAGGCAGTTTATCTATAGAACTGTACATTGAGTCCAGATAGATTGCTACTTACCTTGATAAAGGTGAGACTCTTATACAACTCTTGGTCCAGTGAAGGCAGTTCATCTATAGAACTGTACATTGAGTCCAGATAGATTGCTACTTACCTTGATAAAGGTGAGACTCTTATACAACTCTTGGTCCAGTGAAGGCAGTTCATCTATAGAACTGTACATTGAGTCCAGATAGATTGCTACTTACCTTGATAAAGGTGAGACTCTTATACAACTCTTGGTCCAGTGAAGGCAGTTCATCTATAGAACTGTACATTGAGTCCAGATAGATTGCTACTTACCTTGATAAAGGTGAGACTCTTGTACAACTCTTGGTCCAATGAAGGCAGTTCATCTATAGAACTGTACATTGAGCTGTGTTGATGACCAAGAACATGATTCATGAAGAACGAAGCAAATGGCACTTCCACGACAATTCCCTAAAAAGAAATTCAGCAACAAAGTTTGATTTAGTTTTGTTGGAATAAATATTTCTGTCTTTCTACCTGGCTGTCCGTCCGCCCGTCCGTCTATCTGTCTGTCTATCTGTTTGTCTGCCTGTCTGTCTGTTCGCCCGTCTGTCTGTCAATCTGTCTGTCTGTTTGCCATATAGGTTAGTCTTACGTACCTCATAAACAGCTTTTCCCAACATTTTGCCAATAAATTCAAATAGATTCAGATGATTATCATGAACGAATGAGGTCGAAGAGGGATACAATCTTTGTTCGTCACCAGACGTCGTCTGAAAAAAAGTAGAGATAACGTGTGCTGTTAGATAGTAACCACAGGGGGTGGGGAATGCTAACAACAAAACGTGTAGCCGACGTAAAGTGCTTCTCAGATTTGCAACGTTCTCCGTTTTCTGTTCTCTGAAGGCGCAGACACACGGTGCAACCCGTTGCGCGTAATACTGCAGGCAATGTTACTGAAGTAGGATCGTTTTCTACTTCAGCAACATTGCGTGCAACAAATTGCGTCGTGTGACATGGCTCACAACATCAATTGCCTGCAACAGTGCGCGCAATGTTGCAACGTGTGGCCATAGCTTCAAGCTACGTACAGCTATGAACCAATCAAAGCGCGTGCTGGGAATTAACCATATAAGGAAACTCGGACGAGTATCCTGAAAACCAAAACCCACAGAAAAGTAAACACAGAAGATGCGTGCTCACTCACCTTGAATAAATTAAGGCCTGGGTCAAATGCTTTCTTAATGGTCTCTTCTAGAAACTCTTTGAAAACGCCATCTTGATCAATACCAGCCTCTGGAAGACCCTGTAAAACATGCATGAAACCTTATTAAGCATCGTATTTCCCATATTCCCCACTCTTGTTAACTCTCCCACACCGTTTCTGTAAGTTATTATCATTTACATTCTGGATATAGTAGAGTTTATAGTAAAGTCAAGACACACGGCACGGTTACGGCGCGGCGCGGACACGGTACCAAATCTCTAATGTTTTCATACATGGCGCGATCCATGTCGTAAGTTTCTATAATCATACGAAAACTGCTGAACAGCACGGTCACGGTAGAGATTTGACAGCCTCCTTTGAACCAATCAAAGTGCTGGAGTTCACTGTTTATCCAATGAAACAGCTCAGTCACGACACCGTAACAAATTCGTACGAAATTTGCTCTGTTTTTGTCAACTTACTTGTTCGTTAATAAAGCGCACTCTGATGACTCCTTTGAGTACTTTGGGAGAGAGTTTCGATAGCTGGTCGTAACCATCCTAAAACAAGGCATTTGCCAATAGAGACAAGTTAATATAACCAAAATCTGGTTACAGCATCAGTCTACCATAGCGTATACAGCTATTTCAAAAAGGTTGGTGAAGGTTTTGTTGCTTGTTGTATACCAAGCCCGAAATGCAGTATGGATGATGTTAGGTCATAGGTCAACACAATATAGAATTTTCCATTTTGCACGCTGACATTATTTACAATGGATTCCTTTATTTCATCGTGTATTATACTTTTCATTCATAATAAAAACAGATTGAAAGTCCGATGGAGATGTAAAGGAGTCTTACCTCAAGAAGACGATTTCTCCGCACAGTTATCAATGTTCCTTGAGGAACAAAGTCATCGTTTGGTCGTATTATCCCCAGGACTTCCTTGTCTTTAGCCACGCATTCACGAAACAACTGTACACGCTGTTTACCAGAAAACAGAAACGGTATACTGATATTAATACAGGGTTCGCGTTAACGCAGAAAGTGGCATTTTTAGGCAAAAAAAAATCCTAACAGACAATGCATTTTGGCAAGAGCTGTTATTACAGTTACAAACGAGACAACAAGCATTGTATCGACCCGATAACGTCACGTGTCTACATTCGTAATATCAGCTATTTGTTTGCGTCCCAGGATCCGAGAGCTTCATTTCTTCCTAATGCAAAACAAATTCCTTGCTTACGAAGAACGCGACCTAGAATCCCATCAAATGTTGGAAAATATTATTGTAAAATGTAAAATCCCCATACCCCCCTCTTCTCATGATGTACATACTTCCATGTGCGGCATCACGTGTGGTATTTTCTGTAGAATGACACAAGCTCTTCGTCTTCCTTCAGCAAGCTCAGCCCTGAAGGTGTTGGACTTGACCTCCCTGGAACAAAACATGGGTTAGTCTTTCGTGCAACAAGTGGTAAAAATTCCACCAGGAATCTATCTTCAAGCGCTCTTGTTGGTTCAAAGGACGTCGTCAATTCCGTACCGTTACCGTGCCTTGTCGTTTCAAAGCTATACGAATCTTACTGTTAAGCTGCGTGCGGACACACAAGGCGAAAAAATTAGAGATCGCATCGTGTGACTTCCCGTGCGACGTTGCCGGCGACCTTGCAAAGAGTAGAAAACGAGTTCTATTTTTGCGAGGTTGCGCGCAACGAATCTCATACTGCACGAGCAGCGTCGTACGGGTGGTCACTTGGTGCGATCTCTGATTTTTGTGACGTGGCATGCATCGAAAAATCGCATTGTGTAAGCACCTTACAAGTCACATGATAAGCACAAGCATCATCGCCCAGATCATTAGTACTTACTTAATGAGCCAGTGGTTGTTCGGAGTGAAGGATCTTCTACAGTCTCTATCGTACAATATCAACAAGAGATTGTGACCTGAGTTGAGCAGAGTCTCTGCTGACATGCTCTGTGGTTTATTCTCTGGAAAAATTTAAATCAAAATATAGAATGGAGGTGTTATCATCAACAGTCGAAAGTAATATGAGAGCAAATACAAGACCCCTTGCACTAGTCCCCACCTGCATGAAGGTCAAAACAATAACAAATATTAATTATATCATCAATCTATAAACCTATACAGGTTCTCTGGTTTTCCTCCCTCTTGAAAATTCAACTTTTAAATTCCAATTCGACCTTGGAACTGGGCCAAAGTTTTTTGAGCTTCTGCTATTCACGTATAACAAGGACAATTTATTTTATTATTCCTTGCTTGCTTGCTTCCTTGCTTGCTTCCTTGCTTCTTTTCTCCCTCCCTCCCTCCCTCCCTCCCTTCCTTCCTAATAGTTATACACATAATTTAAATAATAAAAGTAGTTCTTACCGTCCGTAATCTCGTTCCAGTACAACTTAAAGACAAGTTTGTTTAAAAAAGTCGACATGTGAACAAGATCGTCCAGGCTGAACGGTTTTTGCTGTTCGTACATTTCTAGGTCATCAACAATCCTGAAAAATAATTACCAGAGTAACCATCGTATAACAACATATATGACACTGTGTATTTGGAAATTAACTTTTGGGAAATAAGGGTGGTGTAGCAGTAGTACACGTTCACCTCTGGGTAAAATTATTCATTATTTATGAAGAACTATGGTACGTACGGTAGAAGATGGCCACAACAGTCAAAGAAGAGTGTAAGAGTAGATTGTAAGGCGTGCGAGCAGTTGACACCTGACCGTGTGATGCTGTTTAGTACCAGATCTGGTCCGCCATTATTACCAATCAACACGAAAAATCGCCAAAGACGAACAAGAAACTCTTCCTGGTAACTCAAACCTAGATGAAAGAAAGAATGGAAGTCACACATTAAAAAAGCCTGAATGAGAGATCTCACAAATGTACTCTGTAGTGCGCGCATCATCTATCTGGTCTCACCTGTCAATATATCCAGTCTTATCAAAGAGAAAGTAGTGACCATAGTCTGATACATCACGCACACATTAGACACTAGTTCGACCTGTGACTGACTGACTTTGATGCTCGATCTGTTACCACGCTGAAGGGATCCAAACAGACTCCACAGAGACTTAGAATCTGAAAAAATGGAATCAAATATACATAGTTTGCCCTCGACCAGAATCTGTATCACAAGAAGAACATTAGGATCAAGGGTGGGGTAGCAGTAGTTAGTAGTAGTTATTAGGTCTCTCCCTTGATTAGAGGATATTTTCTCCAGGTTCTCCACAGACTGAGTTCTCTTCCCTAGAGCTCCACAAAACCTAGCACGCTAAATTCCAATTTGATCTGTGAACTAGCAATGCCCTGACTTTGATCAGCCAAGAGGTCTTTCGGGGTTTCGATCTGTGAGTTAGCAATGCCCTGACTTTGATCAGACCAGATGTTATTTTTGGGTCAGGTATCAATACATTTGAAACGTTAGCACATTTTGAAAATACTCATCAGCCACTATTTTGCATGGAACATCGACTAGTGGTGGTTGGTTTACCTTTCCTGTTTTGTTCTTTGGACTGTGCTTGCTTATCCAGTTCTGTAACAGCCTTCAGGTCTTCAAACAACAACTCTACGGTAGATCGATGCCATAAGATCTGTAACTGCTTGGTGATGTGAGGGATTGAGTCATTCAACCTACAAACGTAGTGTAACATCATTCAATGAGTATCTATAATATCTATTCATTCGTGGCCTGTTTGGGAATCAAGGGTGCGGTCACATGCGAATAGTGTTTGTTAGGTCTCAACCTTGATCAGTCAAGAGTTTTTCACTGGGTTCTCTGGTTTTCCTCCTAGATCAGCCCAGAGGTTGTTTCAGGGTTCACTCTGTGAGTTAGCCGTACCCTGACTTAGATCAGCCCAGAGGTTGTTTCAGGGTTCAATCTGTGAGTAAGCCATGCCCTGACTTAGATCAGCCCAGAGGTTGTTTCAGGGTTCAATCTGTGAGTAAGCCATGCCCTGACTTTGATCAGCCCAGAGGTTGTTTCAGGGTTTGTTCTGTGAGTTAGCCATGCCCTGACTTAGATCAGCCCAGAGGTTGTTTCAGGGTTCAATCTGTGAGTTAGCCATGCCCTGACTTAGATCAGCCCAGAGATTGTTTCAGGTTCGAACTGTTTGTTCCAAACTCACCTCTGGTCAGTGTGTTGCTTAAACCATCCAAGAATCGGATGCCAGTTTGTAAGGCTACTCTGTTTCTTAGCAACATATGATTGACAGTAGAGAAGCGCTCTAGACACTACGACCTATGAATTGAAAAAAGAGACATTAAATACAATCATGTAAATGTGATTTCTTAAGGTTTACCAAAACTATTTCAACTTACTATAAAGTCTCTTAAATTGTGCTTCAAAGCCTGAAAAGACAACCATATAAATCATTAGGGTCAGACGAGAAACATTTCTGATCAGCTTACTCCACCCATGCCACCTCTATCTTGGAGACGAGGTCACGTATTTCGCGACGATTAAATTTCGCGATTTTTCAAAAAAATTATATTCTATCATTTGATTATTAGTTTGTCCCCGCTTTTTAATGGTCACTAAATTCCATATTTCTTTTTCATCATTATGATAGTTACTTAATTTTTGAGTCATATTTTCGTGGCACCTATTTTTCGCAACACTCTAACTTTGCGAGTTTTTCAAAATCGCAAAATTTACAAAAATTCATATAATAAGGTAGATCTTACCTCCTCTTCCAGCTGAGACAGGGATACTATATTAGCTGCAAGAGAATTTGAAAAACACGATTATTAGATGGTCAAATGAATCGAAGCTTGTCGGCGATCAACTCGTGGAAGAGTATAACATGAAAAATTGTCCAGGGTGTTAAAAAAGGTCTCTATCGTTCCAAGGCCACCTCACGTCTCGCTTTGATGCAAAGGCATTACTAAATTTCAAGATGGCACAGGGAACTGTGAAGGGTACTATTCTTCTTACCAAGTAAACACAAGGAGTATCCACATTCGAGGGAGTTATACGTTATCCTGCTTCTCTGTTCTGACTTCATGAAGTCAATCACTCTACTAAACAACATTACACTTTGGAATCTCTTCAGCATCTGCAAAAAGATATAAATTCTGTCAATGATTAACTCTCGGACCTAATACAGAGATAACCTTGAGCTTGTCACAACCTAGTAGGTACCCAACATTCTTATACTATAATCTATAATATTTCACAATATCCAATGGAATCCAGTCATTTCGAATTCCACAAAATCACATGTATGTGCTTAATTTTTCATCCATTCAGTATAGTAAGTATCAAATATTTTCAAGTAGAAAAACTATCTTCTTAAATATTACCTCAGGAGCTATTGAAGAAAGGTGAAGAACAAGTCCAGGTACAGATAAAATATTTAGTATGAATAAACTACAAAGATTTTCTGAAAATTGAGAGATGACCAATGATCTAAAAGGAGAGAAAAAAAGAAAATTACTTTCAGCGTGACACACTTCTGGGGGATTGGGATGGTGTATTGGGTACTCCAGGGCCATAGCCACGATTTGGACAGTGGTCCAGTTTTAAAAAAGTGATCCAGTTGGTTTTTTAAGGGGGGGGGGGGGGCAATGGTTCTGACAGTAAAAAGTTGTCTGGTTAAAACTGGACCAACTGTACTGGTGATAACAGTGCTGTACTCTCATGAATGGCCAGTTGTCAGTTGTGTAGAGGTTGTGTTAATATTTACGTACCTCAAAGACAAGGAAATGGCTGCAGACAAGGGAACTAATTTGAGAGAAGGAGAGGAGCGAGCAAGACCATTCATCAGGAGATCCTTAAAATAAAATGGTTCAATTCAATATCTTCCATGTATACTATACTATATTATATATATTTTGGATACAAATGATGAAATTTATAAAACATGCACCCTGAACCAATCAGACACATTACACTGATTACAGCTTATTTTTTATCAAATTGCATTTTTACCTTCAGTACTGGGTAAAATCCCTTTGTGTTGAGAGATCCAAGAATATTAGAGCACAGCTGCTGAAAGCTTGGCTTCAGTGCTTCACCTGCACGGGAAAGAAAACAGACAGTCACTGAGCCATGATGTACAAGTGTACACAAATTATACAGCTACAATAATTCATGTAGAAATGTGTTGATTATTTACCTCCTTTAGCAGTTAAAATTTTCCATTTTGAACAGTCAGTAAAGGTTATTAACTAGAAAGAAATTGAATTCTTAGAGTTAAAAGAGGATTTCTGTATTGATTAGCTGTATATTGTATCTTTATAGCAACACAAAATATTCTCAATCCTATATTCCTTACCATGTTTAAATAAATGCTGATTTCCTTGGAGTCATTTCCAACATGAGGCTAGAATAAAAAAGACTAATATATAAAAATTGATAAATTAAAAATATGATGATACCGTTATGCGGTATGGTCAATGTCAACATGTTCATAGGCTAATATTAATTCATAGTATTATTAAATGTGAAAGAGACACTGATGGTGGGCACTAACAAACTACAGTATGAGTATGTAGGGATATGCCTTCTCTATATCTCCTGAGAAATTTTGAAATTGATTTTGGTTGAGGGTACCTTAAGCTTTCTCATCAATCGACAGCAGTGCCACAGAGTATTCTTGACTTGTTGAATCCACAGGAGAATCAGGTCTTGTGACAATGCTACCGATATATACCAGACCTGTGCAGTAGAAAATAATATTAATAATGTCTTTATTTTATGTCATGATTCATAAAGTGGTTGGCAATAGACCTTTTTACCGATATGGCAGTCATCTTGAATCATGGGATGCTGAGGGGCAAACATAGAACATAAATTTTAAGAAGCATAGAGTGGCAGGGTTACTTTCTAAAATAATTCTATGCTTGACCCTGACAGCTGTGCATACTATCAATTTTCCAAGAATTGCCCCCTCAGCATCCCATAATATCTTACTTAAAAAAATAGAATTCAAGGTGGCCACCGTATTGGTAAATAGAGGATATTACATGGGTGCACAGAGATACGAATCCAAGAAGAGGAATATAATTACATGTACAACATACTTTAGGATTATTCTGCTCCATGCTTGACAATATTATTCTACATAAAGAGACCAATCTCTGAAAGAAAATTAAACAGAACACATTCATGATATGATCATTTTAAGTACTAAATTGAGGCCATCTTTTCAGTTATGGAGTTAATTTTGACACAAGTGCTTGATTTAAGGGGATAGGGTCATGTGATCACCTGTTAGTGCACATGGCTATTATGTACATAATTATAATTATAATGGATTTGATTATTTAAATAACATATTTTTACCTTAGCATCATGTTTGTCTTGAAAAATAAATAAAAATCTTCTGATCTTGTGGAAAACTGTTATTGCTGGAAAACAATAAAAAGATTGCAATCATGTACACACACATCAAATTGTCAAAATATCTACTGTAGCTAAGTTCACTTTTTTCATGATCTATTTGAGGGGTAAGTGAGAAATGAACTTTAAGTTTTTCAAGCATACTCAATTAATAAATTCACTGATCATTGATCACAAATCAAATTGACAAATTAATCTTGATCAACATGATTAGTTTATTGATATAATCGTACCCTTAGGAGTCCCTTAGGGGGGTAGGGGGTAGGGGGAAGCTCACAAACCTGGTGTCTTTGATGAAGCACTTTCTTCCTCCAGAAATG
The DNA here is from genome assembly GCA_023349425.1 of Anthopleura sola. Classification (NCBI taxonomy): domain Eukaryota; kingdom Metazoa; phylum Cnidaria; class Anthozoa; order Actiniaria; family Actiniidae; genus Anthopleura; species Anthopleura sola. The sequence continues at coordinate 2,424,145 of JALHLI010000014.1, forward strand.
CATCAAATTCCTCTCTAGTAAACAAGATTGCATGAACTAAGCTTAGAATCGGTGATGTTTTAGTACCAATAGAAAAAGACATGACTGCATGACTGTCAACAGACTTATTAAATATCAATCAAATCCCCAAAAAGACGGAACTTCACACGGGTTATGATAACGAACACAAAATGTTTTGATTTACCTTATTTCTTTCCTTAATTTAGACACACAAACAACTCGTCTCGTCCATGCCTGATCAATAATAAAGAAATCAGAAAAACAATTAGTAAAAAATTACCACAATATATGTTGTTTTTAGCGTAGTTCTGAAGCTATGCTGCAGCTAAAAATGTTCATTTTTGACACCTGAATTTTCAGAACAGCTTTTTCTTTCGCTCTTTCCTCTGCTCGCTGCTGTCTAGCGGCTTGAGCCTTGGATACGACTGATTCATTCTTCTTATCACCCGATCCAGCAAACATATTTGTAATCTAATAACAAAAAAGCTATTTTTTGTAAGTAGGTATTCACTTAGATTTCTCTTCGCTGTCATCCGCCATTTTGTTTTTCCTCGTCTTGACCGGAAGTATAAGCAGCCAGGCCTTGTTGTGAAGTGTATCCGCTGTACAGCTCTTACTGCGGTTCATATGGTTGCCATGGAAATCAAAATGGCGGTTTGTTGTGAATACAGTGAATAAAGTCGAATTTCTTGGATTTTTCTTTATTTATCACTCTAAATATGCCCTCTGTCAGCAAAGTAAGTCTCTTTTTACGTTGCCCTAGTATATGTTCTACTTATCTTTCTGTTTTCTTCCATTTTTGTAGCTCTAGAGTTCAAAATTTTACGTCGTAAATGTAGACATTTTGCTTATTTTTGTTGGCCTTGACGCCATCTTGTAAGCTTACTTTATGAGGGATTCTTAATATTTGAACAACTTATATTAATTTCAGGAGAGACGTTTTAAACCCAGAGTGCTGTGTTGGTAAGTGTCTGATGTCTGTAGTTTAAATTAGTCTACAGCTTCTTCCTGATTGATAGATATGCCCCCCTCTCCCATGTAAATTTCATTATTATTATTATCACCACCATCATCATTAAGCTTATTGTTATTATAACTACAGTACCTAGTATTAACCTAGCTGGTTGTGTTAATAGGGTTGACCTTACATTAGAAAATGTGGATGAAATTCTTAAAAGTGAGTCTGCTGATGAAGCTCGAAGGTAATATCATTGCTCATGAAGGACCATTGAATGCCTTAGATCCATATAACTGCTGCATTTTTTCTTGCTTTTGGCTTCTTTTAATCTCTTGGGTAATTGTGTATTTTACACTTTGATTCTTCAGCATTCTTGCAGACATCTTCAAAATAAAGGATCCTAAAGAAGACCTCAGATCTGGGATATTAATAGATCTTTATTATTATTCCATTCAATATCCTTTGACACCAAATATTTACATAAACCATGATTAATTTATAGCTGTTTTAAATTACCAAGGCAGTGCTCAGAACAAGCACTCAAAAATGTAAAAGCTTTTAGTTTGAAAGTGCTGAATAGTGGCATAGTGCAGTAAAAGTGCTCACCTCTCACCAATGCGACTCAGGTTCTAGTCCTAGGGTACTGGTCTCAGACCTGTAAGGCTTTCCGTCCACCTCAGAGTCGTAAAGTTAAGATAAATAAATAGGACCAGACCAGGAACTCTAGAGGTGGGAGGGGAGTGCACTACTAGTCTGCCGCCTTTGATTCCCTCAGGTTCTAAATAAAGTATTATCCTTAACATTCTTTATATTTGCAAAAGACAATAACTTTACGAAGGAACAGATCTCTGCATTTTTCTCCATTATCAAGTGTATCCATGAAATGGCTGTTGGTAAGTGTTTTTAAAATGATGCCAAGATCGTAATCATCATTCTGAAATTATGACAATTTGACTAGCAGTAGCTTAAATGTTAATGTTCTTCAAATGGGTCAATAGCTTATTAGCCTATCCCACCCTATGGGGGGAGGGAGGAGTGGGTCAGTGATCACACTGTGGGATGGGTCAGTACTGGAGTAGGGAATGGGACACCTAGCTTGGGTGAGGGAATGGGGAGGGCAGAAAGGTGGTCCAAGGCCTACACCCCCTAGGGCTGGCTAAACAGGCTAACCCCAGTTATTTACAGTCAAGTACAGGCTTGCATAAGGATCAATAAATTGATGAAAATCAATATCCAATACCTCAAACATTAATGGTTGAACTTCTGAGAAAAGATTAATCATTGCCATATTTATTTCAGATACACCATTTGGCAATGTCAAGCCTGTCTTTGAATATACTAAAGATCTTATACTCTGCCATAGTATAAAGGTACTATAGATTGTCATATTAGCTCTAATAAAGAAATCGAAAAGTCAATGGACCTTTTAGCATGGGCATAATTTTTCCCCATTTTAGACAACTTGTTATTCTCTTTTGAATAAGATTATTTGTTTGAGTTGTATCCAATTCATGTTTCTCATCATGTGCAACCATAAAACAAAGAAATAATACTCTAGGGAATGACATGTAGCCTGATATGGGAAAACATGGCACCCAAGCTAAGAGGTCTATTGAAAATTTTCTTCCTTCAGAGACCACCCTTCAGCATTGCCTTGTTCTCCACGGATCAAGTTAAGAATATCACAACTTATATTGTCAATACGTGAGTTGCTGTTTATGGAACTTTTAACTTTTTTTGAAATTGTTAATCCTTTGATATAATTTATTTCAAGTGAGCACTCCTTAAAGATGGTGTTTTATTTTGCTTGATGTAGGTACTTTCGACATTACAAGCTCTATAAGTATGCTTTTACGCCTAAGGTTAGTACCTGTTTTAAGGATAAGAGTTGTGTTTTTTCTAATCAGTTGAGTTCTAGTTGTTTATCTTCCAGGCAGAAACTGCCAATCTGGTTTTTACCCCCTCCATCCTGGAAAAAAAAAACCACCCTCTCTCTCTCTTCTTCCCTGTCAGTGGCTCTGTTTTAAGGGCATGTAAAAATAAAACTACACAGATGAGAGGGAAAATAAAACAAGTGTTGAGATCCCTTGGCTTTAAATTGAAATATGGACCTCTGAGTCTTTTACCAACTGAGACATGCTTCTTCCTGAATCTGCCATAATTGGCTCATGCCGTAGCAGTGTCCCTGGCATGACTGTCATCATGGTAACGGCTGATAAATCTATTTGTTGTAATACTTATATTTTCAGGTTCGGCTTGATCTTGCAATAGATTATATTGGATTACCAGCCACTCCACCTGCATCTGAAGGTATTTAATACCAGTAGTGTAATTTGGCCCACTTTCACTCACGCACATGACACACATGACTCTCAACTCATGTGTTGATTTTAACACTGAGAGGAGAGAATCTGTAAAGACTGACCCTCATGGCAAGAGAGAGAAGGATGTACTCTACTATCAATCAGGGTGGCAGAAAGAAATAATAAGTAGGGGGCTGAAAATCGCCGAACTACACTCTATTCATCACATGTAGTGTCTACAGGAATTGAACACTGAGAGGAGAGACTCTGTAAAGACTGATCCTCATGGCAAGAGAGAGAAGGATGTACTCTACTATCAATCAGGGGTGGCAGAAAGAAATAATAAGTAGGGGGGGGGGGGGGGGGCTGAAAATCGCCGAACTACACTAGTACTCTATTCATCACATGTAGTGTCTACAGGAATTGAACTTGGGACCCAACCCGTCCGACTCACAGTCAATAATTGATGAACTGAATTTTTTAACACTATACCAGTGACCTTTGACATCAGGTTTCAAAGACAATCATTCTGTTACAATTTGACCAATTTACAGTACAATTATGCATGTTTAAACCATTTTTAATATTGTGGTAGCTGGTGAGGAGGAGGAAAAAATGACAGAGGAACAGAAAGAGGACAAGGGAGAAGAAGCAGAGGTGGCCACAGAACCAGAAATTGAAGGTTTGAACAATTATTGATGTCACACTGCCAAGCAATAGATCATTCACCCTGAGTATAATGTTCTTCCATAGACCTTTTTTGAGATAGCTTGAGATGTTGCATTGTGGTCTAGATTCAGTGCAAACATCTTTTGTCCATCATGCCATAATGGACAAAAGATGTTTGTACTGAATCTAGACCACAATGCAACATCTCGCAACATGGTGTTGTTTATACCCATTCAAGCTAGGCTACAAATGCTTCCTTTTTTTCAAACTCTGAAAACCAAGACCTATTCCAGGCTTTATTCCATTGAGTATTATTCCTTTGTCACAGAAGAAAACTCGAGAAGATGATATTCATACAAATCGTATTCCCAAGGGAATGACACATACGGTCTGAAGTGGAAAAAATTATGCCTAAGCTGAATGGGTCTATTGAATTTCTAAAGGGACATTGATAGACTGGGAAACAATTCATCACTTCAATTTCTTTCTTTCTCTTATCACAGAAACACCTGCTGTCAAAGAATTAAAAACTATGATCTCCACGGTTCTCCAGGAACAAGTTGAACAGGTGAGCATAAAATACATACTCAAATGAAATGTTCATTTATATTTCTTCTCTTTCATATTCCTTTTTTATTTCTCTTTTTCACTTCACTTTTGCAGTGGTACAACGCTTTGAACATCTGAAAAATACGTACCCAAGTGAAACGATATATTTTTCCTTCCTTCCATTTTTAGGAATCCCACTTTTTATGGAACTGAAATAAGATCAGAAAAATTCCCCTTTCTTGATAGATATTATGCTTCATATTATGCAAGCGAACTGGGATATCGAGCAAAAAACGGAGAACCCGGAAAGTTTAAAATCGTCGATTCGAGGAAGAGACCCAACAAACTCTACTAACATGTGATGCCACTTTTCTTCCTTGTGATTCTTATACTTCTTTCTTTCTATTTTTCAGCTTAAAAATAGCGTAGACCTTCAAATCAAAGTAAAAGACGAAGAAATCAGTAAGAAGATGGGTATTTCCTTGGCGGATACTGGAGCAGCACCAAAAAGTCCGAAAGGAAAGGGAAAAAGAGGGAAATAGAAAAAGAAAATAATGTAAAAAGAAAACCATTTTATTTGTTAACCGACAATAAACAAGTTCAGTACTGTAGCTTTAGTACAATCAATAAAACGTAATTTCACATCTATTGCATCATTCATATAGTGAAATCTGTCCTGATTCCCCTTGACTGTTACTATATAAAAGTGAAGAATCAATCACAACAGAGACACACATGTAAGTGAAAGTTGATTTTGAAGGACGACTTTCCCAGTGCATGTTAAGTTGCGGCGAGTTCAGGTCCCTATATAGATGATTCCTGGGTCCTCAACTACTGAGTGAAGGGCTTGTGAGTCTACTGTTTCGGGGGAGATAGAGCATATTTCGTATGACTATCAGTGTCGTGTGCGTCGGTGCTTTGCTTGAGACAGTGATGTTTTCTAGATTTTTGATTGGCTGATTTTGTCGCAACGTACCGCATTCCCTTATTCGTGCCGGCTTTTTACAATCATACGAAATCTGCGCCTACATTCGTTGTCGGAGAAGGTTTGTTGGCACAATCATAAATAACCCGTTGCACGTACCTTCGGTAAAAGGATGGGATATATTGAATATTTATGTAATTTGAAAATTATTCCTCTCCCTCTCCCCCAGTACATTCTCTCTTATCTCTATCATCGTTTTATTTAATTTCACTCTTCCTTGTCTTTCTTTCTTTCTTTCTTTCCCTTTCTTTTTCCAGGTTATTCTTCCCTTTTTCCTTCCATTCTTTAGTCTCTGTATGTCTGTGTGTTTGTTTGTTTGTTTGCTTGCCTGCTTCAGTGTTTTGTCAATGTTTTTGTCAATAGCATTTCAGGGGCGTAGCCAGGGGGGGGGGGGGGGGGGGGGGGCAGGTGGCCAGGGCCCCCTTCTCCATCGTGTTTGCAGTTTTTTAGTTTGCTGTTTTTTTGAGTTTGCTGTTTTTTTTGGTTGGCCATTTTTTGAGTTGGCCGTATTCTTAGTTGGCCGTTTTTTTGTTTGATGTTTTTGTAAACTAATATCCGTTAAACCATGATTGGAAGCCCCTTATCTATCATATCCCAAGCTAAAATAACTCTTGCTATTCCCATTATTGCTTCCCTTTCATTTTGAACTGACTGGACTCGCCCGACTGACGTTAGAACAATCATCGTAAAACAATAACCATTGGCTGACTGTCACTTGATTTGCCCTGAGCTGTTCTAAGATTGTACGAGAGCGCTGATTGGTGGATTTGACTTGGTCCGTCTGCTGTCAAACTGACTGTTGTGTTTTCTCTGAGAAGATCGATAACCGCGTCTGGCTTCTAAAGCTCTTCATATATTTATTGATATCTCATCGAAATAACTTGAACCTACGGGTATTTGCACTGGCATAGGTGAAGATCATCATTATTTCGCTCTGCTGTAAGTTGATAACATGGTATTCTTGCCGTTAGACTTGAAAACAGTTGACTCTTCGAAGACGTTGTCACGATGGAATAGCTTCTGTCTGTGACACTGCTTACTTTTTACGACCTTAAAAAAAGCTGAAGAGTTTTACTATAAGACCAATCATCTGCTAGATGAGTAGCTAAACAATTTCATGGTCTGTTAGTACCTAGGAATTTTAGTTTTTTAAGTCTGGGAATTTATGAATTTCTTGCTACGAAGGATGAGAAGTAACGCATTCCATATCTTTTCAAAGTCTACAGTCACTTGAAGAAAATGAACGCGAATGACACAGAGAAAACTCCTCGAATTTATACATACTGAAGTACATAATTTATATGATTAACTAAAGGAATGTATTTTAGCTTAAGTGGGATGAAAAATCCCTGAATTTACTGGACAATTTTTAAACTATATTTGAATGTGACATTAAACGGTTTTTTCAGTGCTGCATCGTATGTCTAGGACGTCAATCGAATACTGTCTGCCAAATTCTAACTATAGAATTTGTTATATCATAACTGAAATATTCTTTTTTTAATCATTATTTTATATCCAGAGAAGAAAACGTTTACGATGACGAGCTTTACTGACGATGGTCTTCATTGGAACAAGAATAATCTGCATTTTAATGGTATGTAAAATATCAGCTGTGGCTGTAAGTGTACATGTATGCGTCTTGTTCAGGATTTCCGCTTCAATTTTATTGCTACCTTGAATCGAAACAACCTCTGGGCTGATCACAGTCAGGGCATGGCTAACTCAAAGATAGGACAAATTGGAATTTAGCGTGTTAAGTTTTGCGGAGAGGGGAAAACTGGAGAAAAACCCTAGACAAAGTACGTGTAGTAGTATCGTCAGTATGAAGCAAAATGGCTCCTACTGAAGATTTGGCGGGAAATTTCGAACAAGCGGGCTCGCCTACTTAAACTACCCCTATCTCCAAGGTTACAAAACAGAGGCAAGATAAACAGAACGAATAATTAAATGAACAAACAAAATATGGAAAGAAAGAGGAGAAGTAAAGGGGACCGACGAAGGTTGAAAGAATGGGATGAAGGAAGGATGGAAGGAACGAAGGTTGGAAAGAATGGGATGAAGAAAGGAAGGAAGGAAAAAAGGTGGAAAGAACGAAGGACTGAGAAATGACTGTTAGCTACCTTAAATTTTGAAAATAAAAATAGACCGATCATGCAAAATGAATATTGACTCTGCTCGTAAAAAATTGCTTAAAACTTTTTTCACCATTTCAGAGCTTGGTCTGCCTTACACAGTCCCACCCTGGGATCAAACGTTTCCCCAGAACACCTTCAAGAAATATACCTGGCAACAGATATGCCAGATGAGTGGCCTTGAGCTCTTACAGCACTTTACTGTGCGGTTTAGTCCAGTTATTTGGCGCTCTAGATCAAGTTTACGGCAAGTAACTTACAGATGTAACCTGGTGTCAGCTTGTCGAAGGGAGTTCTCTGGTGTTGTTGGCGTGCAAAAAATGATTCGACATATCAAAAGACATTTGGCTAAATTGGAAGAACATCGAATACTGAGTAAGTCTTCAACGTTTGAATGGAAGAAAATTGGTATGGGGGTAGATCTCAAGTTATTTCCCTCACTGTGGGGGTGGATCTAGGGGCGTGGTTTCCTAAAGAATACCCAAACTACACGATTTGCTAGGGTTACTAGAAAGACACACAGTGGGACAATTTTTATCGAACCTGCAACAACCTCTAGGCGGATAGCAGTCAGGGCATGGCTACTTTACACATGTTCACAGATCAAACTGAAAATTACTTCATAGTTAAACTCTCTATACTTCACAGATAACTACTGCAAGCATTATATAGAGAATCTGACGTTTTATGCTGTTGGTGACAAGTTTCCTACAGGAACTATGGGTTCGAATGACGGTAAGTAACTTGTAGATCGCACGTTCGGTTCTAAAAATGCCTAAAGAGATTTGACAATAACTCATGGCATGGCATAGCAGCCATCTTGCATGGTTAAATTGAGCAAAAGAGTTGTCAGTTTGTCTCTTTTGTCATATCGACCACTGAGCCCCTTGTCCCGCCATGTCCTTTGTATTTTCACTCTCTTGAAAACGATTCAAAACCAGAAATAGGAAGGCGTTACGAAACTAGCGAACTTGGCTTACTTATATTCAAGCTTTCTTTTCCAGAAATACCCTCTCACGTTGAAGCTAAAAGAGACATAAAATCGAAAAGTTGGGGCAACGGAAAGCACAAAACTAGAACCGAAATAGTAATGGGAAATCAAAATATGAAAACTGCAAAAATTAGTTACACTGTAGTCCAAACGAAAGACTGCAAAACGGGACATAACAGCCCAGTTATATCAGGCAAGGAAAGCTTAAAGCAAGATGGTATTTCTGCAAATATTCAAGATAAGAACTTAGAGGAAACCAGTGAATTACGTAGCTCTCCTGGTGCCGAGGAAGCCATCCATTCAAGCTTTTTCCAAATTTCTACATCTTCATTGACAATGACTACGGAATCTCTGTCGTCATCGTTTGGATACAAGACACAACACGAAAAGGATCATGGGACAGAAGAGGTTACATTAACACCAAAACGTGATACAAGTACAACTTCAGGATTATTGACAAGATTAACAACAATGACTGATGTATCGAAAACATCTCTCGAAGGAATATCTGATTTGTGTAAGAAGTTAAAAGATGACGAGGCACAGCTAATAAACGCAATAAACAAACAAGAAAATATGCAGCTTGATTTAAATGAAAATGTTTTCCCGCCTTGTGTGGCTGGCTTTGAACTATCTTCCTGTGAATTGACTGTACAAAATGACGCTGATGGTTTGCAACAAGAAAGCAAAAATATAGAATATTCTTTAGGTCAAACAGATAGTTTGGGTGATGGAAGTTGTTGTTCATTGAATGGAAATCTCACTAAAATTGCGACCAAATCAATTGACGTTTTACCACAGGATACCCACCAGAAGAGTTTTAACGAATCTAATTTTCAATGCGAGGGAAGTAATTCTCCTCCGAGAATGCGCATTTTGGACACTATGGATTTTGATGTACCGTTCATCGCCGAGACCTATTCAGGTAGGTTCCTACTACATCAATATAAGCTTCTCTCGAAATCCGTGAAACTCATGCAGGTCTTTCATAAAGGTTTCTTTGGGATGCTCCAAGAAAAATAAAAAAAACTTGACGTTCCTCTATTTTCAATGCATTTTTTTCTCTGTCAGTATTGGCAGCAAGGGGCCCGAGATGCACAGGTGGCCAGCAAACTTTTCTAAATCCGGCCCTGGCCTGAGGAGTGACTTTATCGAGCACATTGATTCTGTGGCATTTTTTGAGCTAAAATATTTCCGCATCCCCCGCAATCACTTCTTCTTTTGCTGAATATCATAAAACTTCGACGTTTTCTTTATCAGACAAGAGTGTTTCATTTGAAAATTTAGGAGTTCACCTTTCAGGTAGTCTCCCTCGCAGCCATTTTTGAAGTTGTGACGTACTTCCGGGTCCAACTGCTCAAAAATACCGCTAAAGCAGAGCCGTTAAAGTAAAGCGAAAAACGTACTCAATGATTTAACCTCCACCTGAAACAATTGGAACTTTGGACAACAAATCCTGTCATAAAGAAAAAGCAAGAAAAATCTTTATAGAACTGCTTTTCGTTTTGGACCCGGAAGTCGTTTTTTCATACGAATGACGTCGAGGAGTTGCTCTTCCCGCAAGACCTTCAATTTTTTTCGAACCCTGAAAAAACTTTCAACCCCTGTATCAATGCTACAACTCCTGACTAAAGAATTGGTATAACAAAAGTATTTGTCTTGATTCAAACCTATTCTTTCTAATCCTGATTTGCCAAACTTTTGTTTGTTTGTTTTTTGGATACCCAGCATGCATCAGAGTCATGGTCTACATATCCCGGATGTAACAATAGACCGCCGCCATCTTTGTTTTGTTGTTCTCTCGGTCTTATCAAACTTCTTCTTGTTTTAAATCTCTTCAATGGATCCTAAACCACAGATACCTCAACCTAAAGCCCGTAAGAAACAGCTTCATGATACCACGAATCTATAAAACTAAATTCTAAATACTTCATTGCGTAAATACGTAGTGTTTGAAGCATGCTTTTTATTCCTTTGACAGAAGTCATGTCGTCATCGCCGTCGTCGTCCAACTTGCCAAACCAAAATATTCAAGTATCGCAAAGTAAATATGGAGAATTATTAGCAGTTATAGAAGAAATAGGAAAAGATATTCGACCTACTTATGCTGGAAGCAAAAATGCATCTGAAAGATTAAAGAAAGGTAAGAGTATTAGCCTTGTTGATGATGGTGAATTTTTTTCAAATATGTTGACTTTTGTTGAACTTATTGGTCTGCTATGGTTCATTGTTTATTATAGAGAAAAAGGGAAACAATGATAAAGAATTGTAATACTTTGAGTTATTTCCTTTTTGAGCATTTATTCGCAAAACTGAAAATTTTAGCACCTTCTCACAACTTCCCCTTCGCACCCCATCCCTGCCCCCTCCACACTCAATTGGACAAAAATTCCTTGCAAGAACTAAAAGTCCTGCATTAATAGCTGTTGTTACAGATGCATGAAATTGAAATCCACATGAGACAACAAGCATTGTATCGACCCAATAGCCTCACTTGTATGATTCTTAAAACAAAAGATCTCCTTTGAATAACAGCTATTGTTGCCTAATCATTCTTCCACAAAAAGGGGATCTATATTGATGATACTTATTTGCCACCTAAGCTCTCACAATGCTTAACAGTTATTTTTTGTTTTCTTTTTTCCACAGGAATTATGCATGCTAGAGCTCTTGTTAGGGAATGTCTGATTGAGACTGAGAGATGCGCACGGCAATAGAGAATCTACTCTACCTAACAATTACTAACATAAACATTCCTATATGAGATCATTCTATATCTTGGTGCTTGCTGTTCTTTCAGAGGAGCATGTCATTTGACTATACCATGATGCATAGCATGATAGACTAAAGCAAGTTTTGTATGGCTCCATAAAACATGTGGTAGGAAGACTCAGTTTAGTGACTGTTAGAGTGCCCCAAAAGTACAAAAGTACAAGCCTTTTGATGGCTCTTTCTTGGTGTTGCAGAACACCTGATGCATAAACACAATAAAACAATATCGAAGAACAAAGAATTCCTTTGTTGCTGCCCTACATTCCAGCTAGGCATTATGGACAATAACTAACTAAGAACAAAGAATGTAGAAGGTAACTATGCCATGCAATACAAAAAACCCTTACCTTGAATACAGTAGTTTCTGCAACACCAAGAAATACCAATTTTGATTGGATGTAAAGCCTGGTTTAGACATCGAATTTCACACACGTGCCGAATCTAATGCAAATAAATTCAAAAAATAGGTTTTTCTCATTTGCATTGGATTTGGCAAATGTCTGAACTGGGTCTTAGCCATTCTATACCTCGAAAGTTAACATACTGTAGAATTTTCACAGTCGCGTGAAATCTAATCCATCATGTGAATGTCATGTTTATTGATGCATCTCAGAAGCTAAACAGAAATTACTAATAGAAAAACATACCTACCTCAAAAAGAATCTCTAGAATAGAACAATGAATGATAACATACCATAAAGCTAAAAAGATTTATTTATTTTATAAAGATCCCAAACATATGTATGTAACGTAGAACACTAATAAACTAATTTATTGATCTGTGAGAATATATTCATTATTTTTAGTTCTTGTTTTCTAATAGAGTGCATGCCATATCATTATTTAGTTGTCAAATTACTAAGAATTTTCTAAGATTAAACAGTATTTGACTAACTTTTTTTACTTCAAGACGTTTTGACTGTAAAACTACAGTGTTCAGCAGTTGACAAAAATGGTGGAAACTGTGTGCAAGTTTACATTCGTATTTTACACATAGAACAAGGCTAAAAGAAAGCTACTAAGTCAGAGGCAAAAATATAGGCTAAGAAATGTATTGTGGTATATGGGTATTGATATGGTCCTTTTCATGCTTACTATGTATGATGTGGGCTACCTGTGGTTTTCTGCACGCGCTGTTGAGCGCCGGTTCGGGGAGTTGGACACCAGGTGCAAGCTGGCGCGCGCTTTAGATGACGCAAGACGCGCACGTGCGCATACGGCATTTTTCAAAAAATTAAAGTTCCATTGACAGTTTGCTTCAAAATCTAAAGACAACGAGAACCAAACAGAGGAAAGGGACATAAATGTATATAAAAATGGGAATTTCTTACATACTGTTGACTTTTTACCTAATATGCCTGTCGGTGACTGTTCAAAGGGACGTGTCGAGTCAAAAATGCAAAGGTTTGTCGATATTTTGTACGAATATCAACACACACACATAACTTACAAATTGATTTTTAGGGATGTTACTTCACATTCTAAATGTATAATTCATGGAATGATATTTAAAGATTCAATTTTAAATTCATTTTTTGCTCATGATTTTTTTATCTACTTGATTTATATATGCTGCCAGTGATTAAAAAAAAAAGAAAAGAAAAAAAGAAATCCCATCTCAAAATCAGTTGCGCAAAGTCGAACAACCGTTCTTCAACCGTTTCTAAACAAAATGACGGTTTTAAATTTGTTTTCACACAACCTTTATTTCTTTTAAAAGAATTCCTACCAATGCTATTTAACGACTGTAGCCAAACCCAGAAGACGTACATGCTCCTCTTTCTGACTCATGTGGTAGTTGGTCTGTGCCTTCTCGTCTATGTCTATGGAACTGACATATTTTGCTGGTAAGAGGAAAAGGAGGCATATGTTTAGAGTGAGGGAGAGACGGCTTGTATACGCTCAGACAGCCAGACAGTAGTCAGAAATGTGAGGGGGACTGTATTTTAAAATCTGTCGTATTTTTATATCATCCTATTTTATCGCATGACCGGAAATTTAAGAGGAATGTATATACATCGAGATACGGTGCTGACCAAGAGAAACGCAGGCTCTGGGGACAAGATTGCAGTGTTGAGTTGAGTGAATATAGTGGTAATGCGTGCGCAACAAACCTAACGTAAAATATAACTGTAAGTGTGTAAGCATCGCATAATGGATGCGCAGACCATCATCTGGCTGCATGAGGAATTAGCCATTCAGTTTCTTGCACTATTGTCCTTCTGGAATATATATACGCCTAAAAGTTCAGAAACTGAGAGAGTCGGTTCTTTCTTTTCCTTTCTCATAAAATCCTTTCTGATTTTTTTCCATACCAGGAGCTATTCGCAAGACCATCAGGCTAACCAGAAACATACCAGTGAAAGTGGTACGAGGGATATGATGGAAACACCTGCAACTGAGCAGGCGGACAGCGGCGACATGAACGAGGAATTGAATGACAGTTACTTTTTAATACTAGTTGATTGCATCCGAGTGATGATAAGCCAAGCAGCAAACGAGCAAGAAGCAAGGAACATCATCCACCAAGTGCTATCTGAGGAGTTTCCCAAATATTTTCACAATGATATCGTTATCAATCGCCTTTTAGACCTGAATAACAAACCTAGTGAAGTTCTACTGGAAAACAAGGAGAATGAAACTGATGGTGGAGGAAAAAGAGAAAAAGATGAAGAAAAGCATTCCCTTTTCCTGGAAGATGTGTACCCGGAAGAAGATAACGAGTACACAAGCGTGATTACTGATGAGCAACTCATCTCCATGATCTCTGATATTTTGTTAATCAGTAAGGCAAATGATTGTGGTACGCCATTCTCTCCTTTCGAAGAAAACCACACCTCAAAAACCCCAGTTCAAAGGCCTGTTTCTCTGGTAGACAATGTAAAAGAAAATCAAGGATTTGAACAAGACGCCAAAGAACCTAAGATGAGTACTACTTACGAGGACGAATCAGTTGAAATGAGCTCTACTCTTCCAATGGATCAGATTTACTTTCTACCTGACGACGCGGACGACAGCTATTTGGAAAGTGCTGACAACGAAAGTGGCTTGCTTCATCCTTTATGTGAAGAGAATTTAGATGGCAGCCTGTCTTGGCCTTCCTTGCCTGGAGAAAGCAGAATTCCTTCAGAAAGCGAGCTCGATCATGATGATATAGATGCATATATCGCCGCTGCACAGACTCGATACGCCTTTAGTAAGCCTTCTTGCGTCATAACGACCTCAAGCTGTAGATCTTGCAAAGACACTGAGCACGATCGACAAAACATTGCACTAACACCAACACACGTTTTGCCAACTCCAGCTCGTTTATCTCTCTCAGGTTCACTGCAAGGGTCATTTTCGGATGTCTTGTCCAAGTTAACGCGCGTTAAAAGGTCTGAGCACAAAAGAAAGACAGGCACAGTGCAAGAACTGTGGTCTTCAAACACCCAAGAAGATGATACGAGCATTTTCAACGCAAGTTTTTCTATTTCATCATTAGAAGACATGTTATCACCAGAGAGCATTCCTCCAACACCATCATCTGCCGTCTTCGGTTCTCCAGAGAAAAGTCCCCATGTTCTGGGAATACGGCTTCATAAGCCTGCAGGGTTCAAAGATGTATTTCTGTCAGTAGTGGATCACGATAAGACGACAGGGTTACCGCGCAATATCAGTGATACATGGACCCTTGGTACGAGAGAAGAGATGGAGTTGATTCTTCATGTCGATACCGATCCACATCTGCGCGCAACCAGGAAATATTCCGGCCGCTATTGCTTGACTTTCAATGACGCGAGTGATCTAGATGAATATATGTCCAATCAGAATTTGCAGGAAGACTTTGGTTTTTCGATGGTGTATTCTCATGACGACAGTAATGAAGAAAGAGAGTTCGAGATACCAAGCGATGAAGAATATTTGGTTCTTTCTTCATTTAGCCATGTAGATGCTTGTTGTGAAGAAGATCGAGGAATTGCAAGGGAGATACTGCCAACAGATGATCATGATGAAGAAGAAAAAGAAGAAGGAGAAGAAGAAGGAGAAATAGAAGAAGAAATAAAAGAAGAAAAATATCAGATTCTTCTTTGTAACCATGGAGACAACACCTTCCACACCATCGGTATCAAGGAAGAAAAACGACAAAAAGAAAAATTGCCTCAAGACGAAAAGTCTGATCTAGACCAGGAACGTTCTGCTGAACAGCTCCATGATTCTCAAAGAAAGTGGGGAAAAGATAGCCATAGATTCTTAGCATTCGCTTGCCTTGCCTTGACAAGCTATTTGGCCCACCGATGCTTAAAATGATTGCATTTACCATCCTGCATCAGGAACAGTCATTTGTGTATATTCATGCTTCTTTCTATAGTCTTCCCACAATCCCTTATGATCCCAGCGCGAGCTCTAGGTCAGGGTAAAATTTGCATATTTTTTATACATTTTTATGCAAATTTTACCCTGACCTCAACCTCATGCTCGGATAATAAGGGATTGTGGGAAGACTATGGAAAGGAGCATACAGTGCTTCTCGATGTAGCAAACGTGGAACAGCCGACCGTTTGCATGAAGGCGTCATTTTATTACAACTACCAAAATGCTTCGCGAATTTTCTTTCAGTTCTTATTCAAATTTCAGTTGTATTTCCTCCTGAGAATAGAAACTGAGAGAATGGGTGCTAATGAACTGGACAAAAGAAAGTGCGCAAGGGATTCTGGTAGTTGTAGTAAATGACTCTATAATACAAATGTCCTTGGTGGTCGTCAATCAAGGCGTATAGTACGTGCCCTTGAAAACTGTGTGTTTTACGACAATGTCATGGAACTCACTTTGATTGACGTCCCACCAAAACCCTATATAGTGTCGCGACGACGGTTACGCACGTGCTATAATTGAGAAGCAATATGGTAATTCTTTTTTGAATGCTGTGTTCTTGGATTCAGTAAGTGCTTTATAATTTTATTCATCTGGCTAATTTTGACCATTTTACAACCAAGAATTTAAAAAAAAACCATGCATGACGTAGATTGGTTGTCTATTTTTGTGCTCATGGTATTTTCACTGGAATTTTAATACATTTGTAAAGAAACATTAATAAAATAAAATTATAATCAAAGTCTTGTGCATTAGAATCAACTGTTAAACCATTTTCCTCGTGTTGGTCTTCCTTTGGTATATTCATGTCCCATGATTCTTAGCGGCATCACCATAACAAAGAAGATGGCGGACTCAACATGGCTAGAACTAGTAATGTCAAATTAGAATTATAATACGGTTATTAACCAAGTTTACCAATGTTTGCTTCTAAAAAGCAGCTTATGAACTCATTTCTTACTAGCGTGCTGCATAGGAATAGCTTTTCTACGTCAGCATTACGATTATACCAAAGAATTGTCCTGAACAATGACGAAATAGAAGAGAAATTCGTGAAAGGTTGGGGAAAAGGAGGACAGAAAGTTAACAAGACGAGCAACTGCGTGGAGCTAAAACACATACCAACTGGCCTGGTAGTCAAGGTCAGGCTCATTCTTGATTTCATTTGAAAACTTTTTTATACTAAGCTAGATTTTTTTCCTATTTTTCAAAATATTTGAAAATAAATTATTTTGAAATTTGTTATTACAGCCTCACAAGTCTTATTCTCATTTCTTTGTCTCATAGTGTCATCAGTCTCGTTCTCTAGCAAGAAACAGAACTATAGCAAGAGAAATACTTGAGAAAAAACTGGACTTTATGATCAATGGAAGGAAGAGTGTTATAGGACAGGAAATTGCGAACAAAAAGAAAAGAAAATCTGATTATGATAGAAAAAGAAGAGCAAAAGAAGAAGCCACGAAAGAAGGAGTAGATATGAATGAAAATAAAAATGAATAAAAGAAATTTTCTTACTCGATCCTTGGTGGTTGGGTTGCCTGTGGTGCATGCGCGCTTCTGCTTCCATTTTGTACAATCAAAATGGCGGTCAATTTGAAGGTTTTTAATACCAAAGTAAACAAATACTCTAAGCTTAGCATTTCTAACGGTTTTTATTACCTTTCTAAGTCAACTAAAGCGTTTTGCACAGCAACAACGAGTAAAGTCGATAATCTGTGCATTAATCTGTTATTTTAAGCGGGCGCAAAAGAATTTGACCGGGTTCAGTCAGGAAGAGACTTCATCTCATCTTCAAGTGTTCACTGAAGAATGAAAGATTGTCATTTTTAAATTTACTGGTGACCTTCTTATTATGGCTGAAGTTATTGACTCTTCAAGTATTGATAAAGAAAACAGCAAAGGAGATAAGAGACAAGAAGGGGATGGATTTGAGTCGTTTATTCAACAGACTTCAAACCCTGCAGGTACTAATGCTGGAGCCCCAGCAAAACTGAATAATCATGATCAAATGGCAGTGAATAAGAGTGATGCTGAAGCACAGATAGCTAAGAAAGCCGTGGAAACTGAAGGGAAGGAGGGATCTGTTGTAGACAGTGTATCACGGAAGCCAACTAGTGCTCGCGCAGGGGCAGCGTCACAGAGAGATTTGCGTCAACAATTCAGACAACTTCAAAACCAGGAGCTCATCAGAAGAATCTTGCAGTCTACGGGAGTGATTCCTAATAATTCAGCTTCAAGTTTAGCTGGTGAGAAGCGATCTAGAACAGAGAGCACTAACGAGACAAAGGAAAAAGATTCATCAAGTGTACGAGTGCCAGCTGAGAGTAGAAATACGATTAACAGCAAAGAAGAAGAAGTTGAAAACCAAGAAGGAAGGGAACAGGAGAAAACAGAGGTAAAATCCCAAGGGAATTCTAAAGAAGAGAGGAAGGGAGAGATAGAAATGCAGTCAGAGGTATCGTTTGTTTGTACAAAGTGTGAAGCATGCAAACATGAAGATGAAAAATTCCAAAGGACGCCAAGACCAACTGATGTAACAAACAGCTCTGGGGAATTTTCTACTCTTCCTGTACCAAAAACTGAAAAAGAGGAAGAGCAATTTGAAGAGGACAGTTTGAACTATGTTCCAGTGAGCCAGCAGAATGAAGTCAAAGTACTGAACACTGGCAAGACAAAAGTTGAGGAACTTTCTGACAGACTACAAAAGCATCCAAACCAGGAAACTCTTGATGAAATCTTAAAGCTGCTACAGAATCAGGCACTGATGCATCCAATAGATAAAGAGAAGGACAAGGAGGATTTTGAGCCTGAGGCAGTGATAACTGATGAATCCCAGGAGGATTTAGAATGGAAGCAGCAACAACAGCAAAAGTTTCTTATGATGGGGTAAGCCATTTATATTATTACAGATAATGATATTTCATGTAAGTTAAGGCCAGTAGTCAACAATTCTCTGTATTAGTTAAGGAAAATGGAAAATTAGAGCTAAGCTATGTTACATAACTGACATTGTTATCCATGAAAATGCTTGGCTCTAAAGGCCCTGTTATATACAAGCTGAAACTTTTAGCTGTACATTGTGTGCAACAGTGTTGTGAGACGAGTTTCATGGGGATGTTGGCATGGTTTTGTCCTGAAACTTGTTCATGACACAAGTTTTGTTTGCACGAGTAGAACTGCAAAATTGCACTATGTAACACCCAAGGCCTGTGAAACTTGTCTCGCAATGTTGTTGCACAAAAGTTTCAGCTAAAAGCTTCAACACGTAACAGGGCCTTGATTGGCTGAATTTGGCTGTGCCACATCATCATAGCAGTAAGTACAAAATCAGCCAATCAGAAGCATCCAGTTCAGGATACATTTGTCACAACTTGATTTTAATCTTCCTTTGATTTCTCCAAAGAGCAACAAGGCCAAATTTACGTGAGAAGCATTCCAGACAACTGGCAGACATGAAGAGTTTCTACGAAAGTGAAATAGGGAAGCTGCGTGACCAGCTTGACAGCCTGCGAGGAAACCTAACCAACCTTCAAGAAGCCATACCAGTCAAAATGCTTGAAGCAACCAATCACAAACTCGATGCTAGGTGCAATCTCATGGAGGAAATTGCTAGTGAACTGAAAGCTAAATCACAAAAACTTGAGCAAAGTAATGAAGAATTAGAAAAAACATGCTTTGATTTGAGACAAACAAATGAAGGTCTCGAAATGAGATGCCTCTTTTTACAAAAATCTATACAAGATTTTGAAGAGAAGCAAAGGGAGATGCAAAATAAAAACATGTTCTTAGAATCGAAGATTCTCCACTTGACGCAAGCTAATGAAATGGGTTTGAAGAACTGCAAACGGCTGGAAGAGTCCAATAAGAATTATGAGAAGGCTTGTAGAGAATTAGAACTTGGCAACCAACAGCTTGAGGCTCGCATTAGGAAGTGTAAAGAAGAAAATCTGAAATTATCCTCTGATGTGAGGGATGTACAAGCGTCATTACAAGCAGCTAAGAAGTAAGTTTTTTGTAAGCTTGTTTATAGGTTCAGACTACTATTTTTTCTTTCTGGGCAGGGACAACTGAGCAGGCTGGGGGTCGACAGAGGGGGAGCTGACCTGGGGGTCAATCTTTTGAGTTCCATATGAAAAATATATTCTAGCAACCCCCCTAGCTCCCTCACTTTAAAATGTTCTCCACCATCCCTGCTGGGTCATGCATCAATGAAATCTCCCTGGTATTTCTTGTTCTTTCCTGCTCTCAAATTCTCAGTCACCCAAGCCCTGCTCCTTGATGTTCTGGGTAGGTTTCTAAGGATGTATGTACGTACCACTGGACATTGATGTTCTTTGTCTGTAACGTAGCATTTTGCATGTTTTGGCAGCCTCTAGGACTTCCAAACAGCTGAGGTTTTTTTCAATCAAAAAATATTGCTAACCCAGAATAATAGCACTGTGATGAATGAGTGTTGAAACAGAACAGTTTTCATATGATTATGAAAAACTTTTGGCATGGACTCATGCCTTGCCGTGACCGTTTCAATGCCGTGCTGTTAATGAAAACATTCAACATTTGGTGCTGAGTCCATGCTGTGCCATATAGCAGCCTGGCGTACCCTCCAAAATATTTATTACTAATAATATATTATAAATAAATATTTTCTTTTATTTACTAGGCGTACACAAGAATTAGAAAGTGCTACAATATCTCAACAGAATGAAAAGAGTGATTGGGCCTTAAAGGTAGATGCAGCTCAGAAGATGGCCAAAGCAGCTCAGAAGAGATATGAAGATGAGAGGCTTGAAAAAAATGACAAAGAAAATATTGCTAAGAAACTGGAGGAGCAAATGGGCGTCTTGACTCTTTCTTTTGAGAATGCTGCAAAGGTGTGTTTGGATAAATTAAGGAATAAATGGATGGATGGATGGATGGATGGATGGATGGATGGATGGATGGATGGATGGATGGATGGATGGATGGATGGATGGATGGATGGATGGATGGATGGATGGATGGATGGATGGATGGATGGATGGATGGATGGATGGATGGATGGATGGATGGATGGATGGATGGATCAGTTTCAGTCCTGTCCAACCTTTAAGTAAGCCTTTTTCTTTTGTTGTATTTAGGCGAAGGAAGAACTTGAAAGTAATGCAGAAAGGGACAGAGAATTACTGAAACGTGTATGTAACTTACTTCTAATGTCTATTACTACTGCTGTCAGATTTATTTTTGCTAAACAGCTCTTTGTTGTTGCAAATATTATTTGTTTTACTTAGATTCCAAGAGTGTTGAGGTTTTCAGTTTTATCATCTAAAGGGTTTGTTGTAGGAAAGGTGTAACTTTAAGTGATAGGTAGGGGGAATAAAGGGATTACTTGCTATGTATAAACTAGATTTTACACCCATTACTCCCTATACAGCACTCTTCAATAAGGTTTGCTTCACATGTATTCACTACTACTACTTTCACTATAACGTCTATTTAAAATACGCATGTAAAATTCACATGTTGATTTTTATAAATGGAGAAAAACTGGAAAAAATCCTTGTGGCAAGGGAGAGACCAACATATCAAACAAACTTAAC
Source organism: Anthopleura sola (assembly GCA_023349425.1). Classification (NCBI taxonomy): domain Eukaryota; kingdom Metazoa; phylum Cnidaria; class Anthozoa; order Actiniaria; family Actiniidae; genus Anthopleura; species Anthopleura sola. The sequence goes on from JALHLI010000014.1 coordinate 2,445,436, forward strand.
TGACATGTGGTTCAGTCGAGACTCAGGCATGCAGCCCCAGGTATTAACTGCACAGAACCATGAGAGATGGTGCAATAGAAGCACATGCCATCCCTGGGGCGGATCTAGGATCTAGGGGGGAAAGGGGTCACAAAATTTTAAAGATGCACCTTTTGTTTAGCCTGCGTTACATCCGGAATTTTCTTCGTAAAGAAAATTCTGGATGTGACACGTAGGCTACTTTTGCTATACTAACCAACAAAATCCAAGCTAGAAAGGAGGGTCATGGGCACCCTGTGTCCACCCCTAAATCTGCCACTGCATCTAATGCCACTGTGCAGTACTATGATTAACATGTCACTGAGATGTACTATTGTGCATATATTTGGAGAGCTGAATTCAATAAAGATATCTAACTAGGATTGTTTGTGACACTTCTATATGAATTTATCTTGAACAGCTTCTGACAGAATATGATGCTCTTGCTAAAGAAAACCAGCAACTGAAGGTAAAATCTAGTTTAACCAAATAACAACCCTTACAAAACCGTGCTCACTTAAATTATGTGACTGGTATGTCTTATCAATTCAATCTTCTTTTTCTTAAGACCTCTGTTGGGGACTTGAATCAAAAAATGGAAGTTTCACAAGATGAGATCAACAGTCTTAGAGGGTAAGAGAACTTATTGACTGTATGGGACACACTAACTGGGAACAATTTTACAAAGCTAACCAATCGTGGTGTAGAGAAAAAATTGTAGCCAATCAGGAGAGCATAATCAGTATCACATTGACCTCAGCCAATCGAAATGTTTCATTTCCAGGGGTAGATCTAGAGGTGGTTCTTTAAACAAATAAATGATACTCTAGGGAATGATACGTGGTCTGAAATAAGAAAACATCGCACCACAACAAATAAGGCATATTAGCAATTTAACCTAATTATTATGCCTTTTATTTTCGTAAGGACAATAACCAAACTAGTTCAACGCAACAATAATCTGGAGGAATCACTGAAGGATTCTCTATCTAACAGTGTCAAGTAAGTAAAAAATTGCACTGTGCACGAGGACAGGTTATATATACTAGTTATACAATGGTTTCGAGTGGCATACCGTGGAATATCCCACGAGTCACTTAGTCACTAGTCTTTATACCAAGAAAATACAAGTGACGAGGGGGATATCCACGGTATGCCACGAGAAACCATTATATAACCATTTTATCCCACACTTTAGGAGATACAAGTGCGTTGATTCAACGCGCAGTGCATGATAGGAAGGAAGAGTGAAATACCGACGAATATACAACGGCTTTCCTGCTTTCTGATTGGCTGTATTTTCTATGGTGTGGGATAAAGATTGATATATCACAGAATATTCATTTTTAAAAAGCCTGGAACACTCGGTGCAACTGTTCATGGTTACGACCCAGACAATAGCGAACCTATAACCGAAGCAGCAGTTTTTCCAGTGGAATTAAAATCTTGTCCCACAAACAACTACACAGTATCTGTTTTAAAGAGAACTACAAAGATTACGAGACAATTTTATTTTATTTTCTCTAAGGGGAGTCAAAGCCATAAGTTACGCTCAATGTTGCATGCAGCAATGAAATTGTAATATGCATGTATCCAGGTTACATTCAATGTTGCAGCAGTAAAATCCAGTTCTAATTGCGCAATATTGTGGTCAAAATGCTTGGTGTGAACACGACCTGCAACGTTGCTGGGAATGGCGGGAAGTTCTCAACCAATGAAATTCAATTATTTAATTACAGTAGAGAGTTCTTTATATTCAAAAGTATCTCATTTTATGCAACGTTGTGCATTTGCATGCCGGACCTTTATTTTCTGTTTCTTTGCTTAGCCAAAGCTTTGTATATATTTCAGAACCACTATTGAATCTTTTTCCCCAAGTGTCAGAAAGACGTGGGAATCTCCTGGCCCATTAAAGGCTGACAAGTCCAAAAATGGTAGCCGCACATCTTTGTCAAGTTTTGATTCCATTTTTGAGTCCAAAACCCCGACTGGGACTCCTCATAAGATCAAATCACCCAGTTCACCACAAAGGTAAGTAAACGTATTCCAAAAAAATTAGTCACCAAAAACCTACAATGCAAAGAGCGCTGAGGATCAAGGGGGACTTCATATTTCATATTCTACAACTAGTAAGGCTTTTGATACAAACTGCAGCTTGAGGATGCTCACAGGAGGTGTGAAACTGGTAAAAAGCATCCAGTCCATAGCTATTTATCAGCTTTCTGACTTTTCAGGTGACTAACTAACATGATTGAAATAAATGTATCAACACTGAGTTCCTTTGCGATGAAAAGTTTAATACTCAGTGTAACTGGAGCGCCGCAAAAAGAAAAAAAAGCCGGAGTTTTTTCAAAGAAATTTTATGATATCGCTTAATCCATGATCAAAACATTCTTCAAGATACTATTTTGAAGTTATAATGTACTGGGGAATCCAGGGTAGCGTAGCGTTAGCGCTCTCCCCGCTCAACTTTGTGGACACGGCGCTGACTCGGTCACGGCAAGGCGTGGTCCGTGCCGTAAGTTTTCCACATTCATACGAAAACTGCTCTATCATAATTTTCTATTTTCAATTTCAGTATAAAGTATGAAATACCATGGGACAAACATACCTCAACGCCTGCCAAACACACGCCCAAACGCAAGCAGGACCAAAACAGCCTGTCCAGCCCAGTCAGTAGTAAGTCTCCAAACAACTTAAAGATCAAAAAGTCAGACTTGGTCACAAGGTTTGATGTTGTTTTCGAAGACAGCACCTCAGGGGAGGAAGTGAAACGATCTCGCACAGGGCGAACAAGCCGTGCCTTTGGGGAGTCCCCAACGTCGATTTTTGTCTCCAACTCGTCCAATGATGTCACAGATTCATCTTCTCCAAGTAGCTTGGTAAGCAATGCTGCTGAAGCTGCTCTTAATGCTGTGAGATCAGGTAAAGTGACGTCACAGGCGGACTGGGAAAACAAGAGTACTGTGTTAAAGGGCAAAGAACGAAGAGAGAAGAGTGCTGAGAAGAAAAGGGCTCGTCAGGTGAGAGGCAGTTTATCGATTCTAGATTTATATATCATGAGTTGAAATTTTGCCCTCTTATTAATATCGAAGGGCTCTTTTCATTTCTGGAGTTCGTTTTCGGAATAACTGCTTCATTTAAGGGGGAGGGTCACGTGACCTGTTAGTCCAAATGGCATCCATTCTCACCAATAGTCCCCTTCCCTGCGCCATCTTGAAAAGCTAGTCGTGCCTTTGCATCGAAGCGAGATATGAGGTGAACTTACAATGATACTAGAGGAACGCAAGGAACTGTGAAGGGGACGTTTATTGTCAAAATTAATATGTCAGAAATTACAACAATTAGTATTAAAGATCATGGTAAACTGAAAGCTACTCAGTAATAGTAGGACTGATTCAGCGGAGTGGCTTATATATTTACATTGACATTTTTATTTAGAGGTCGTAAACATACAAACGTTACATATAACGCACCATGACTAAGACATGAAAGAGTTATTTTTACTGAGGGTAGTAAAAGTACGAACACATGATGCGACGTTGCCTGCAATGTTGCCTCTTCCTCCAACTTTTTGGCCACTAAGCCAAACTCCTGGCAAGGTCAAGCCAATGTCGCATCGTATGTCCGTGTCTTAAATTTCACGACATTTCTCTATAGGCACAGGTTGGAGAAGGAAGCACAGATATCAGTGATCAACAAAATGTCGTTTCAAAGCTAGAAAGAAAGTTTTCCTCTTTGACTGAAGAAAAGAAAAGGGTATGTATACTGCAAAAACAAATAAAAAAATGTTCTTTTAGCTCGGAGAGGTCGTTTCGACTCTTCAAATATTTGATTATGACTAGTGGTTACTAGTTGGGACTGTGTTGGTTAGCCTGCGTAACAGGCCCTCGGAAGGAAAATGAAACACTGTGTAAAAACGTTTCGTAGAGTAAGCTGCAAACTTTTTTACACGGTGTTAAAAAATGGCGTAATTTCTTCTTATTGACTTCTTCAAAAATTGTCATTTTTATCCCTTTTTGGAGTCAACAAGATTTTTTTCTTTTTTTTCTTAGCTGGAATCCACTTTGAGCAGAATCCCTGTACACCGTGTTACGAAGCGTTCTATGGACGATAAGGTAGACTATACTTCCTATATTTCCGAACCATTTTCTAAAAGATATTTATAACCCGAAGAAACCGGGCCATCTGGTGGCTAAGACCCTGTTTCGAGGACAAAACAATGACTTTAAAATGGCATTTGTTTGAACATTAGGAGACAAACAGTCTATTATTTGACATATGTGGGTTTAGTGTTAATAAAGTTTAAGGAAAATAGGACGGATAGAAGTGACAGGTTTTTTGTTTTGTTTTTTATTTGTCTATTTGCATGTTACTCAAGACTCCGTACCCTTTCTATTGTAGTCTTTCATGCACATTTAATGAATTTTGATATGAGAATATGTTTGTTTCATGAAGAACATTTTCAATTTCCATGATCGTGACAGCTCCTACGTACTGATCAATAAGTAAACTGCTGGGCACGACAGACTAAAAATGCGTTTTTCGGCTTCAATATTTTGTAAATACGAGCATTTGGGGCCAAAGAACAAAATATCAAATTCGACCAAAATTTAGTGAATGCGGTTTAGAGAAATAACGCCTTGTACTTTGCGAGAGGTGATATTTTGATCAGCAGAAAACTGACAATTTCGACATTTTCGTAAATATTTAGTATAAAAGTAGTTTTACTTAATTTCGACAGGATTTTGTCACAAGTTTCGAGAAACAGTGACACAAATGAAACTCTTCCTAGTTTTGCAGTATCACTGCCAGTTGAATAAAAAAATCAAGAAAGTAGCAGCCTTCAAGTATCTTTACTCTAGTTTTTCTGCTCTGTCGCTGACCACATTACAAATTTCTTACAAATAATGACAGCAGCTTCCACGTCAATATTTCGCTGGAGACCAACATGCCACAATTGCATGCATGCATTTTTTATTTTTTTTTCAATTTCATTTGAAAAAAGTAAAAAACAATATTGCCTTTTTTTAAGTAGAGGCACTAAAAATTGTTTGTTTGTTTGTTTGTTTGTTTGTTTGTTTGTTTGTTTGTTTGTTTGTTTGCTTGTTTGTTTGTTTCGGGTGGATGGGTTGGTTGTCGGGTTGAGTTGGTCGGTTGGTTGGTAAATTGTTTGTGGTATTTTTTTGTAGATTTTTTGTTCGCACTTTTTCTGTGAGTACTTATTTCATAACGGTATATTCTGATCATTTGATGTGTTTTAACTCATCAGGCGTTTCTAGAAAAAAGACTAGACGAAGTGATTCAAGATATAGGATCCGTGAGAATGCAGTTGCGACGTCACCACGCTCTTTGAAGCCAATAAAAAGAACTAAAGATTTTTATTTAAAAGATATAAAAACTTACAATAGTCAACTGCTTATAGTATTTAATGAAAATAGCTTTAGTCCTTGCATAAGGCACTTTTGTATTTATGCTTCTACGATGGATGTATTCTATTTTTATATTGTGCAAATTATTTATAGCGGAATTACATCAAGTAAAATCCAAATTTCATCATAATAATGATAATGAATTATGATTTATATAGCGCCCTTTCTATGTAAATATTCAAAGGCGCTTTTACAATCATGACTGAGAGGTGGTTAGTATGAGGTGTAGACACTGAGGGTGGTCACTGCCAGGGTTTCTTTACGTCCTCAGTGGTTCTTTTACGTCCCTCCGATATTGGTTAGTGATGAAGTGTGGAGAGACGGGACTGCCATTTAAAGTGGTCATCCGAGCCACTTGAAAGTCTAAACGTTTGCAGATGTAATTACAAAGGCAGCACTTTCTCCTCAGTTATTTTAAGACCCTGAGTGTTGGTCCGGCCGGGACTCGAACCACGACCTCCCGCACGAAAGTCCGGTGCTCAATCAATGGTTAGTAGTTTAATATTGAGGTTCAAGGGTTAATACTGTATAAATCAGGGAGGTGTAGGGCCCTAATTAGTGTGATGTTACCATTTTACTGGAGGTACACTTAATTACAAATTTTCAATGCAATCTGTTCAACCTTGCCCTGACTTTGATCAGCCCACAGGTTGTTTCAGCATTTTTATCAATAGCTATAATATTTTATTAACATGGTGTGTAACATTCATAGGTATTCATTATTGGCACTACGAAGAACAGTTTGCCTGACACAGATTGACGAGGCTCAGATTCAGAAAAGAACTAAACCACGATTTAACGCAGCACATAAAATAGATGCAAATGGATACAATGAAGAACCAAAAACACAGGGTTCTGTTGTTATGTTGTGAGCATGAGAATGTTGCATTTTAAATCTCACTTGGATCTCTGTAAACAAGTTTCCTTGCTAAGCCAACAGATGCCAGTGCACCATGCATGCACCAACATATGCCATGATTTCATAACAGCACTTCAAATTAAAACTTTCCATTTTCTTCTACTGACAAAAGCTACAAATATATCATGAAAAATATTCTAAATCCTAAGATGTATGGAGGTAAATAATAGATACTCGGGGGTTATACGATGCTTTAACTCTTGAGTTTTTAAGTGGTATACCATGGAATATCCCACGAAGGTGTCACTTGTATTTGCTATTTGTACACAAGACCCTTTTATAACTATTTTATCCCACACCATAGAAAATGCAAACGCGTAGATTTAATTTGCAACACATGTTGAAAAGGAAGAGTGAAATACTAACGAATATACAACGGCTTTCCTGCATTCTGATTGGCTGTATTTTTAATACTGTGGGATAAGACCACCAAATAAAATAATTGACTTTTTAGCAATGTCAAGTCACTTAGAGTAAACTCAGAAAACAAGAATAAAAGTTGGTGAAACATGTTTATTATTCATTACATTAATAGTTTATGTAGGAAACACATTAAACATGATAACCGTGAAGAGTTTTGTAATAGTACCCTTCACAGTTCCGTGCACCATCTTGAAAGGTAGCCGGGCCTTTGCATCGAAGCGAGACAAATGGTGACCTTGTAATGATAGAGACCTTTTTTTAACACCTTGGACAATTATTCACATTACTTGTATTGTTTCATTGCAAGCACAACATTCGTCTCACTATGATTCAAAGGCAAGGATACTGTTAAAGATGGCGTAGGGAACTGCGAAGCCAGGACTACCGGTATTGATACAAAATCCTGTTCATTTGCATGAACTTTAACTTGGATTTTCTAAATAAGTTGTCTACAACAACGAATGGGCTATCGACTCGTAGGCCATGAGGGCGAGAGGTCTAATTGTTTTAGTAAAAACCTACTAATCGTTCCAATAAAAGGATGCAAAAAGTTTTGGATTTTGCTTTAAATATATATATATTTTTTGGTTTTCAAAACCGGCGCTTTTCGCTACTAGAGGTCTATCACTAATAGACCCCTAGTAGCTCAGCCAATCACAGGGCTCGATTGGTGATAGACCATTAGTAGGTTTTTTCTAAAGTGTATTAGTCTAATATCTATTTCACAGGTGAAGTTTTTACTCTAATGGACTATAAATTATACACTAAATCCTGACTGGAGTAAAAATCTATACATATCTATAGTTTTTGCTGTAATAGTCAATTCAAAGCATTACAAGACATACAAAAAAATATAAAAGCGAAACTTGTGAAAGCATAAAAATTAATAACTATATAAAAATTTGTTGGATTGATTCAATAAATAAAAGGAAAAAAATACACCTGAATGTGTCCCATTGTATACAAATAATGACATGAATTTTGCATTGCCTGGACCCCCCTTTGTAAAATCCTGGATCCGCCCCTGCGTATACACCTATTTCAAAAAAGGTTGTCGTAGCTGAAAGCAACAAGCAAAAACACAAGATGACAAAGAACATTCTTTAGTTCTGTATGGTAGGCTGCAACTGTTTCATTTCTTTAAGTGTTGTCCTGAATCTTCAGCTACTTAAGACAGTTTGCATGTGGTGTTGGCTTTTTGCTTGTCGCTTGTTGCTTTCAGCTGTGACGACCTTTATCGAAATAGGTGTAACTAATTTACGAAAAGCAGTATGTGGCTCCCTAGCTGTGATATTAACATGCTGGGAGCTAGAGCACAGTGAACATGAAAGCAAGCTTTGGAACATGGGATGCATGTAGCTGGATGTTTCTCTTTCTTGAATTTCCTTGCTCTGCCATGTACATGCATTAATTGCTACCAGAGTTCATATCATAGTACAGAGAATCAAGTGGCCATGTTATAAATTAAATATTTTTGATTATTTTGCTAGTTTCATAAATATTAATTTCTTTTGAGTGCACACCTTATATCTGTGAAACAGAACCAAAGCTGTATTGTCTAATTGCTGCTACAGTATTTTATACAAAACAGTGGATATAATGTAACCAGAGCAGAACATTGGGAACAAAAGCAAATACCTCTAATGCGTCTTCCTGAAAGAAAAGTCTTTATCATATGGCAGACCGAAAATCAAAATTGTCTCTAGCTCTCCTAGCCATGTCATATAATAAATATATTATTAGCCTCGTTTTCTCGGTCCATACCGTAAGTTATGGATCCTCGTTTTTCCCACCTTTTATGGCCCACCCGATATCAATGTTAATTGAAATAGGTATATACATAACTTACTGTCTAGTAATTGTATGGCGTGCACTCTATGAACATGGTAGTACGTAGGCAGGTAATACATAATAGACCCCTTGCAGCTCGTCGGAATGCAGCTCAATTTGGAGGGCAAAATAATAGGTTCCAATTCTCAGGAGATTAAAATTCTTTTGTTTTGCCCTCCAAATTGAGCGGCTTTGACGTCATGTGCAAGGGGTCTATAGAAATGAAGGGGTATTTATATACTTCTTGATTCCTGAAACCTCTATGTATGTGCTTTACCATAGCTAACAACATTAATGAGGCAATCATAACATATATTATAAGCTGCAAGGATGTATGCAAAAATTATTTAAAATATTTCGTATAAATATAATTAGCTCTTGACTGTTCGAGCAGTGGTGGATCCAGGGTGGTTCCGAGGGCTCCATGGAACCCCCCTTCATGAGATCTCATGAAGCCAATCATGTTCTTTACACTCAGTAGAATGAAATTAGAACCCCCTCCCCCCTTTTGAAGTCAAATGCAACAGCTTTTTCTGTTCCATTTTGGAACCCCCCTTTTTAAAATCCTGGATCCACCACTGTAGAGAGAATCTAAAATGCTCACATGGCACAAAGAGAATTTGCACTAGCTTTCATATGAAAGATGAATCAATTTTTTTGTTTATTGTATAAAAGAAATATACAAAACAGTCATATTCCATTTTAGATACTCTCATTATTTAGGCTAATGTGTGTGGGGACTGGCAAGCTAGATTCATCCTGCCCTAATGCTAGACGTCATGACCTCAACTGCCTAAAGACAGTCATTAGCGACCTTAAGATTTGCATAATCTATGAGGGCGACATCAACCGGAAGTGTAAATAACTTCTCTTTGGAATTTAACACCTTCAAAGTTTGTCTCTCCTGGAAATTAGTTGACTTTACTCACAATGTTTTCAAAAAATCCTCACTGAACAGAACCCCAAAGGAAAGTTATTTTACATTTCCAGTTGATGTCGCAGTCGTAGATTTTGCAAATCTCAAGGTCGCTAATGACTGTCTTTAGGCGGTTGAGGTCATGACCCCTAGCATTAGGGCAGGATGAATCTAGCTTACCTAGCCTAAATAATGAGAGTATCTAAAATGGAATATGACTGTTTTGTATATTTCTTTTATACAATAAACAAAAAAATTGATTTATTAATTGATTTAAAAATTGATTTAAAAATTGATTTAAAAATTGATTTTCCCCAGCCTGGTTCACACTTGCATCATAATCATAAGCAAGATAGGTAGACTCAGTATCACATTTGTCACCTAGTTGTGGAAAAAGACAAACACTGTTAATGAGAACTACGCTACTGAGTCTGCGTGTGTTGCTTACAATTAGGAAACTAGTGTGAAACAGGCTTTATATTGTGATATGTAAAAGTTGTGGAACTCACTTCCCATTAAACTCTCTTTGGCAACTTCGGTCCATCAAGCACATACTTGGTAAAACCATCATTGTTGACAAGCCCTGGCTCCATTGATGGGTCAGCTTCCTTGATGGTGTTGGCATGGTCAATAGCTGTTGTTGGACTTCGTTGCTCAAGTTCAAAGCAATCACAGCTAGCATCAGCACTGTGCTGCACTTTTGTTTCATCAAGCACGTACTTGGTAAAACCATCATTGTTGACAAGCCCTGGCTCCATTGATGGGTCAGCTTCCTTGATGGTGTTGGCATGGTCAATAGCTGTTGTTGGACTTCGTTGCTCAAGTTCAAAGCAATCACAGCTAGCATCAGCACTGTGCTGCACTTTTGTTTCATCAAGCACGTACTTGGTAAAACCATCATTGTTGACGAGCCATGGCTCCATTGATGGGTCAGCTTCCTTGATGGTGTTGGTATGGTCATCAATAGCTGTTGTTGGACTTTGTTGCTCAAGTTCAAAGCCATCACAGCTAGCATCAGCACTGTGCTGCAACTTTGTTTCATCAAGCATGTACTTGGTAAAACCATCATTGTTGACAAGCCATGGCTCCATTGATGGGTCAGCTTCCTTGATGGTGTTGGCATGGTCATCAATAGCTGTTGTTGGACTTTGTTGCTCAAGTTCAAAGCCATCACAGCTAGCATCAGCACTGTGCTGCAACTTTGTTTCATCAAGCACGTACTTGGTAAAACCATCATTGTTGACAAGCCCTGGCTCTATTAATGGGACAGCTTCCTTGATGGTGTTGGCATGGTCAATAGCTGTTGTTGGACTTCCTTGCCCAAGTTCAATATCATCACATCTACTGGCATGCTGTAGTTTAGGGAAAAAATATTTTAAATGCTTTGCTTTGAATGTACAGTTCACAAAATAGCAAACTTGACACAACAACTTAATGTATAGTAGCTAGGGTATAGAGCTAGAGCAAAGGCAATTTTTAAAAAGGAAATAATCTCTTACAATAGAGGGCCAGACCAGGGCCACTTTGGCCCTGAATTAATAATTAAATTAACTAAATTAATAATTATTAAACAAATGTACCTATTTAGTAATTAATGATTGTCTTACCTTAATAAACCTTTTGTATATGAAACAAGCAATACAACAACAAAAACCAAATAGCAGAGCACCAACCAGTGTAGCACCAGCCACAACAAGTTTTAGCCACAATGGGGTTTTAGTTTCATCTATATAATTAAAATACAATGTAAAAAAAAATATTACTAAATAACACTATAGATTGTAATTTGATAAACCGCTGTCACTTTTTTTGTGGCACTTTTTAAATTTTTAGTGTTTTGTTTGAGGCACTTAATTGGGGGCAGCACTCGATCAGCTAAAATCATAACATTTGTAAATGATAACAAGCAATGAAATATGGCCACTTTGACCTACTAAACACTGTAATCCAGGAGAATATGTTTCTGAGGCTGATTTAGCACCGTACTTTCCCTTTTGAATCCTCAAAACATTCAATCAATCAATCAATCAATCTTTATTAGGGTTATTACACAGATAATCATCTTCATTTTGAAATCATTAGCAAATCTTGCAATCTGATTGGCTAAAAAGTGTGTGCAATTCAAGCATTAATCACATCCATTTTGAAATCATTAGCAAATCCTGCAATCTGATTGGCTAAAAAGTGTGCGATTTAAGCATTAATCATATCCATTTTGAAATCATTAGCAAATCCTATAATCTGATTGGCTACAAAGTGTGCGATTTAAGCATTAATCATATCCATTTTGAAATCATTAGCAAATCCTGCAATCTGATTGGCTACAAAGTGTGCGATTTAAGCATTAATTGCACTATTTTGAGTCATTAATTGCATCATTTTGTCAAACAATCATTTTTGAAGCTACATATAGACAAGCATACATGGTACTTTTACCTCTGAGTCCCCCACTTCCGGGATTACATAATAATTTCAGATAAACAGACTGATGTAACTATGACGAAACACTTACTTGTAACATTAGGGCTGGTACGTATACTAGTTGGCTCAGGTTCAGAGGTAGTCATGTGGGCAACTGGTGACTCTGCAAGATTAAAACAGGTCAACTTAAAAGTAATTAGGTACATAGTCCCTTATATAACTACTGGAATTTGTAATGAAAATGTTTATAAATGAAAAACAAAACAGAATTTAACTGTAAAAACCTAAGTATAAGTAAGTCTAAAGATGTTTTGATAATATATGTGCACACAATGTATACCTGTTGAATAGACCTTTCCACAGTTAATTGTGCCATTTTGAAACATACATGGAATCAAGGCTGACGTTGACTTATAAGGCACATCTACATAAACAACAAGAGAAAATAGTCACAACATCAACCTAACTTATATTAGATGGCTTTGAAAAAGGTTATGGCAATAAAACTTAGAGATGGAAATTCTTTCCCCAGAGAATATCCAAGAATTAAAAGCAAAGTGATTGAAAAGAGATTTAAAAATATTTATTAACCCTGTAGAATGTTTCATTTTGCCTGATAACATGATGCTAACATATATACAGAAGTTCAAGTTGGCTATCACTTAAATTACTCCTTTCTGAAAAAAATATCAGAGATAGCATCCCATAATTTCTGATATACTTTTGATATACTTGTATAATATACCTAAAAGGATCAGAATTTCTGCATATCGCTGTATACGTATATAAGCTAAATAAAATTAAGTCATAATAAAGGATCTAGGGTACTGGAATTTAAACCCCTTACCTTTGACTTGCAAGTTAAAGTCGACAGTATACATTGATCCATTGCCAACTTCCTTCAAGTACATGACAAATGGTCTGCTGTCATTCAGCTGCATGTTTTTTAATAAAAATTTTTATGAATTTCTAAAACAATTTTTAGTATACATAAAAAATTAAACATTGCCAATGAGTGCCAAACTGTTGAAATGTTATTCTACTCATGATCATTGAACATGACTGTGAGTGATTTGTTTGCTATGACTGATATATTGCTAATATTGTTGGTTTTAGCATTATCTTGGTGTTGAAGTGTTTTTCGGATGTTGAAATTGAAGACATGTTAATTGAACACGAAAAAAACTGTTGATCAGAAAAATATATGATCATGTTGGTCGAGATGTTGGAAGAGAAAACTTGCAAGTGGGAGAAAATTATATATGCTGTTTGCAAGTTATTTTTTACAAAAATTTCATCTTCCTTTTCAGCTGAGCAAACAACTAATCATGCAATTAATTGTTGATCAAAACCTGTGGCCCTTCACTCTGTTTGAAAATCATTTCTCAAGTGAAATATCACTCACTCAGCTGATTAAGAGTCTTGGACTTTTCTGAGACTTAAAATGTATTGGATTCAATTGTTAATTATATAGTTTTCAGGTAGAATAAAGTCTTTGAACACATGGCGTGGGCATGGCAGGGCATGCCATAAAAATTCACAATTGAACTGTGATTGGTTAGAAAATTTAATGCCGCTCAGCTGGTTAAGAAGATCACAAAGATTGTATTATCACCCCAGGGGTGGGGGACTTCAATGTGCAAGGGGCGGGGAGGCTTGTCGTACCTTTTAGGGAATATTTTTTTGTTATTTGGTACCTTTTAGGGTGCTCAAAGAAGAACTCATTAAAATGCTTTAAAATTAGGTCATTTGGTACCCTTTAAGGGTGAAAATTGTGATTTTATGAGTACAAGAAAGAGAATATTAATTCTGGTACCTTTTAGGAGTCCATTTTAGTATTTCTGACAAGCATCACCGCCTTAGCTTCTATATATGGGAGTTCCCCCGAGGACTATCACTTACTTGTGTGTTATGTAATTCAAAGACAAGACAACCCTCTTGTATTTTGCCTTTGTACGTCAATCTGTCACTGTAGGAGGTGACATCCACCTTAATTATAATATATTATAATATATTAATGTCAGTTGATCCAGTTGCTGAAATTAATGTTTACAAGGAAATTAAGTATTAATGTCATCTAAAGTTGTCTTTAATTATTGTTCATAAATTTTATGTATTACATTTTTATATTTTATTGATACTTTATTATAAAATATTTGAGATACTACGCGCGCTCTGATTGGCTGACTACCGTGTTTATATCAGAGGACAGAGACACGCTCAGCCTTTTGAGGGAAAAAAACCCGAAAAATCACGGAAGAAAATGATTTGAATGTTAAAGTAGAGCCGTAATTTTGTTTCGAAGACTTTAATTTCCTAGGAAACAATTCATTAAACGAAAAATAAGTGACAGTGCAAAATAACTATGAAAAAGTAAGATTTTCTCAGCTAACAGAGGGAGAAATCCACTGCAATCACAGCTAAATACCAAGCTAAGTGGACATTGTGCATTTTTGAAAGCAAATACTGTGCTATTGTGATAAAATAATAAATTTAAACCTATGTTTTTTTCATGAAAGCCTTGATTTTTATTTATATCAAACTGCGTTTGGCGTAAAAGTCATAGTTGTGAAAAGTTAAAACTCGGCGTACGAAACAACTACCATCAGCTTCAAAAACAACAACAAGATATATTTAAAAAAGTTATTTTTAAGAGAACTTATGATGATTTTTAACAGCTTTTTTTTAACAGAACTTATGATGATTTTTAACAGCTTTTTAACAGCGAAATGAAAACGGTATTCTGACTGACTTTCACTTAATGAATGACGAAGAGCTTGACAAAAAACTGAGAATATTTTACGGCAAAGCTAAAACAAGGAAGGCAAGGAATAGAGTCGATCTTTGCTGCTAAAAATTCACTACTGCATTGAAAAATCTCAATAGTCCCCCGTAAAACAGATGTATTCAGATAAATTCAAACCCATCTTTTAGTTTATCGAATCAGATGTTAAATGCAGCGATCAGGAGCATCAAGGACTGGGAAAAGAATAAAATGTAAAGCACAAAAATCCTATGAATTTACCAACATGAAAAAATTCGTCTCCAAACAATTCACAAGGCCTTACTATCAGAAATGTGTGGCTTATGTCACTCTTTACTGTTGTAGACGAAGTAGAAAAAGACAGCGAAAGCTCAGAAAAGAAAGCTTTTTCACAGTTTTTCCTTTAAGCTTTTTAATTTTTTGTAAAATAAATAAACTTACAGTCCTTGTAGCTTGTGAACATCAGCCAAAGCGTGCACCACGAGCTGAAAGATTTCCTGTTCAAACCTTACCTCATCTGTTTAATCTTATAAAAACATGTCTTCAATTCATTTTCAGTACATCTTCGACTTTGCAGTAGCTTCATTAACATTTGAGAACATTTCTCGCCGTGATTTTGAAAGAGTTTTCAATGATTTTGCCTCGTTAAATTCCATTTCTGTACTAAGGAATTTGGTTGCTGTCAATGAAACTTTTGTCATGCGTACAAGTCTTGTTTTTGATACTAAGTTGGGAGAATTTCAATTTCATCAGCTTATTGTCATAAAATAGTTCAAAATATTTTATAAAAGCAATATAAAACGTCCGCTTGTGTCTATATACTGTGATATAAACACTCTGGGAGCTGTAGAGCACTCGAGAAGTCAAAGAAACACTCGGCTGCGCCTCGTGTTTCTCTACGACTTCTCTCTTGCTCTACAGCTCCCAGCGTGTTTATATCACAGTATATAGACACGCGCGCCGTTTTATATTCCTTAAATATATAATATTAAACATAGTTAATTTTTTTTAATGCTTTAAATTCTCTTAAATATAATAGTATATTTTTTAGATTTTTTATTTATAATCTATAATACTAATTTGTAAAGCGCTGCATGTTGAACCTTGAGGAATTAGCGCTAAATAAATTAGAATTATTATTATTATTATTAATATTATATAAAATCATAACAATAATAATAATATCATAATCATCATCATCTTCATCATCTACATGTAACTTTAATATGGCCTTCTTACAGCGCAACGCACAAAAGTATGACCACATCTAATGTATTCACATACTTCTATGCACGGGATCTTGTACTTTAAACCGACACAATTGATGCGAAGCTGTCTGGTTTTACCAAATAAGGCTTGTAAAAACTAGTTTGGCAGCAAAAACCCGTGCATAGAAGTATGCGAATATTTTAAAGTGGTCATACTTTTGCGTGTCGCACTGTAAAAGTGCAACATGAAAAAACTATATGCTGTAATAATTCAAAACAAAAATACTGCAACTCTACCTTATCATTTTTGTTCTTTTTATCCACAATGATAAGTTTTGGATATGGGTCCATTTTGCCCTTCTTCTTTTCTCCAAAGTGGACATAGAGAATTGGATATTGGGAAGTGTAATTAAAATATGCATCCTGACCGCTATAAACCTCCAATTCTTTGCTTCTAATGGCTTTGTTCGATGCTGATAACTGCAGCAGAAACAGCAATAATACTATACCAATGTTTTCCATGGTTGTCTAAGTTGAAACAACAAAATCAAGTCATAATCAGTAATAAACCTATATTAAGTTTTGGCTGTTGTATCACAGCGTGGGACAATTACAACAGAGCTAGGCTCCAAACTATAGTTTAATATAACTATAGCGGTTCCATTATGGAAGTGAATTGCTGCAATCTATAACTATATGCAAAATAAATTATTAGTTTCCATAAATGTCGATTTAAAAGAGGCCTTAAAATAATATAACAACAAGATTTAATGCAGTGTACTATCAAGCAGGCCTAGGACTGGTTTGGAGTTTTCAACCATATTTGGATATCCGGTCAGATCTTATATGGAATATATATACTGGCTTGCTCTGATCATGATTGGCTTATTCATCATTTCGAATTTGAGCGCCATTTTCATTCAGTTCCAGTATAGAATCGTTTGTTGCTAGAAAAATATGGATTATTCTTTGATAAATGTGGTGGTTTTTGGCCTAAAGTCCCTTGAGACAAACGGGAAACTACGAGCTAATATATATATGTCATATATAAGAGATTTCCGCAAGGTAAAAGCGATTAAAATATGTCTTCTATTTCCAAACAGGATTATTACGAGATTATTATGAGAATTTATTCCCTGCTAGCAGAGTCTCCCATGTAGACGAATCCTGGCAGAGAAAATGGGAGACTCTGCTAGCAGGGAAGAGAATTTATTATTCATAAACCAAACTCTGATCACAAATCTCGAGGGCTTTTAATAATCCCTCACTTTTTATTTCAGCTACTATTAATGGAAAGTTGTACTGAGATTTGTGGTCTGTTTTTTTAAAATAATACATCTATTTAGCTTTACCCTTCAATTTTTAGGTGTAACCCAACTAGTGATGGAGCGTTCTATTCTGCCTTACTTTAGATATAGACAATTTTGTTATTTGAAACCAATTTTTTAATTTGTTTATTGTTAAAAAACTAAGGATAACTAATCTAAATTAATGCCTGTATTAGAATTAATAGACCTCTTGCAGCACGACGGAATGCAGCTCAATTTGGCGGGCAAAACAATAGCTTCCAATTCTCAGGAGATTAAAATTCTTTTGTTTAATGTGCTGCAAGGGGTCTATTGAAGCATCCCAAATATAACTATAATTAGTATATACTTAAGTTATTAATACAAGTAAATATGTACATAAATGTTATCACTATTAAACATGGTCATGCAGATCCTCAATATTGCTCCAGTTTTTCATAGCACTTAGCAAAATAGACCCAACTTTCATGGTGATAAACTCGGAAATAACTAGTTCCCTGTTTTTCTAGATACTGGGAGCAACTTGTCTGAAGTAGACACAACCTTGTTGGTAAACTTGGGAAATAAGTAATTCCCTGTTTTCCCAGTTATTGGGAGCAACTTGTCTGAAGTAGACACAACCTTGGTGGTAAACTTGTGAAATAAGTAATTCTATTTCATCCACATTGGGAAGTTGTATCGTTTTTACAAACTTGGGAAAATAGTATTTCTCAGGTTGCAATCCCAAGATAACCCCAACTTGCCCATATCACGCATGGTGGGAATTGATGATTTTTCCCTGTGAACACTCAAAGATAAAATTCGTATCTCCGCGCGCCCATGTAATATCCTCTTTATATTGTATATAGTTCTTGCTGACAAAATAAATGTAGATGTAGATGTAATCCAACATCGCACTGCTGTTTTCAATGCGTAAAATCAGAGCAAAAATGTACAAATAACACGACGTGAACATACCAACAAAAGGAATTGCGTCTTTCTGAACCCAATACACCGCCTTATCGCGTAATCCATGAGTTAAAAAGAACTTTGGAAGCCGATGTTAATCTTACGAGCTGTGAAATAGCCTTAGCTTACCAAACTTTTAAGCTGACGTCTACAAAAAGGCAAACCTCTTTGATTTCTTACCTGAGGTAAACTGGTAGATGAGAAGTAAGGCACTAGGCAAACTGGTAGATGAGAAGAAGTAGTAAGGCACTAGGCAAACTGGTAGATGAGAAGAAGTAGTAAGGCACTAGGCAAACTGGTAGATGAGAAGTAAGGCACTAGGCAAACTGGTAGATGAGAAGTAAGCCACTAGGCAAACTGGTAGATGAGAAGTAAGGCGCTAGGCAAACTGGTAGATGAGAAGAAGTAGTAAGGCACTAGGCAAACTATTATGTATGACACCCTCCCGCGATCCAATTTTATGGTGTCAGTGGTTGTTTAATCTAATTATATGCATACGTCATTATTACCAAACTGGTAGACTGCAATCTCGTACCCAGAGCCCGCGTTTCTCCTGGCCAGCGCTGGCCAGGAGAAACGCGGGCTCTGGGTACGAGATTGGGTAGACTGGTATAGTATTAGAAATGGCGGCCAGTCCTCGTTACTAATCTCTCTCTCTGACTAATTAAGGTGCAACGCCTGCTGATAATTGACATTTTGAAAAGATGTGCTCCAAAAGTATGTCGAAGGATTCCCTTAGAATTCAAAATTATACAACCCCTTGCCGTTTTTTAAGTGTTTTTATCAACCTATTGCAAAATACAAGACCCCTTTCGCCCTTAAAATCAAAGACAGGTATATCAAGATGTTCAAAAGCTCAATTTTCTACTAATGGGCCTTCATACAAAAGTCAAACGACGATAGCGAAGCAGAAATCTGCTGGTAGTAAAGGGTAAGCTTAGTAAAATGTACTTTTGGATTTAGAACAATTTATTCTATTGTCGAGGCTGTCATTTATTTTTGTTTTTATTTGCATGTCTTGAAGCAAACATGAGTATCTTTTTGGTGTTGGACCTTGTTATCTTGCATTGAAAAGTAACAGACGGAAAGTATCCAAAATATTCATCAGGGATGGTGCAGTTAATACAACAAGGTTTGGAATAACTTAATTTACACTTGGTTTAAGTGGAGACCCATTATCTTGAAACCCAGTTATCTCAAACTTCTCATTCAAGCCCTATTGATCACTTCTTGTGCTACTGCATGTACAATCTTACCCAAGATATCCCAAACTTCCTATTATTCTGAACCTTTTCCCTGGTTCCCCAGGAGTTTTCACTCTATTAACTACATATAGGTGAGACCTTTTTGGCTTGGGTGCAAAGTTTTGCCATTTCAAAATCGAGTGTCATTCTCTTGAGAAATAAGATTCTTTATTTGTGTTGTATCCATATTCATGTGTCCTCTCAAAAGTTGTTAAACAAAGAAACAATACTCTAGGGATTGACATGTTATCTGAAATGGGAATGCATTATATTATGGCAAACCTGAAAAGGTCTATTCATGTCCTGTACTTGTCATATCCTTCTCCTAACTGCACTTCTCTGACTTATGTTCTGTCAATCACCAAGTTCTTTAATTATGACAGCACACAATAATTGTGCAAATTTTCCTTATCAATATTCTCTTCTACAATTTTAAGGAATGAGTTTGAAGAAATAAGAAAAATGGCAGAAGACAAAAGAATATCAATAATCCCAGCAACCAGGAAGCAGTTATTAAAATTAAGTCAAGACAGGCCAGCCCAGGTCAGATCAGGTCTGCATTGCATAGACAATCTATCCTGGGGTTTATCAGCAAATATATTTTAAATTTTCTAAATTAACCAAGAATACGCAAAGGACAAAACCATATGTATCTTAAGGTATTAACATGAGCTGTAATATTTTGCTTGACTGTTTCATTGCACAGCCACTGGTCCCTGATGTCATTGTGGAAAACATTTGTCCCAACTTACAAATTAGGGAATTTTTAGAGACTGTGCAGGTGTTAGACCATATTTCATTCTGATAGAATTATTTAGACAATACATGTCCAATATTGTCTCACTTAATTTCACTTGCGTGTTTCAGAATATTGTCATGGAAGTCTCGCCTTTGAAATTTTTGAATTTTGAGTCAGATGAATTTATGAGGTAAGATATGTTTCAAGATTTTTAAATTCATTATCAAGTAACAAAAAATATATAAATATTATAATAAATTATGCCAGAAAATTAATTACACCTGTGGCTGCTGCTTTCTATTTTTCAGTGATTCTGAAACGAGAAACCCAGAGCTGTGGGTTGCATTAGATGAAGTTCAGGTCAGTAAACTACTATTACTATTTCTAGGGGAGCATAAGTGGGTGTTCTGATAATGGGTTGCCAGACTCACTAAGAATGTGGTTATGGCTTTAACCCTCAAACCCACCATTGTATGTCAGTAGACTTATAGCATAGTCAGAGTAATATGCATACAAGACCAGTGCCCTGTTGGCTGACTGTTGGTCGATTAATGGCTGGGCCAGGGTTGAGTGATATCCCATATTTACTCCTGCATTATTCCACTGTCACTTGGCTGCAGGACTGATAGTTTCTAAAGAAACATACTACATAATGGTTGACAGTTGGTTAACAAATAGCCATTGATCAGCTGTTAATTGACTGACAGCTGGATGACAAATGGCTGTTAATCGGCAGTCTAAGGCACTCTTCTTGTGTATTACCAACTTACAGAGTTATCTGGGTTTGACTGTTGTCCCTGTCCTTCCTTCATTCATACTGAAGACTAACTCTAGATCTGTTGTCATTTATTTAACTGTTGTCATTCTTTCATGAAAAGAGTGGGATAAGGACCATTGCTTTCGATTAACAATATAAATATGATACACACATGAATCTATTCCATAGCTAACAGTTTATGTAATACTCTTTCAATAGGATCCAATGAATTTTGGTGCAATACTTAGAACAAGTTCCTTATTAGGTGTCTCTGGAGTCATAGTTCCTCAACGTAACAGGTTGGACAGAATGAGGAAGAGAGATAGAGCCCACTGAATAGCTATGATTTTTAATAAATAAACAAACAAACACACAAACAAACAAATAAATAATTGAATTAAAATAAATGGGATTTAGCAGGGACATTTCTACACAGTAGCTATTCCTTCACTGAAATTCCAATTGGAATTTAAAAGTTGATTTTGTGGAGTCCTGTGAGTTAGCCATGCCAGATGCTTTCTCAAAATTTGATTTCTAGCTTAGCCATGTCCTGACCTATATTAGCCCAGAGGTTGTTTCAGAGTTTGATCTGTAAGTTAGCCATGCCCTGACTTAGATCTGCCCAAAGGTTGTTTTAGAGTTTGATCCGTAAGTTAGCCATGCCCTGACTTAGATCTGCCCAGAGGTTGTTTTAGCCTGATCTATGAGTTAGCTGTTCCCTGAGTTGGAGGTTGTGTCTGAGTTGATATTGGTTTCTTTCTTAAATTCAAGTGCTCCTTTATCTCCTGTGGTTAGCAAAGCTAGTGCTGGTGCCATGGAGATGATGAATATTTTTCAAGTTTCTCACCTGCCGTCATTTTTGAGAGTAAGAAAAACAAGTCTCAAAAGTATTGTTTAGAGGCAAGTCTTGCATCATCATGTGATGGCAGCCATGACAGGAGGCACAACAATATAGTCTCTTATTCCTTTGGAAACAGAATTCGTTGTCTGGCAGATTCAATTGTTTATGAATGCCTCCTGTCCTGGCGGTCATCATGTGATGATACAAAGCTTTCATTCTCAGGGATGACAGAGCCCACAGTTTTTTCCGTCTTGCATACTAGTATTTTAACTTTTCTAATCTTAGCCCCCCAACACACACACTTTTCCCCTCTAATTTGCATACTAGTGCCCCCCACCCCACCCCACCCCACATTAAAATGTCCCTCATTTTGTAATTAGCTATTATATAACATCATGACTCAGTCTAATTACATTGCCTGGAAAATTGAATTTTCACACAATTTTCTCCCAGGATAGAGCTAACAAAGGATGGGATATACTGGGTGCTGTTTCTCCAAATTCAAGTGAAGAATCAGATCAAAATCCTGAAGACTGCACTGACTACAAGATGGATAAACCTGCTGTACTTGTTTTAGGTAACATGAATGAACTTTATTTTATGAGGGTTACACAACAGTTATAGTTTTATACAATCATACGGATGATCCGAGGCAGATCTGGGGGTGTAGTGGGACATGACCTCCCTGAATCCAACTGAGGACATTACTTAGGTGCAAGCCCCAATAGACTTGGCTGGTACAATTCACTTAAATTTAAAAAAACGAATTTTTCATAATACAGTGAACTGGATAATTTTATGTTTTAATATTTGTATTAAATGTATTTATTAATATTATGCTAAATATTGATGCAGTTGTATCCAAGAAAGATGAAATTGTCTTTCATCCTTATGATGGCCTCCCCTTTTCATAATCCTCAATCCACCTCTGATGATCCTAAACATAAGTAAGAATTCTTTTTCCAAGTTTTCTATTATTTGAGACCGAAAAGGATAGCAAAACTTTAATCTTCTGCCCTTTGGTCTTCTGGATGTATTTGTTATATATCATTCAATTTTAATATTTTTTTGCATAACAAAAGCCAAAACAATCTAGGAAATTCAAGAAATAGTTAAACACATTAAGGTGGCTCCATAGAGCCTTTGTTGAAGCGCGCACTCGAGGTTGCGTGATACTGCAACTTGAAGAATTTTTATTTTCATGTGACGGTCGGGAAAAGGTAAGACGTAGCGTTGCTATGGTAACATACCTGAACATCTCTCATCCTTAGGGGGGTCAGTTCGCTGATAAGCGGCACTTTCAACACGCGGGCTAATGCTTTCACACATAGATAGATTGTTTTTATGAAGATCAATATTTCTGCCTTTCAGGGAATGAAGGAACTGGTTTACAAAGTCAAGTACTACAGCACTGTACACGGCTGATTTCAATATTTCCACCATCATCGCAGTCATCATATTTAGTCGGCCCTGACTCGTTGAATGTTTCTGTGGCAACAGGTTAGGCCAGTCACCTCACCCATAACCACACACACAAACTCTTGGTTAAACTCCCTCCCACCTCCCTGGTTAAACCGTCGGAACCTCTTGTTACGGGCAATCACACTACAAAGACGCCGACCGCTTTGTTATGGAAGCTTTTTTTGGCACTTATCCCCTTAAAAACAACCTCCATAATACGGGCACTGAACAATCTGAACTAAAACTATATCGGTTCATCCTTCCGAGATTCGAGGATGTAATATCTAAGCGAGACTTCCTGGCATCTAGTTTGCTCCTTTGTGAGGTATTTCCGGGTCAAAATGCTCACTAATCCCTAAAACAAAACAAAAAATGATTCACTGACTACATCAACTCCTATGAGTAAAAATTACAAAAAAAGAATATATTCATAGAACTCAGCTTTTCATTTTGACCCTGGAATCGGCTTATACCTAATGTACAGAGCTCTGATAGTCAGTTTTTGGTAAAGTTTTGCTCAAAAAGAAAGTAAGGGCTAGGTTGCTACTGGATCAGTGTGCTGAACTTACTTTTCTACTCGACCGTGGTAGCTTTGTTGGTGCGATAAAAGTCGGCATCGATGTTTTTGTTGTTATTTTACAAAATAGTTAAGTGTCATATTTTTGATAACTGATCCTTCATTATTGCCACTTTTGACTGATAGAATCCGAGAATCCTCTCAGAAGTAGCCTGCTTAGCGGTCCTCTTTTGAAGTAACTCGGAAGCAGTGGTCCTGATCTCGCAGATCTCGCATGCTATTTCCCGATCGACTGCACATTTTATCAAGTCCTGTAATTCCTGTTTTCCCATGCCTCATATTAACTTCCGTCGTGCACGGCACCAATAAAATGAATAAACTAGCATAGATAACTCCCTCTCTTTTCTTTTCCAGGAATTCTCGTCTTTTCCTTAATGAAAAACCTGGTCAGCAAAGGGCAAAAATGATTTCAGGGTCATGATAGTCTTCTTCAATATTCATCTTCGATATTTGTTATCTTTTGTTGTAAAAATTATTTTCTCTTTGCAGCTTCACCATGAAAATTTTGATAAAGAATTTTTTCACAATTTATTTTACATTGTCTTGTTTAAATTGGCTCGGCTTCTTTTTGAAGCGATTGTTTACTGTACCCTTTGTTTATATTGTTGCTTACATGTGCCAGGAACAAAGCAACTGCACATGCAACTAATACTATTGTCTTTATTTGAATGGACTCGCATGCCAACCAAACTAGCCTGAGAAAACAGACGTCCTTTTTGCTCCTCATCCCCCCGCGAAACTTTTTACAGACAAGTTCCTTTTGTGTTATTAAGGAAATGACACAACTAATACCAAAATTCAGTGCATTGAGGTGCACACTTTTGATACTTGTGCTTGCGTTTGTGCTTGTGCCTGCGTTGTAGTGAAAACCAGGCTTTACCAAAAACCACAGGGAGCCCAATTTAGATAAAAGTAAAAGGTGAAAATAAAATCCGAAAAAAATCGCGTTTAATTAATTTTTTTTTAATTCGTTGTCAAGACGATGTCCTCTATAATACGAAGGAGCAAAAAAAATCAGTAAAAAATGCACCAGAACATTTTTTTTCGCGCGCGCCGTTGTTTTCCTATATGATTTCCCTATGGTATCCTAGGTGTGGATTTGTGTCAATATAATTTAAATTATATTGACACAAATCCACACGTAGGATACCATAGGGAAATTATAAGTGGTTAAGGAAAGAACCACATTCATTCGTTTATTTTGTTCGTCAAACTCCGCCAAGGGGCGCTTTGTTGCTTTTACATTTAAAAAAATCAATTTACAGCTCAATTTACAAAATCCATCATTAAGCACAACTCTCAAACGTCCGGTGATTGTCATATCCTGTCAAGTTTGACATCGGCTTCACTTTAAAATTGCCGAAAAAACAAAACATATCGCTGGTAGAAAAATTCACAAGGGTATGTTGGTGGTCCGCCCTCTTAACAGTCAATTTCTCACGGCTCTAAGATATTTCAAAGATTCCTTCTTCTGTCAGGAGTATATGTATTGTATTTTTGAAGTTAATATAAATTACAATGTAATAAAGTCATTTTGGTAATGTTATACCTTTCATCAGTTGTGAAATCTTATCATACCTTGCTTCCGTTTGCAAATTGTGACCAATTAGGCTGTGTGTCACTTACCAGATCCTCTAGCGGGGAAGGGGACAAATATTATACCGACACCCATGGTTCCCAAGAATTTTGTAATTTTAGTCTTTTGAAGCAAAATCATAAAGTTTTCTTACTTAATACAGTTTGGTTAAAATTTTTGAAATTGCTGACACTACTAAAAACTTTTTAAGAAATCTGCCCCCAAAGAAATTATAAAAAAAGCATATTTTAATTTTGGATATTTCTACATGTGGTACAAGGAAAGTGGAAAGTAGTCTCCTTCGCAGCCGTCATTAGTTTCGGTCCCAGATCCTCCCACTTCACCAGTAAAACCTCTGGGCCGTTTAGGGATCAATATCAGTTTTCACAGAATGGTCAAGGATCCTAGGCCAGATAAGATAAGATCGTCTGCTTGTCGTTTTTGGGCTATCGATAATCTCTCCTTATCCCGCGCATTTTATTATGGCTACCTTTCATAGTCACATTCACCCAGTGTTTCAACCAATGACAAGTCTGGAAGTGATCACGTGGTGTGTTTCGCGCATGTGCTTATTCATACTACTAGTAGAGTAATAAAGCCAGTAGTGCGGGGAGAGAGACGAACAAGCCTGCTGAACAGCGCTCGAGTAGGTAAGGTTTTCCCTCATTTTACCTATTTTTTCCTCAAAAACTTAACTTCTTAACGTTCATTGGTCATGCATTTTAAGTTTTCGTTAATAATTTATAAATTTGTAATTCAAAAATAGAGCGTTTCGATAGGTTTTAACTTTGCTGTGTTTGAAGACCTTGCAAGCAGCTTTTATTGTTTTGAAGGGTTTGTTTTTCTTTTTGGGAGTCTTGCTGTGCTGAGACTACCTGTTATAGCACTAACCTAAAGTTATCGATCGTTTTTAATGTTAAAATTTTGAGTTTCTAAGTGAAAAAGAAGGTTTTTTAAAGATATCTTTGGCGATTTTAGTTTCTTTCATTGAGTCTTGCTTTGAATTTCACACCTTTGACAAGGAGCTCCAAAACTACTCTGCTACGTTCTTCTCGTTTTCACATGCTACTTATGAGCAGCTAAGGATAATATTTTCAATTAATTCCTACTAAATGAAACTCTTCTTAAGGCTTTTAAGATAGTTGTGAAACTTTATCAGGGTTTATTCATCTTCAAAACTTTGAAGCTCTTTCGGCCATTATTATGAAGAACCGTTGTTTTGTCATTGACTGTTTCATTAAGGTATCTTAACACATAAACGAAAGGTTCATCATTCGTGTAGCGGCTTACCATGCTTAACAGTTTCCGCTTAATGATTAAAATATTGACTTGAAGTACTTGTTTCTCATAGAAGAGTTTGAGAGAAGAGCGAAATGACTGGACGCGCGAGGGGAAGGAGTAGAGGACGTGGGAGAACAGATGCTCCACCACCAGGAGCTGGAGATGTAGCCAGAAGACCAGGAGAAGCCGCTACGGCTCCCCCAGCTGGAAGAGGTAGAGCCAGAGGACCTCCATCGGACTCGGTAGTTGCACCAAAAGCTGCAGCTCCCCCACCAACTGCTGAAATGGCAAAGATGGCTGTAAGCGAGCCTCCACGTGGGGAACGTGAAGAACGACGAAGAGGGGGGATGTACAATGAACCAGTGACCCGTCCTGAAGGTCTAAACAAAGAAGGCGCTACAGGAACCAAAGTGGAAATCGTCACCAACGCGTACAAGCTAGAAACGCGACCTAACTACATGATATATCAGTATAATGTAGCATTCTCGCCCGAAGTTGACTTCAAAAAAGTCCGAATAGGGCTCATTGCAGAGCAACAACAGCTCCTCGGCAATGTCCGGGCCTTTGACGGGATGACTTTGTTTTTGCCCAAGAAACTGCCAGATCCGATCACAAAAATTGTTGGGCTGAGAAAGAGACGTGATAACCCAGAAGGGGAGCCCGTTGAGATCACTATTACCCTGACGAATGAACTACCAGAGTTCAACCCAACCAGCCTCCACATCTACAACATCGTCCTCAGGAAGTAAGAAACAAACTAGTTTTTAATTAATGTACAGGGCATGGGTCCCATATAATACTGTATTTTCATTCATATTTATTTGGTCTTCATATCATACATTTCCCAATAAAATGTTTAATTTTTTTA
Source organism: Anthopleura sola (assembly GCA_023349425.1). NCBI lineage: Eukaryota > Metazoa > Cnidaria > Anthozoa > Actiniaria > Actiniidae > Anthopleura > Anthopleura sola. The sequence goes on from JALHLI010000014.1 coordinate 2,472,966, forward strand.
TTTATGAGTTCATTTTGATGTTTTTAATAGAAAGACATTGAAGAAAACTAGGTCATTATTATATAGTTCAATGTGTGTTATTTTTTCAGGATTCTCAAGATCCTTAACATGAAGCAAGTTAGAAGGGATTTTTACTCTCCAGACCAAGCTGTGAATATTCCTCAACATCAGTAAGTAATTTCTTTTGGTTTTAGGGTATCAGGGATCACATAACAGTAGTGTCCTCTCCTCACTTCAGGGGGGGTTGTGTTTGATTCCTGGATGTGGCATTAAATGTGACTGTAATGTTTTTGGTCTCTAGGGTTTTTCTCTTGGTCAGAAACCTGAACTGGGAGACAGCAATAGATTTTATCTTGTGTTTATACAATCTTATCTTTCTAATGGAATAATTAAGTTGCATCAAAAGAACTTGATCTTGAAATATAATTGTTTTTTTTTTCTGGTCCCTGATTGGCTTGACTACCCAAAGTTTGAATGCATGGTTTCATTCTACATTTTGATTGGTTATCACTATCTGGATGCACAGTTATGGGGATTGCAAATTTCTCTTGAGTTTTAATCTTCATTTTGTATATAAAAACTTTTGTTGGCCTCATTTCAAGTTGTTTTAGATTGAGACTAATTCAGTATTGTTTCCTTTCTTTTTAGCTTGGAGCTTTGGCCTGGATACCAGACTTCGATTCAGAGGTTTGAGACAGATATTCTACTCAGTGCTGATGTGTCCCATAAAATCCTAAGAAATCAAACAGTATTGGAGGTCCTCTATGAACTGTATAACCGAGACCCAAGGAACTTTCATGCCAATGCTAAAAAGAAGCTGATTGGACAGATTGTACTCACAAGGTATGAGTTAACATAATGTATATTTATTTGACGTGAAATGATCAAAGCACCCTTTATCAGCTCAGTGCAGGCTATTAAAATTTGAAGGGGTTTTTGTAACTGTTTTTATCTTATTTCTTTTATGCTCTTTTTCAAGGTACAACAATAAAACCTATCGGGTAGATGACATTAATTGGGATCTCAGGCCACATCATAAGTTCTCAACTGCACGTGGAGAGATAAGCTATATTGATTACTATGCAAGGGTAAATATTTCTTTAAAAATATAAATGTGTTGTTGAAATCCAAGGAAAAAGTGAATACATGTTTTTTATCTATCTTCACAGGCATATGATAAGCAGATTGCAGACATGGAGCAACCCATGTTAATCAGCAAGCCAAAAAAAGTGGTATGTTTTTTATTAAAGTTTAAGAAATGTTCAGGCTACTATTTAAGGCTACTATTTAAGGCCAAAGTGGTGTGAGGTTAAGAGAAGTGCAACTTAGCTAAGCTTTGAGTGTTACTGGTTTTAAAGCAACACAATCCAGGTGTTTTAGTTGGTCATTTCTTTTAGAATATATACCAGGAACAGAATATAACTATGCAAAAACACTAACCAGGACCACTTGAATAAAACTGACCAATCAGATAACAGTAAACTACACAGAGATTGAACTAATAACAGCATTAGCCAATCAGATTATCCCTTCTCATGCTATATTTAATGGTGTGCTATCTGATTGGCTGGTTAAAAATATTGAACTAAATGTTGCAATATGATTGGTTAATGATACTAGTTTATAAAAGTGGTCCCAGTTAGAGTGTCTGTACAGTAATGGACTTTAACAATTTGTTCACCAGCTTTTCCAAGATCATATCAATTATTACATAGTGAGATCAATAAGATATGAAGGGCTCAAGTGTTGTTACTTTTGTGAACAATTTGTACCCAAATAATGAGCTTCTCTATTCATACAACGTAAAATACTTTTTCTCTGTTTACAGTTTGGAAAGAAACCTAAGCCAGATGATACTATTCATCTTCTGCCTGAGCTATGCTACATAACTGGTACTTAATAATTTGTTTTGTAATACACATAACTCATTCACTAAATTTTGATTTATTGATCTGATATTTGAGTCCATCATGCTCCATCGATGTGGAATAATAATAACCAAATAGAAAGTGTGCGTGGGTGTTGTGTGCGATTATAAAGCATGTGGGGCTGGAAAGAACTAGAGAAATGTTGGAGAAAGAAGATGTGTGGTGAATAAAATATATAGTAATTATATTGTATTTATTAATTATCAATTATTTGGCGTTTAGGTCTGTCTGATGAAATGAGAGCAGATTTTACTGTGATGAAGGATCTTTCTGCCCATACAAGAATTTCACCTAAAGACAGGAGTAATCAGCTAAATAAGTTTATTAACAACATAAACAGGTATAATATCTGTGCATAATTTAGTAACAAATTAGTTGCTGTTCTTTCTTTTAAAAATTGTTATAGATGTGAGAGAGGGAAGATGATAATTTTTGAAGGAAAAATTGCAGCCAACAGATAAAATTGAAAATTAAGTTACTGGGTAAACATTTAGGAGTGAATAAAAGAAGTCCTATTTTTATCCCTTTTTTTTTTTTTTTTTTTTTTTTGATATATTTTCTAATATTATGGAAGAAAGTCTAGAATGTGGACTAACTTTTTTACTTTACTTTCGATTCTTTTTCTTAAAAAAATGTAGGAATAATATCATAGTGCTTTAATGTTTTTGTCAGGAAAAAAAATACTGACTATGAATTTCTTTATTATTTTAGCAATGCAGAAGCCAACCAACAGCTTCAGGGATGGGGTTTGAAGGTAAGGGAACACATATTTTAAATGACGAATGTATGAAGACATTTCATCAAACACTAAAACTAATATTATGATCTAGTTTGGAAGGAGTCTACTGAAACTAGATGGACGTGTCTTACCAGCGGAGAAGATCTACCAGAAAAACAAAAGTGTAAGTTGTGACTGTAACAGTTTATACACATATGTTATGCAAACTTTGTGCTCTTGGCTTAACTTGTAATGTTCATCAGGAGAATTACAAGTTTCCAATACCATTATTTCTGGCTGACACTAACACCACATAATGGTCAGTGTTTGACCACCATTTAGAGCAGATAATAGGCCTAAATCAGCAATTTGAAACCTGATACTGTCAATTGCATCTACGCGTGCATGTAAAAAAAAAACATGTCAAAGTTAAAAGTTTTTCCCACTCACTCAAGGACTTCCAAGATGACCAAACGTAGAAATATCAAGGATTTTTTGCATGAAGTGACAAACATTTGCTTGTATATGCAACACATTAACAAAAATGTTGTACTTCACGACAAAACTAAAATTCTCTCATCTGCAAAGGTGAAATTTGTCATGGGAAAAAAGTCGCGTTACAAGTAATAGACGCGACAGGCAATTAAAACATTAAACTTTGGCACATGAAACTTTGACATTTGCTGGCATGACAAAACATGTTTTGTTGTGCATGCTCTAACAGGTAGATGCAATCGACGGTAATTGCATACCAAATTTTTGTTTGTGAATTATTTCTGTTTAATTCAATTTTTTTTTTTATATAACTTGTAATATAGATTCTAACTGGATTCAATATTTCTCCCTTAGTCTTCCTATGATCCCAAGTCTGCTGACTGGAGCAGAGAGACAAGAGGAAATGCTCTCCACTCGACTGTAAACCTAGAAAATTGGTTGATTGTTCACACTGCAAGAGACACCAACATTGCTAATGATTTCAAGTCAACTATAGAACGAGTCTGTGGACCAATGGGCATGAAAGTCTACAAGCCAAAAATGTGAGTGTTTTGTTTGTTTTCTACATAACAGTCAAAATGGCTCAAGTGTACCCCTAAAACCCATTAATTATTTTATTATTCGAATATTAAGTTGATTATTCACTCTGAGTTTTCATTAAAAAATCAGACTCCAAACTTTGCATTCATTTCACAACTAAAATTCTAAGTGATGCCTTTCTGGGAAGTTTTTCTACCTTGGCATGGCAATTGTTGAGGAATCCAATGTAAGCTCAGGTAGATCATATATTTTCAAGTTTGGAGTCAGAGTGAATAATAAACTTAATATTCGAATAATAAATTAATTTATGGATTCTAGGGGGGGGGGGTATGCTTGAGCCATTATGGCTGTAAAATGTTTTAGTATCATTACCAAATGGTTATAGGAAATAACTGATTGGTTGAGAACTTCGGAATATATAATCACCTACAGATGAGTATAGGTTATCTTCATTTGTTGATACAAGCTTCTTTCAAAGTATGAAAAATATATTCAATAATTTTTAAAAAGAAACCATTGTTATCAAATAATAACCTGTGTCATGATACTAAAACAATACTTCACCAAAGTCATAATGATCATTGGTGAACAATTGTTAAATGTACTAAAATGTGGATAGTGTACACTGCTTATTACGTTTACTTCCATTAAAGAGTTGTCATTGAATTGCTAAAAATGTGGCAATAGAAACCAAGATAATTTTATATCGTAATTAATCAAATTTTTTTTCACTGGTTTGAAATAATTTGTATTGAATCTTGTTGAAATTTTCTAAGTATCATTCTTCTGTTTCAGGATTCCTATTGACAATGATCGTACCGATACTTATCTAAGAGCCCTGAAGAATGAGCTTGATGCAGACAGGCCACAGATTGTGACAACTATCGTACCAACGAATAGGAAAGATAGATATGATGCAATTAAGAAGTTGTGCTGCCTTGAGAAACCAGGTAATTGAGAAACTGATATTCTATTGCTATATGGAAGTTACAAGTGTAGGGATATGAGGTGTGACAGAATGGTGCAAAAAGCAATGCTTGTGGGTCTTCTTATTTGTAGTCACACCATATGCCTTCAACTCGACCACATTGAACTACGTTCTTCACAATACACCAGTTTCACATTTGATGGAAACCACTGTTTTTTAAGACCACAGACTCATTTGCACAGGCTTAGCCTCGTTTATAAGTAAGCTATTCAATGACATTATTAAAAGTCTGTGGGATTTCAAAACATTGGTATTGTTCAACTTACACATTCTTTACATTACGGTTGACTTTTGCAAATCATTAGCAACAGCCAACTGTAATATAAAGAATGTGCAAGTTAAATAATACCAATCCCACAGACTTTTAATGGTGTATTTGAATAGATGACTTATGAACGAGGCTAAGCCTGTGCAAATGAGTCGGTGTTCTTCAAAAACAGCGGTTTTCACCGAATGTGAAACTGGAGTATTCAGATCTTCAGCTGCAAGCAAGGATTGTTAGTCCCTCCAATTTATTTATTTTGATTTTTACACCCACATCGGAAACTGGAATTCAAGGATTTCCTTTTTGATAAATATCATCCCCTTAATTTTGACTTGTGGTTATCTTTAGTTCCATCACAGGTGATAGTTAGTAGGACGTTATCAAAGAAACAAATGCTGATGAGTGTTTGTACCAAGATTGGCATTCAGCTTAATTGTAAGCTTGGTGGAGAGGCCTGGGCATTAGAAATTCCAGTAAGTACTCATTAATCTACAGAATCAGGAGATTTTTTCTGCAAAAAGACATTGAGTTAATTGCTTGAGTGACCAAAACAATGGATTCAAGTTTTTTCAAATGTACTGTATTTACCTAAACATTGAACCTCTGTATCTCACTTCCCCTGAATTCTGAAAAATATTTTCATTTTATTTAACAACCATTTTTAATGCTACGCACTTATCAAGACAACAGTTGCAACATGAAATTGGAAAATACACTTCCGTCAACAGTGGTAAAAAATGAAACAATTTTTATTTGCTGTGTTTTTAGCTCAAAGGACTAATGGTCATTGGTGTGGATACTTACCACGACTCTGCTGAGAAGGGAAGATCTGTTGGAGGATTTGTGGCCAGTCTCAACCAAACTTTGACAAGGTGTGTACTGCAATTATTTTTAGCCCTGCATATAACAAGTGATGGTTTGCAAGCATTTCAAATACAATTGATGAAGATATTCAGGACATTAGTACTCCTCTGTGTATCCTTCTTGACACCATTTTTTCTTATTATTATTCAGATATTATTCAAGATGTACTTTCCAGCACAGTGGGCAAGAGCTTATTGATGGTCTGAAAGTCTGTATGGCAGGTATGCACATATTGAAATCTTTGTGATCGTTTTCCTACACATATAGAAAAGTTATATTGATGACCAAAATGTTTCATGAAATATAATCATTGAATCATCATTTTTGTGTCAGCTGCCCTGCGCAAATATCAGGAGATCAATGGCATGCTTCCTGACAAGATCATCATGTACAGAGATGGTGTTGGTGATGGACAACTTCAACTTGTTATTGAGCATGAAGTCAGCCAGTTGCTTCAGTGCTTTAAGACTATTCAATCAGGGGCTGCATACAAGTGAGTATTATAATATAGCCAATACTGTTCCATATAAGCCAACTCCTAACGTATACCTGTTTGTTCTTTTCATGGATAGCCCCAAGTTTGCAGTAGTGGTTGTTAAGAAGCGCATCAACACTCGCTTGTTCCTGAAAGATCCCCGGGACAGCAACATGACAAACCTGAACAACCCACCTCCTGGAACTGTTGTGGACAAAGCAGTCACAAAACCAGAGTGGTAAGTTTGATATTCATGTTATGGGAGTGTCCACTATGTTCATTATGAAAACTCAGTCTGGACAGTTTATTTTCCAGCTGAAAAAGTCTTGGCCAAAATCTTTTTGATTGATTGATTTTTTTGTTTATTTCTTCTCTTTTTTTCTAGGTTTGATTTCTTCCTTGTTAGCCAGTGTGTTCGTCAAGGAACAGTAACACCAGTCCACTTCAATGTTATCTATGACTCAACTGGTCTTAAACCTGATCATTTCCAGAGATTGTCTTATAAACTTACTCATCTTTATTACAATTGGCCGGTAAGTTAATTTTCTTTTTGCAATATCTGAATTTTAAGGCTCTGATTTTTCTTAATCTTTTCTTGCAATGGCATTGCAAGAGGATTTGTTGTGTTTAAAGCAGGACTTTCTGTGCTGAATATATTGAAGTGACAACTAAAATCTGACTTTTAAAAAAAAATTGTGATATCAGCAACTTCCAGAGGCATTGGTTTTCAGTCAATCTAAGATTAACGAAAACAAGAAGAAAAACAGTGCAGCATTTTCAAAGTAATCCAAAACCAAATTTGGTTTCTCATCAGTATAGATTTTAATGTTCTTTCATTTTCTTTTCAGGGAACTGTTCGAGTCCCTGCTCCATGTCAGTATGCCCATAAGCTGGCATTCTTAGTTGGTCAGTCATTACACAGGGAACCAGACCAATCTCTTGCTGACAAGTTATTCTTCCTCTAAAGCTGTCTATCATGATCATGACAAGAGTTACATATCATGTTACAGAAGGAAGTGCTGTATTGCACCAGTGGTTGTGTACCCAACACTAACCATCATTTGTTACATTAGGTTATATTTCATTAACCTCGTTATGTTCATACTAACAAACTAAGATGCAAGGTTCATCCTGTTACATTGTTGCAAAGCAAAGTTTTATAACTTACAAGAAAGGATATATTTTCTATGTGGCATCTTTTTTTTGTCCCCAAAGAATCTCAGGAATACAGAAGATTTTTATTCTTGTTATTCCTTTACATATATATCACCTTACAGAAGGAAATGCTGTATTGTGCCAGTGGTTGTGTACTCAACACTAACCATCATTTGTTACATTTCATTAACCTAGTTATGTTCAGTTCATACTAACAAACTAAGATGCAAGGTTCATCCCATTACATTCTTCCAAAGCAAGTTTTATAACTTACAAAAAAGAATATATTTTCTATGTGGCATCACTTTTTCATCCCCAAAGAATCCCAGGAATACAGAAGATTTTTATTCTTGTTATTCCTTTACAGACATATGAGAAAGACAGAATTTCATTTTTTACCTACTATTGATAAAACATGCAATCAATGTTTTTATGGTTGCAAGGGCTACAAGATAACAAAAGGAAACAGTATCTGTCAGATTATTTAATTGGTTCAATGAAACCACCATGACATGCCATCATGCGTTGGTCTTTATAAAAAAGAGTTTAATTTTCCATCAGCTTATTTGAGTTTATTCAAGATAGATTTAATTATATCAATGTTCGCATTTACTAAAGATTTTGTTGATGATAGATTCTATTAATTAAATAGTATTTTGTTAGAGAATTGGTTTGCATAGTTATTTGAAGTTGTTTACTGAGGTTTTGCATATTCTGCAAACCCAGTCATTCCAATGGCTTGTTGTGAAATGGGTTTTTACTGCCACAACTCATAAATACATAAAAGGCACTGACTTATTAGTTTTGATTGACAGCAGCAAAAACCCATTTCACAACAAGTCGCTGGAATGTCTGGGTTTGAAGAATACTTGAAACCGAAATAAGAGTCCAGTGCACACACTTGATCTGCGAAATAGTATTAATTTTATTTTGCTTTAAGTTGTATGTGTATTCTATTGCTTCATCAGCACTAATTAGTACTGGTAACTATAAAGTACTTTATCCTTATAAATATATAGTGTTCGCACTCTAATAAGAATATGAGCATGAGGACCAAAACGAAACTTTTCGAGGATTTACATTCCAATACTTTACTCAATTGATTATTGGCAGTTTTGAAAAGATACCAAAGGAAACCCCATGATTTTCTAGTGTCTTCTTGGAATCTTCCAGGATTTCCCTCATTTTTACCTGGATTTCCTTTCCATTGATTTTTTCCGATTTCAGACCACGCGTCATTCTCTTGAGAATATGACTCTTTGATTTTCATCCTTATTCATGTGTCTTCTCACGTACAACCGTGAAACAAAGAAATGATACTCTAGGGAAGGACACGTTGTTTGAAATGGGGGGGAGGTGTATTTCATTCCGGATCGCATAATCCCGAGACTTTTTTAAAGTCTAAATTTTGCAAAAGAAATGGAAAAAACATAGACATTAAATGTTTTGTTAAAAAAAGTGATTTCAAAAAATTGTGGGAGTAAAGATTAAAATTGCAGGCATTTTTTTCTATTCAAAATATTAGCAAAGAAATTCCTAAGAAACTACCTTCGAGAAAAAATTTAACATAAGTTATGATAATACTTTAGGTTTTACTACAGAAATCTCGCTAGAGATAATTACTGTTTAAAAAAGTTCCTTAGCTATTAAATCAAACCACTGTTAGGCGTTCATACACAACTTTCTCAACGATAACCTTGGTATGGCAAACGTGTGTAGATGTAATGCCAGATCTGGCCTTGCTGATGATGGTGTTTCCTAAATGCCATAAATAGTACGGGTACCCAACTGCTAATGGTATGGAGAGAACAAGCAAAACGATGTTCAACTGAAATTTAAAAAACAAAACAGTTTAATTTAATCAAACCCTAAACAATCCTTTGAACGATGAATAGTGGGGCGTGGCTAACTCAGATTCTCAGGAGATCCTTTTGTTTTGTCCTCCAAATTGAGCTGCTTTGACGTCACGTGAAGGATCCAAAATCCTCGAATCATCCTTCGATGGAGAGGGGTCTATATATAGAACGTCCCAAATCGCGTCGATAATTTTTTAATGGGGCCAAGGCCCATAGACTCGGTACACTTGCTGCGCGTAAGGTAATGTTGAGATTCTGAGAAAAGTAGTTTGACAATAAATCGGAAATCCTAATGGTAAAGTTTCGCGCAGTCTAGACCTAGGTCCTAAACAAACACAAGTATTTCAAGTTCAGGTGTTCATTCATTTAAAAACGTTCAAACCAAATTTTACCAGTATCGTTACCCGCGTTTTTCAGAGGAAGAAAAACCGGAGAGACGTACGTACTAAACAAACTATTCACATGGGATACCAAGTCCAGAAATTGAACTACCGATACACCCACCGTCTCCACCCCTTGTTTCTTGCCCCCCCCCCCCCCCACCCCTTGTTCTTGCCCCCACCCATCCCTTGTTTCTTGCCTCCCCCCCCCCCCCCCCCACTCCTTGTTCTTGCCCCCACCCATCCCTTGTTTCTTGCCCCCCCACCCCTTGTTTCTTGCCCCCTCCCCACCCCTTGTTTCTTGATTTACTAACTCACGTACTTGGAGTATTTTGCCAGGAAAATAGTTTTCCATGATAATGAAGATTGGATACTGAAGCATTTGCATCATGGAACACGAAAAGTTTCCTATTCCAAAGAGTTTTCCAAAATGCTTGACTGGAAATCTAAAAACATTTTGAATATTGGGCATTAGATCACTAGCATCTGTTTCTATGTGTGGTATTTATAATATTTCATATCCATCAAGTAAAGCTTTTGATAAAAACTGCAGCTTGAGGATGCTAGCTTGTGTACAGCCGGCAAGAGGATGCTCATGATTACGTGAAACTGACTGGTAAAAGGTCTCAAGTTATGCAGTAACTACTAATATTACATTCAAGGAGTTGCAACATGTCAAATGTATCTACCCACGATCCTTGCCGGTCTCAGCTTAGTAGCTTTTCAGGTGAATAACTTGACTGAAATAATTATATAAAAGTACTTACATAACAAGAAAAAGGTTCGAGAATGCACCGTTGTAGAAACACCTCAATAATAATATCAGAATGAATGAGAATATCTGGAACAAAAAAGAATACCGGTTAAGAACTGATATGAAACTTGTGACTGTCTTGGACAAAATTAAAACTATTTTGGACAAAAGGTAGAGTAAAAGGAATCTCAAACTAAGAGAGGCTGCGGCCCCATCGCCCCCCCCCCCCCCCCCCCCCCCCCACTCCTCTCCCCCCATAACTCCGCCGATGTAAGATAATTCTAGTTATAATAGGAGTTTTCACCACCAACCATACCTGTAAGGGAGCATTAGGTATAACCATCAATAGGTTAATCAAGACCAACAACAATCCACTGCAGGCGAAGTAGAAGGCACAGCCTCGAACTTCACCAGCGCGTGCAGCAGCAGACACGTCTTTCATCCCCAACACTTCACATTTGCAGCTTAGTGAAAGTTTTTCCTCTGACGTCAATACCGTGATGGCTTGTTGCTTGTAGGTACCAGACCGTTTGCACATCTCAGCACCAGCAGTGATGAAAGCACTGACAAATGGGCCAATAGCAACGCTGCACAACTGCACCCAGCCATAATAGTTTGCGTACGATTTTACTAGAGAAAAATCAAATAGAGATCAAATGAATGAACATGAGAATAAAGTTGCAAATCAATGCACATGTACGCCATGTTGGATGAGCCACGTACTGAGCCCCTTGGACGGTTGTTAGAATGCCTTAAGGTTAACGTGGATCATGGATATTCCCTTAGATCTGGGACAGGGAGGAGCCCCTTGGACGGTTGTTAGAATGCCTTAAAGTTAACGTGGATCATGGGTATTCCCTTAGATCTGGGACAGGGAGGAGCCCCTTGGATGGGTGTTAGAATGCCTTAAAGTTAACGTGGATCATGGGTATTCCCTTAGATCTGGGACAGGGAGGAGCCCCTTGGACGGTTGTTAGAATGCCTTAAAGTTAACGTGGATCATGGGTATTCCCTTAGATCTGGGACAGGGAGGAGCCCCTTGGATGGGTGTTAGAATGCCTTAAAGTTAACGTGGATCATGGGTATTCCCTTAGATCTGGGACAGGGAGGAGCCCCTTGGACGGTTGTTAGAATGCCTTAAAGTTAACGTGGATCATCGGTATTCCCTTAGATCTGGGACAGGGAGGAGCCCCTTGGACGGTTGTTAGAATGCCTTAAAGTTAACGTGGATCATGGGTATTCCCTTAGATCTGGGACAGGGAGGAGCCCCTTGGACGGTTGTTAGAATGCCTTAAAGTTAACGTGGATCATGCGTATTCCCTTAGATCTGGGACAGGGAGGAGCCCCTTGGACGGTTGATAGAATGCCTTATAGTTAACGTGGATCATGGGTATTCCCTTAGATCTGGGACAGGGAGGATTGATATGAAAATGGCCAGAACGCATAGATTTTCTTCATTTTGCACTATGCGTTACTGATTAATTCAATCAGTTATATTGAACTATTTATTATTATCATTGTTACTGTTAATGTAGACATTTCCTTGTTATGTACAGTGTATAACGTTTCTAACTGTAATTCAGTTAAGGGACAAATGACATGGCTGCTATGTTGATTGTAAATTAACTAGAAATCAAGACCAGATGTTTTCTTCGTGTCCATTAAAATGGCGGCTATGACGTCATTAAGATTTTCGATTTTAGCTGTTAACATCCTTGTGTTTGCTCCGAACACTTCCAATGAAAACCATCTGATACATCTGGCATAGTGCACTTTTTTTAAATTTCTTGAGAATTGGAAACCTATTGTTTTGTCCTCCAAATTGAAATGCTTCAAGGGGTTTACACTTACCGGATTGTTTGTCCATTTTTGGAAGGACAATCATAAACTGCTGGAATGAGCTAAGGAAAAACCAGAGACGCAAACGGCACATTCCAATGAAGAAGCAAGTACCAATGAACACCCCACTCCTCATGTGTGCTACGAGGTCTTTTAATCCTGTCAGGAGATGGGAGCGCATAAGACGGCTTTTATTTGAACCCTCAGAACTCTCCTGAATCTTGTCTTGTTGTTTTGTGCGTTTTGTGGTGTCAGCGTGTTTGTAGTCGTCGTTTTTGATATTGGGGAAAAATACGATGGAGCTGAGAAGAAGAACAAGGGTAGCGCTTATGAAACCGTAGCACAATAGTTGATACGACACGCCTTGTTCATATAAAACCTGAAAAGAATAAGGACGATTATTATATCCTAGTTATACTTGATGACCTTATGACATCCCGTACGCACGGTACTTACTCACAGTACGTACACCGTACGACATGCCTTAACAATGGCTTCCCAATGCCTCTTAGGCCGGTTTGCATTAACTATCCAATCAAAAACTCGTAGCTACGGTAATGGGTAAGGTACGGTACGGGTCAACTACGCGGGCTGATTCAGTTACCGTACTATTTTCCGTATAGGTCCGATTTCCCTCGACTGTTGCACTTTGCACTCGCATAGAATTTCCAACCGCAGGCAGCAAAATAACCGAGCTGGAGACAGTAGAAAAATTACCCAAGGGGCGGAAACAGGATTTTTTTTCAAGGAGGGGTGTAACCCTCAGAATCAAAGAAAGAAATCAAGACCTAGTTGGAGCTTGCTCTGTTGTGATCCTCACATATTTTTTCCCGTTATTATTCTCGTTTCTTAATTAGTTTTTCTTGTTAATTTTCAACTGTTTTGTACGTTTTCAGTGGAAGTTTAAAAATTAAATAAATATATCATTTCGTTGGGGATATCCGTATGGGCACCCTTCCCCCCGCATACCTTGCACCCCTCCCCTGGATCTGCCCATGTATCAAGTGAGTCGGATCCATGGTTAGAACTGACTGAGGCATCTCTGATCTGACTAAACAGTTCTAAGGGTCTCTTGAATAAGATTTCTAACAAGATTTTGTTATCGTTTACCTTGAAAATGAGAAAGAGAACAGCCGAAGATCCGAAAGCACAACAGAAGACACTGTTGACGGAAGACTGCCACTTGCCGTATAGAGCTATAGACTGATAAAACCATTACAACTGGTTAGAAACAAATCTGTCATGTTAACATCCATGCTAAGGATGGTACGATCATTATTTATCGGAGGAGGTGGGGCATGGTGGTGGGGTATGGGGGCGGGGCATGGGGGTGGAAGCAAGAAAATAGCAAAAATGCGGCATTTTTTCCTACAACCCACCATTAATTCAGTTGTTTTTTTTCGCGAATTTTCATTGTCTTTGGACAAGCGGGGAAAAGGTGGCATAGGAATTACTAAAACGGGCCTCAAATCGACATCAGCTACAGCAGAAGTTTTCCGACCCCCCTCACTCCTACTGCGGTCATTATTTAGCTTAGGGCGGGGGTCGGTGCAAAATTAAGTATGGAAGCATTGTTTCTTCATTTTTCCTGAATCCCCCTTATCTTAACCCCCCTCCCCCACATAGAAGGATCCGAAGATCCCATGAACCTATATGTTTTCCTCAGACATTGTCCGAGTAGCCCGGCCATACATAATTATTGTTGATTTAGGTCTAAAGAGCTAGGCTGGTGCCGTCTACATAATCTATATAACAATTACCCTCAGTCCTGATACAAATATCCCTACTTGACCAATGGTAAATACGAGTAGAGCTGGAATGAGTATGGCAGAGGTCTCTGAAGGATAGAAAACACAAGACATGAAGGAAGGACGAAAATTTTATTTAGCAGATATCAAAGTTACACTCAAGTCGAGGCAATTTGGGGGCTCTTGGGGATTGTCAGAACACTCCGAGAAGTATTGAGAAGCTGTCATGTCAATCCCGGCCCCGCGTGTTTTATGGCGGCAAACAGCCGCGGGGCGTTTTCTATTGAAAAAATAGAAAATGAGTCCGCGTGTTATGTTGTGTTATGTAAGCACTACGGCGGGAAATTTTGAGAGGTTAAAAGATAAAGGAAATTGTAAAGATTTTTTAACAAACCCCGAAATTGCTTGAAATTCAGTTATTGCTGATCAGCGGAAACATCTAGCCTCATACTGATTAGAATCCGCCGTAACAAGTTAGTCTATACATGTACCGACAGGCTATAACAAGTACATCACTGAGTAGCTAAATATATAGTGTTTACCTGCAGATGTTATGGTAAGAAGTCCGGCGGAAATTCCATACATGACACTGAAAGACAAATTCGTTTTTAATACGAAGAGAAAAACATATCCTACACCTAGGAAACCCTGCCTGGGGTCAAAAAAGGTAGTCTAGTCTCGACGGGGTGGTATCAGGATCGAAGTGCCGACTTTGAAATAGTAGTCATGTAGTTTCAAGATTATCTTTTGAGTCTGTCTTTTTTGGGGGAATATTAGCATTGTTATATGTTGTTGCGTGACTCGGGATGGAGGTTCACCAACATCGTGATGTCTGCTTTCGTTTTAGTTTAAGACCTGGTTGTCTTTGTTCAAATTAATTGGTGTGTGTCAAGACAGGACTTAGGCTTTTCCCAGAAATCGAGGATGGGAATCTACCATGTGCGGATATCCTTTTTCCCAACACAAAGAAAAAATTTAAAATTTTAATTCAATAAATTAAAATGTTGAATCAAACAGAAAAAACGTAATGTTTATTTATTCCATTCTGATATTAAAAAATAGTTGTTTTTTTTCTGATGTAAAAAAATATTTTTTTCTTCATCTCTGTGAAATATTTTTCAAATAAAATCATGTGACCGTGATCTTTGGCCTAGGCACTAAAAGTTACTTAGCTTGTTGGTAATCAGATTATAAATGTAAACGTATTTCACATTACCTGGAAAATATCTTCATGGACTTGACTCCAAACCTATCAATAGCCCAGCCACAAATGAATACATACACCGCACCCGTTAGTACAGTGAGGGTGAGAGCAAGGTTGAGGCGATCTTCTTGTTCAACGCACAACCCGTCACGTTGTTCCTGGCTAGTTGTTTGGATAGAAATGTTGTTATGGATTTGATCGCCATCAGGACAGAGATGTGAATACACTCCTTCTCCTTTAAGAACAAACACAAACGAAGACCATCCAAGCAAAGGGGCCGAAAATATAGTCAGCTCGATTACCGTTACGAAAAATAATATCCATAATCGAAAGTTGGTCATTTTGTTTCACAAGACTAAAGCCACCTTGAGCGGAGAGTTTAACTAATGTCTTATTACAATTACAACCTTGCTCTTCAAAGAGATAGCCAAACTGATGATCCTTCGGGATCGCTTTTTCCATATCCGGCATAAAAAGAAATATAGGTTTTCGACTCAGTTAACAGGCGATCAAATGGTGAGGGAAAGTCGCTTTCTGGTATATTAAGAAGTTTAGAATGATTCTACACGCATGCTCCGAAGTGGATTTCTTGTTTTCTGCCGGTTGAACAGGAGCAGGAGCCGGTTTTAGTTTCTGTCACTCAATCAACTCGTGACCGCTTTGTTTGCACATTTCTTTGTGACAAAACCAAAGATAAAAAAATACTTTTAAACGTATTTTATGAATAAGACTAGTACATAAGAAAATATATGAAGAGACTTACTGGGAAAGCTGGTTAATGATATAGATGGTTTTTGGTTTATCAGGGGAAAACCTTTAAACATATCGCTTATGTAATATTCATGTCGCATGACAGTCAGCTGACATGTCGATGACACCTGGACGACAAAAACACCTGAATTGAACTTTGAACGTAAATTAAGTAGATATTGGCTGTCATTTTGTTCATGTTATCACGGTAAATTTACTCTCTACAGTCAACCCAATAATATTTGTAACTAGGGGAAAATAGAGTTTTATGACGATTTCAGGTAACATAAACCACGATTTTACATTATTACATAACTAGTTGGTGTCGTGTCACTGTCCTTGACTCTGCAGCGTTCATCAACTTGTTGACAAAGTGAATGGCCGGAAAGGCTGAAACGTTTGCCAAATTACACCGCTGTGACTCCTTCATGATGGAACGCTGGTTCGATCCCAAATTTAGTGTAAGTTCTTTTCCTTACCAGGAGGGTTTTTCACCTTAATGTTTCTCCCTCTGTGAAAATGTGTAAAAATCAACATGTGAGTTGAGTGTTCAGGGTACGCAAAGAGGGCAAAGAATGATCGAATGTGGTAGTGCGTGAAAGTGAATTTGGAAATTAACCAAATAGATACTTAGTGACTCTTTAGCTATCTCAAACTCCGCATATATTTCATAACATGTGGGACACGTTTTGAAAATCTAGTCGTGACATATAGGTCGTGTAAAATCGAGGTCTCAATTTCTTATACCTTTTTGAATAAGACAATATCAGGCGGCATCTTTTACAACCATTGGGATAGCTAGGTAAAATCTGGATTCATGATATGTAACATATATGTAAATTTGCACGCCAATTACGCGTGCATTGAGTCGGTCCAACTCATATCAACAACCTCTTGAACTTCATCATCCTCTATTTATTTTGAAAAGGTTCCATTGTATATATTACAAATATGGTCAGGTTTCCAAAGCATTATCAAGC
Organism: Anthopleura sola; assembly: GCA_023349425.1. Classification (NCBI taxonomy): domain Eukaryota; kingdom Metazoa; phylum Cnidaria; class Anthozoa; order Actiniaria; family Actiniidae; genus Anthopleura; species Anthopleura sola. The sequence continues at coordinate 2,489,905 of JALHLI010000014.1, forward strand.
CGTTTTGATCTCCAAGATGAACCAAAAAAACAATGAACCGAAAATTCAATGGGAAACTGAGGGGAACTGTGGATGGCGAAACCTCTTTGAAAACCAATTTGAAGGATAGTTGTTGATCGTGATTTACCTGAAACGCACATTATAGTTCAAAATCTGGGATGAAAACCTGGTCGAGATCAGAAATGTGGCTGGCCAGAAAAACTACTAAGAGCCACCTTAATTAAACACCTTGACCGGTTGCCTGGCAACAGATACGATGCTAAGACTTTTTTTAACTTTCGAAGCAGGAGAAGAAGTATCGTATCTATAGAATAGCCCTATAAAGTAGAGTAAAAATAGCTAACGAAAAGAAAATTGTTGATCAGTTTAAGCGTGACGTGACATCAACTGTTCGTACATCAGCGGAAAAAACGACTTCCGGGTCCAATATGAAAATGAGTTCGGTAAAAAAAATTCTTATTTTTTCTTCATTAAAGGATTTGCTTCCCAAAATTTTAGTCGTTTCAGGTGGAGGTTAAATCATTGAGAACATTTTTCGCTTTATTTTAACGGCTTTTGCGAGCAGTTAGTTGGACTCGGAAATACGTCATAATACTCTCTTGGCCTGTTAATTAGAAAATTGGGCATCCTGTGTTATCAATGACGCATAATCTAAAAATAGTCCAAGAAGAAAGATGGCGGCTTACAGAGGGACGAACAGAGGGAAGAATGTAAATCGAACTAATCCCTTCCAAGACGAACTGGAAGACGATTTTGAGCATGTCGACAAAGATCTACTACAAAGGCAGATGAGAGACACACAACAGCGCAGTTTGGATAGCACAAAGCGGTCATTAGCTTTGATTGAAGATTCACATGATGTGGCCATCAAGACTGCAGAAGAGCTGCAATATCAGGGCGAACAGTTAAATCGTATAGAAAAAAACCTTGACGTTATCCATGATGATATGGCTGTAGCTAATAGACACATCTCGTCTATGAAGAGTGTTTGGAACTCAATGGCGAATTATTTCAAGGCACCTCCGAAGAAAACAGCTTCTCTTAACTCTCATCTTGAACCAGAAGTTTCTGATATTCTCGCTTCGTCTTCGGTTCAGGCATCAAACAGAAGCAGGCCAACGGGACAAAATTATCCTCAGGTAAACCAAATGAGCAGTAGTGCTTCTACATCGCATGATCCTTTTGAAAGAGAATTAAATGATAATTTGAACCAGATTTCTCGTGGGCTTGGTCGGTTGAAGGAAGACGCCTTGGTCTTGGGACAAGAAGTTGATAGGCAGAATGAACAGCTCCCAAGAATTACAATGAAGGCTGATAGTGCAGATATTAAAGTAACTAAAGCCAGGAAAGAAGTGCAAAAGTTGTTATAACCTATTCAATTGAAACAGAGAAATGCTGCAGTGAAGCTAGCACACTGTACACCAGTAGTGGCAAAAAGAAAGGAAGGAAAGAAATGAAAGAAAGTAAGGAATGAAAAACTGCATAAAACCTACGGTTTGGACATGAAGATGTATATTACACTGTGCAATCAATCAATGATCTGAAATCCTATTGATAAATCAAAATCTAGCTCAGTATTTGGAGCAGATGCTGTAAATTTATATGCAAGTTTTTCATTCAAAGGTGTTGCTAGGATACTCAATAGTATTACCTTCTTTACAGTCTATGCTTGTAGGGCTCAAACTTGCTTACCATATATTCTTAAATATATACTCAAATACGAGGGAATGTTTTGTTTTAGCTAATGCAATTTACTAATAAACCTTTTCGGAATCCACTTACAGAGTGATGCGCAGAAGTTTGACCACATCTAATATAATTTGCATACTTTTGCATCAGCTTTTTGCTGCCAAACAAGCTTTTACATGCCTTATTTGGTAAAGCCAGACAGCTTCACATCGAAATAAGTTGGTTTAACATACAAATGTCTTTGCAAAGAAGTTATTACATTAAATGTGGTCATACTTTTGGGCTTCACGCTATAAAGAACTATGATACAATGACTCCAAGTTGAAATTGGACTCCATGATAAGATACTGTAAATGTATGAACATGTCAAGCCCAAACTTGAGTTGGAACCATTGTTTCATGTTTAATTCAGGAAAAGTCTGTTTAATAGCTTTTTGCTAATAAAAAAGCTAATAAAAATTTGCTGTTTTAATAGCATTTTGGAGGGCATATTGTTTATTTGTGGCCCCAGTAGCATCAATTTTGCGCCCAAGTGCAGCAAAGGTGCAAACGATGCTACGAGGGCCACATAAATAATATGTATGACAAAAGTCATGTTATTATCATTATCATTAAATATACAAGACCAAATTATACAAAGTCTTCAAAGTTAGAATTTTGATAAAACATTTTCCTTTGAAAATAAAGTTGTTATGCACACAAAAAAAGAAAACATCAGACACGTGCTTTGAAATGGTTTCCCTAAGATCTGATTGGCTTACAGCAGTCATGAGACATTCTCTCAGCCAATCAGATCGAAGCAGGGCTGTAAATGCATTTGCAGCCCGCGCACTTAGCGTTTGGCCCGCTAGACTGAACGTTTTAGTGAGGGCAGTTTAATATTTGGTCTTGTGTATTTATGATAATCACTATTAAATTTTTGAGTTGTAACTTTTTCTGTGCAAAATATTATTTTTTTGCTTTTCTGTAAAAAAAAAAAAGTTTTTATCAGTTAACTGGCCATAAGTCTATCCTGGAAAATGATTTATTTTGAGGCCTGGTTTGCTCAAATTAGGTAACATAAGGCTCTCAAGGTAAAATGGACCTAGATAAATAATGAATGTACATATACATGCTTTTGATACATAAAAACAAAAATTTTAATAGTGTTAGTATCACAGTTTATAAGGTATTTATATTGAAGTAAAATAATCTTGGATATTAAGACCTTTCCTATTTTTCCATGGAAAGCTTGTAAAAAAAATATCAAAATTATTTAGAGGCAAATTAACACACATGTTCAGCATTGGCCTATGCTATCCCTTGTCTCCGCCTTCCCCTCCCTTACCTGTTCCCTGTCTCTGGTCTATGCCTTACAGTATTGATGTGTCTCTCCCATCCCCTTGTCCCCATTGGAGAGGGCTGTATGACAGTGGGGACCAGGGGATAACCAAGGGATGTTTAGGGGATACCTAAGACATGGTATATGCATTGTTCAAATTACATGGTATTTTCAACATCTGATTCACTCGTGTTAGTAAATTTCTTCCTTTAAAAAGGGGGGTTTATTATAGAGGTGGGCTTAATAGAGGATTTAGGGTAGATAACAAATCACAGGCCCGTTTTCTGTCCATTCTTATGAGATAGCATAACGATTGAGTTAGAGGTTGGGTTGAGTTGATTTTGAGTTAACATCCATCAAGTTTCCTCTGACAAGGGCGGATCCAGGAATTTGTTGACAGGGGGGTCAAAACATTGAGAGGGGTGTCAAGTATGATTTACCATTATTGTGAATTTGGTTGTGAAGGAGGAGGGGAGCTTAAAAGAGAGGGGGCTTAATAGAGTTAATAGGGTAGTAGACAACAAATCACAGGCCCATTTTCTGTCCAAGTGTTACAAATAAATTCACCATTTTCCATACATTGGTTCATTGGTCATATACAAAGCATTCAGTCCAGACTGCAAGATTCAAATTTGAATAATCCTTTGAAACTACCTTGGAGTCTTGGTTGAATGCTTTGTATTTCACAAGTAAACCGATGTATGGAAAATGGTGAATATTTGGACACCCACCCCCCGTCCTCTGTCCAAGAAAGACGGCAAACAGGGGCGTGGAGCGCCACCGCTTATTCATTACTAATCTGCCTTGCATTATATCACCAAACTATCTACCTTAAAATGATGCCAGATGATCAAAGATCGTAACTGATGTAAAGCCAGAGATGAGTAACTACAAAGAAGTGGAAAGATTTAGTCGCGATGAATCTTTTGTAAGAGACTTAATGTTATTTTTTGTGTTAGGGCCACCATAATGAGCATTAGCATTGTTAGTTAGCAATAATACCATAGGTATATGACTTCACTTTTTGACCCCCAATAAAAGCGCGCTATAATTTAAATAATACCATGTGGATATATGACTTCTCTTTCTGACCCCCCCTCACCAAGCTCTAAAATAACATATTACAATGGGTATATGGCTACAATTTCTAACCCCCAATAACCAAGCTCTTAAATTAAATAATACAATGGGTATATGGCCTCACTTTCTGACCCCCAATAACCAAGCTTCTCAATTAAATAATACAATGGGTATATGGCCTCACTTTCTGACCCCCAATAACCAAGCTCCTCAATTAAATAATACAATGGGTATATGGCTTCACTTTCTGACCCCCAATAACCAAGCTCCTCAATTAAATAATACAATGGGTATATGGCTTCACTTTCTGACCCCCAATAAACAAGCTCCTCAATTAAATAATACAATGGGTATATGGCCTCACTTTCTGACGCCCAATAACCAAGCTCCTCAATTAAATAATACGATGGGTATATGGATTCACTTTCTGACCCCCAATAACCAAGCTCCTCAATTAAATAATACGATGGGTATATGGATTCACTTTCTGACCCCCAATAACAGGGCGCTTTAATAAGATAATACGATGGGCATATGGCTTACCTTTCTGACCCCCAATAACCAAGCTCTTAAATTAAATGATACAATGGCTTCACTTTCTGACCCCCAATAACAGAGCACTTTTGTAAAAGATATTATGGGTATATGCCTTCACTTTCTGACCCCCCAAAACAGGGCGCTTTTATCAAAAAACATTATGGGTATATGACTTCACTTTCTGACCCCCAATAACCGGGCGCTTTTATAAAACAATACCATGGGTATATGGCTGCATTTTCTGACCCCCAATAAAAGGTTAATTTTTGGGGGTCAGAAAGTGAAGCCATATATCCATGGTATTTTTTGATTAAAAAGGTTGGTTTTTGGGGGTCAGAAAGTGAAGCCATATATCCATGGTATTTTTTTTTTTTAAGAGCTTGGGTTTTAGGGGTCAGAAAGTGAAGCCATATGCCCATGGTATTTTTTGATTAAAAAGTTCGGTTTTTGGGGGTCAGAAAGTGAAGCCATATATCCATAATATTTTTTGATTAAAAAGTTCGGTTTTTGGGGGTCAGAAAGTGAAGCCATATATCCATGGTATTTTTTTTTTTTAAGAGCTTGGGTTTTAGGGGTCAGAAAGTGAAGCCATATGCCCATGGTATTTTTTGATTAAAAAGTTCGGTTTTTGGGGGTCAGAAAGTGAAGCCATATATCCATAATATTTTTTGATAAAACCGCCCTGTTTTAGGGGGTCAGAAAGTGAAGCCATATATCCATGGTAATTCTTGATTGAAAAAGTTGGTTTTTGGGGGTCAGAAAGTGAAGCCATATATCCATAATATTTTTTTATTAAAGAGCTTGGGTTTTGGGGGTCAGAAAGTGAAGCCATATACTCATGGTATTTTTTTATTAAAGAGCTTGGATTTTGGGGGTCAGAAAGTGAAGCCATATATCCATGGTATTTTTTTATTAAAGAGCTTCGGTTTTGGGGGTCAGAAAGTGAAGCCATATACCCATGGTATTTTTTTATTAAAAAGTTCCGTTTTTGGGGGTCAGAAAGTGAAGCCATATATCCATAATATTTTTTGATAAAACCGCCCTGTTTTTGGGGGTCAGAAAGTGAAGCCATATACCCATGGTAAGATCTTATTAAAGCGCCCGGTCATTGGGGGTCAAAAAGTGAAGTCTAGTCCATGCGTTTTGCCCTAAAATGGTCAAAAATGACGTATTTTTGATCAATATAAATAAATTGATATCTTTAAAAAGGTGTGAAAATGAGTCAAAAATATGTCATTTTTCAGGATTTTAAGGCAAAAAGCATGGACTATAGCCCATGCTTTTGATGAATTTTCACCCATTTTCACACCTTTTTAAAAAATATCAATTATTTATTTTGATCAAAAATACGTCATTTTTGACCATTTTAGGGCAAAAAGCATGGACTATAGCCCATGCTTTTGATGAATTTTCACCCATTTTCACACCTTTTTAAAAAATATCAATTATTTATTTTGATCAAAAATACGTCATTTTTGACCATTTTAGGGCAAAAAGCATGGACTATAGCCCATGCTTTTGATGAATTTTCACCCATTTTCACACCTTTTTAAAAAATATCAATTATTTATTTTGATCAAAAGTACGTCATTTTTGACCATTTTAGGGCAAAAAGCATGGACTATAGCCCATGCTTTTGATGAATTTTCACCCATTTTCACACCTTTTTAAAAAATATCAATTATTTATTTTGATCAAAAATACGTCATTTTTGACCATTTTAGGGCAAAAAGCATGGACTATAGCCCATGCTTTTGATGAATTTTCACCCATTTTCACACCTTTTTAAAAAATATCAATTATTTATTTTGATCAAAAATACGTCATTTTTGACCATTTTAGGGCAAAAAGCATGGACTATAGCCCATGCTTTTGATGAATTTTCACCCATTTTCACACCTTTTTAAAAAATATCAATTATTTATTTTGATCAAAAATACGTCATTTTTGACCATTTTAGGGCAAAAAGCATGGACTATAGCCCATGCTTTTGATGAATTTTCACCCATTTTCACACCTTTTTAAAAAATATCAATTATTTATTTTGATCAAAAATACGTCATTTTTGACCATTTTAGCCCATGCTTTTGATGAATTTTCACCCATTTTCACACCTTTTTAAAAAATATCAATTATTTATTTTGATCAAAAATACGTCATTTTTGACCATTTTAGGGCAAAAAGCATGGACTATAGCCCATGCTTTTGATGAATTTGCACCCATTTTCACACCTTTTTAAAAAATATCAATTATTAGTTTTGATGAAAAATACGTCATTTTTGACCATTTTAGGGCAAAAAGCATGGACTATAGCCCATGCTTTTGATGAATTTCCACCCATTTTCACACCTTTTTAAAAAATATCAATTATTAGTTTTGATCAAAAATACGTCATTTTTGACCATTTTAGGGCAAAAAGCATGGACTATAGCCCATGCTTTTGATGAATTTTCACCCATTTTCACACCTTTTTAAAAAATATCAATTATTTATTTTGATCAAAAATACGTCATTTTTGACCATTTTAGGGCAAAAAGCATGGACTATAGCCCATGCTTTTGATGAATTTTCACCCATTTTCACACCTTTTTAAAAAATATCAATTATTTATTTTGATCAAAAATACGTCATTTTTGACCATTTTAGGGCAAAAAGCATGGACTATAGCCCATGCTTTTGATGAATTTTCACCCATTTTCACACCTTTTTAAAAAATATCAATTATTTATTTTGATCAAAAATACGTCATTTTTGACCATTTTAGGGCAAAAAGCATGGACTATAGCCCATGCTTTTGATGAATTTTCACCCATTTTCACACCTTTTTAAAAAATATCAATTATTTATTTTGATCAAAAATACGTCATTTTTGACCATTTTAGGGCAAAAAGCATGGACTATAGCCCATGCTTTTGATGAATTTTCACCCATTTTCACACCTTTTTAAAAAATATCAATTATTTATTTTGATCAAAAATACGTCATTTTTGACCATTTTAGGGCAAAAAGCATGGACTATAGCCCATGCTTTTGATGAATTTTCACCCATTTTCACACCTTTTTAAAAAATATCAATTATTTATTTTGATCAAAAATACGTCATTTTTGACCATTTTAGCCCATGCTTTTGATGAATTTTCACCCATTTTCACACCTTTTTAAAAAATATCAATTATTTATTTTGATCAAAAATACGTCATTTTTGACCATTTTAGGGCAAAAAGCATGGACTATAGCCCATGCTTTTGATGAATTTTCACCCATTTTCACACCTTTTTAAAAAATATCAATTATTTATTTTGATCAAAAATACGTCATTTTTGACCATTTTAGGGCAAAAAGCATGGACTATAGCCCATGCTTTTGATGAATTTTCACCCATTTTCACACCTTTTTAAAAGATATCAATTATTTATTTTGATCAAAAATACGTCATTTTTGACCATTTTAGGGCAAAAAGCATGGACTATAGCCCATGCTTTTGATGAATTTTCACCCATTTTCACACCTTTTTAAAAAATATCAATTATTTATTTTGATCAAAAATACGTCATTTTTGACCATTTTAGGGCAAAAAGCATGGACTATAGCCCATGCTTTTGATGAATTTTCACCCATTTTCACACCTTTTTAAAAAATATCAATTATTTATTTTGATCAAAAATACGTCATTTTTGACCATTTTAGGGCAAAAAGCATGGACTATAGCCCATGCTTTTGATGAATTTTCACCCATTTTCACACCTTTTTAAAAAATATCAATTATTTATTTTGATCAAAAATACGTCATTTTTGACCATTTTAGGGCAAAAAGCATGGACTATAGCCCATGCTTTTGATGAATTTTCACCCATTTTCACACCTTTTTAAAAAATATCAATTATTTATTTTGATCAAAAATACGTCATTTTTGACCATTTTAGGGCAAAAAGCATGGACTATAGCCCATGCTTTTGATGAATTTTCACCCATTTTCACACCTTTTTAAAAAATATCAATTATTTATTTTGATCAAAAATACGTCATTTTTGACCATTTTAGGGCAAAAAGCATGGACTATAGCCCATGCTTTTGATGAATTTTCACCCATTTTCACACCTTTTTAAAAAATATCAATTATTTATTTTGATCAAAAATACGTCATTTTTGACCATTTTAGGGCAAAAAGCATGGACTATAGCCCATGCTTTTGATGAATTTTCACCCATTTTCACACCTTTTTAAAAAATATCAATTATTTATTTTGATCAAAAATACGTCATTTTTGACCATTTTAGCCCATGCTTTTGATGAATTTTCACCCATTTTCACACCTTTTTAAAAAATATCAATTATTTATTTTGATCAAAAATACGTCATTTTTGACCATTTTAGGGCAAAAAGCATGGACTATAGCCCATGCTTTTGATGAATTTTCACCCATTTTCACACCTTTTTAAAAAATATCAATTATTTATTTTGATCAAAAATACGTCATTTTTGACCATTTTAGCCCATGCTTTTGATGAATTTTCACCCATTTTCACACCTTTTTAAAAAATATCAATTATTTATTTTGATCAAAAATACGTCATTTTTGACCATTTTAGGGCAAAAAGCATGGACTATAGCCCATGCTTTTGATGAATTTTCACCCATTTTCACACCTTTTTAAAAAATATCAATTATTTATTTTGATCAAAAATACGTCATTTTTGACCATTTTAGGGCAAAAAGCATGGACTATAGCCCATGCTTTTGATGAATTTTCACCCATTTTCACACCTTTTTAAAAAATATCAATTATTTATTTTGATCAAAAATACGTCATTTTTGACCATTTTAGGGCAAAAAGCATGGACTATAGCCCATGCTTTTGATGAATTTTCACCCATTTTCACACCTTTTTAAAAAATATCAATTATTTATTTTGATCAAAAATACGTCATTTTTGACCATTTTAGCCCATGCTTTTGATGAATTTTCACCCATTTTCACACCTTTTTAAAAAATATCAATTATTTATTTTGATCAAAAATACGTCATTTTTGACCATTTTAGGGCAAAAAGCATGGACTATAGCCCATGCTTTTGATGAATTTTCACCCATTTTCACACCTTTTTAAAACATATCAATTATTTATTTTGATCAAAAATACGTCATTTTTGACCATTTTAGGGCAAAAAGCATGGACTATAGCCCATGCTTTTGATGAATTTTCACCCATTTTCACACCTTTTTAAAAAATATCAATTATTTATTTTGATCAAAAATACGTCATTTTTGACCATTTTAGCCCATGCTTTTGATGAATTTTCACCCATTTTCACACCTTTTTAAAAAATATCAATTATTTATTTTGATCAAAAATACGTCATTTTTGACCATTTTAGGGCAAAAAGCATGGACTATAGCCCATGCTTTTGATGAATTTGCACCCATTTTCACACCTTTTTAAAAAATATCAATTATTAGTTTTGATCAAAAATACGTCATTTTTGACCATTTTAGGGCAAAAAGCATGGACTATAGCCCATGCTTTTGATGAATTTCCACCCATTTTCACACCTTTTTAAAAAATATCAATTATTAGTTTTGATCAAAAATACGTCATTTTTGACCATTTTAGGGCAAAAAGCATGGACTATAGCCCATGCTTTTGATGAATTTTCACCCATTTTCACACCTTTTTAAAAAATATCAATTATTTATTTTGATCAAAAATACGTCATTTTTGACCATTTTAGGGCAAAAAGCATGGACTATAGCCCATGCTTTTGATGAATTTTCACCCATTTTCACACCTTTTTAAAAAATATCAATTATTTATTTTGATCAAAAATACGTCATTTTTGACCATTTTAGGGCAAAAAGCATGGACTATAGCCCATGCTTTTGATGAATTTTCACCCATTTTCACACCTTTTTAAAAAATATCAATTATTTATTTTGATCAAAAATACGTCATTTTTGACCATTTTAGGGCAAAAAGCATGGACTATAGCCCATGCTTTTGATGAATTTTCACCCATTTTCACACCTTTTTAAAAAATATCAATTATTTATTTTGATCAAAAATACGTCATTTTTGACCATTTTAGGGCAAAAAGCATGGACTATAGCCCATGCTTTTGATGAATTTTCACCCATTTTCACACCTTTTTAAAAAATATCAATTATTTATTTTGATCAAAAATACGTCATTTTTGACCATTTTAGCCCATGCTTTTGATGAATTTTCACCCATTTTCACACCTTTTTAAAAAATATCAATTATTTATTTTGATCAAAAATACGTCATTTTTGACCATTTTAGGGCAAAAAGCATGGACTATAGCCCATGCTTTTGATGAATTTTCACCCATTTTCACACCTTTTTAAAAAATATCAATTATTTATTTTGATCAAAAATACGTCATTTTTGACCATTTTAGGGCAAAAAGCATGGACTATAGCCCATGCTTTTGATGAATTTTCACCCATTTTCACACCTTTTTAAAAAATATCAATTATTTATTTTGATCAAAAATACGTCATTTTTGACCATTTTAGGGCAAAAAGCATGGACTATAGCCCATGCTTTTGATGAATTTTCACCCATTTTCACACCTTTTTAAAAAATATCAATTATTTATTTTGATCAAAAATACGTCATTTTTGACCATTTTAGGGCAAAAAGCATGGACTATAGCCCATGCTTTTGATGAATTTTCACCCATTTTCACACCTTTTTAAAAAATATCAATTATTTATTTTGATCAAAAATACGTCATTTTTGACCATTTTAGGGCAAAAAGCATGGACTATAGCCCATGCTTTTGATGAATTTTCACCCATTTTCACACCTTTTTAAAAAATATCAATTATTTATTTTGATCAAAAATACGTCATTTTTGACCATTTTAGGGCAAAAAGCATGGACTATAGCCCATGCTTTTGATGAATTTTCACCCATTTTCACACCTTTTTAAAAAATATCAATTATTTATTTTGATCAAAAATACGTCATTTTTGACCATTTTAGGGCAAAAAGCATGGACTATAGCCCATGCTTTTGATGAATTTTCACCCATTTTCACACCTTTTTAAAAAATATCAATTATTTATTTTGATCAAAAATACGTCATTTTTGACCATTTTAGGGCAAAAAGCATGGACTATAGCCCATGCTTTTGATGAATTTTCACCCATTTTCACACCTTTTTAAAAAATATCAATTATTTATTTTGATCAAAAATACGTCATTTTTGACCATTTTAGGGCAAAAAGCATGGACTATAGCCCATGCTTTTGATGAATTTTCACCCATTTTCACACCTTTTTAAAAAATATCAATTATTTATTTTGATCAAAAATACGTCATTTTTGACCATTTTAGGGCAAAAAGCATGGACTATAGCCCATGCTTTTGATGAATTTTCACCCATTTTCACACCTTTTTAAAAAATATCAATTATTTATTTTGATCAAAAATACGTCATTTTTGACCATTTTAGGGCAAAAAGCATGGACTATAGCCCATGCTTTTGATGAATTTTCACCCATTTTCACACCTTTTTAAAAAATATCAATTATTTATTTTGATCAAAAATACGTCATTTTTGACCATTTTAGGGCAAAAAGCATGGACTATAGCCCATGCTTTTGATGAATTTTCACCCATTTTCACACCTTTTTAAAAAATATCAATTATTTATTTTGATCAAAAATACGTCATTTTTGACCATTTTAGGGCAAAAAGCATGGACTATAGCCCATGCTTTTGATGAATTTTCACCCATTTTCACACCTTTTTAAAAAATATCAATTATTTATTTTGATCAAAAATACGTCATTTTTGACCATTTTAGGGCAAAAAGCATGGACTATAGCCCATGCTTTTGATGAATTTTCACCCATTTTCACACCTTTTTAAAAAATATCAATTATTTATTTTGATCAAAAATACGTCATTTTTGACCATTTTAGCCCATGCTTTTGATGAATTTTCACCCATTTTCACACCTTTTTAAAAAATATCAATTATTTATTTTGATCAAAAATACGTCATTTTTGACCATTTTAGGGCAAAAAGCATGGACTATAGCCCATGCTTTTGATGAATTTTCACCCATTTTCACACCTTTTTAAAAGATATCAATTATTTATTTTGATCAAAAATACGTCATTTTTGACCATTTTAGGGCAAAAAGCATGGACTATAGCCCATGCTTTTGATGAATTTTCACCCATTTTCACACCTTTTTAAAAAATATCAATTATTTATTTTGATCAAAAATACGTCATTTTTGACCATTTTAGGGCAAAAAGCATGGACTATAGCCCATGCTTTTGATGAATTTTCACCCATTTTCACACCTTTTTAAAAAATATCAATTATTTATTTTGATCAAAAATACGTCATTTTTGACCATTTTAGGGCAAAAAGCATGGACTATAGCCCATGCTTTTGATGAATTTTCACCCATTTTCACACCTTTTTAAAAAATATCAATTATTTATTTTGATCAAAAATACGTCATTTTTGACCATTTTAGGGCAAAAAGCATGGACTATAGCCCATGCTTTTGATGAATTTCCACCCATTTTTACACCTTTTTAAAAAATATCAATTATTAGTTTTGATCAAAAATACGTCATTTTTGACCATTTTAGGGCAAAAAGCATGGACTATAGCCCATGCTTTTGATGAATTTTCACCCATTTTCACACCTTTTTAAAAAATATCAATTATTTATTTTGATCAAAAATACGTCATTTTTGACCATTTTAGGGCAAAAAGCATGGACTATAGCCCATGCTTTTGATGAATTTCCACCCATTTTCACACCTTTTTAAAAAATATCAATTATTAGTTTTGATCAAAAATACGTCATTTTTGACCATTTTAGGGCAAAAAGCATGGACTATAGCCCATGCTTTTGATGAATTTTCACCCATTTTCACACCTTTTTAAAAAATATCAATTATTTATTTTGATCAAAAATACGTCATTTTTGACCATTTTAGGGCAAAAAGCATGGACTATAGCCCATGCTTTTGATGAATTTTCACCCATTTTCACACCTTTTTAAGAAATATCAATTATTAGTTTTGATCAAAAATACGTCATTTTTGACCATTTTAGGGCAATAAGCATGGACTATAGCCCATGCTTTTGATGAATTTTCACCCATTTTCACACCTTTTTAAAAAATATCAATTATTTATTTTGATCAAAAATACGTCATTTTTGACCATTTTAGGGCAAAAAGCATGGACTATAGCCCATGCTTTTGATGAATTTTCACCCATTTTCACACCTTTTTAAAAAATATCAATTATTTATTTTGATCAAAAATACGTCATTTTTGACCATTTTAGCCCATGCTTTTGATGAATTTTCACCCATTTTCACACCTTTTTAAAAAATATCAATTATTTATTTTGATCAAAAATACGTCATTTTTGACCATTTTAGGGCAAAAAGCATGGACTATAGCCCATGCTTTTGATGAATTTTCACCCATTTTCACACCTTTTTAAAAAATATCAATTATTTATTTTGATCAAAAATACGTCATTTTTGACCATTTTAGGGCAAAAAGCATGGACTATAGCCCATGCTTTTGATGAATTTTCACCCATTTTCACACCTTTTTAAAAAATATCAATTATTTATTTTGATCAAAAATACGTCATTTTTGACCATTTTAGGGCAAAAAGCATGGACTATAGCCCATGCTTTTGATGAATTTTCACCCATTTTCACACCTTTTTAAAAAATATCAATTATTTATTTTGATCAAAAATACGTCATTTTTGACCATTTTAGGGCAAAAAGCATGGACTATAGCCCATGCTTTTGATGAATTTTCACCCATTTTCACACCTTTTTAAAAAATATCAATTATTTATTTTGATCAAAAATACGTCATTTTTGACCATTTTAGCCCATGCTTTTGATGAATTTTCACCCATTTTCACACCTTTTTAAAAAATATCAATTATTTATTTTGATCAAAAATACGTCATTTTTGACCATTTTAGGGCAAAAAGCATGGACTATAGCCCATGCTTTTGATGAATTTTCACCCATTTTCACACCTTTTTAAAAAATATCAATTATTAGTTTTGATCAAAAATACGTCATTTTTGACCATTTTAGGGCAAAAAGCATGGACTATAGCCCATGCTTTTGATGAATTTCCACCCATTTTCACACCTTTTTAAAAAATATCAATTATTAGTTTTGATCAAAAATACGTCATTTTTGACCATTTTAGGGCAAAAAGCATGGACTATAGCCCATGCTTTTGATGAATTTTCACCCATTTTCACACCTTTTTAAAAAATATCAATTATTTATTTTGATCAAAAATACGTCATTTTTGACCATTTTAGGGCAAAAAGCATGGACTATAGCCCATGCTTTTGATGAATTTTCACCCATTTTCACACCTTTTTAAAAAATATCAATTATTTATTTTGATCAAAAATACGTCATTTTTGACCATTTTAGGGCAATAAGCATGGACTATAGCCCATGCTTTTGATGAATTTTCACCCATTTTCACACCTTTTTAAAAAATATCAATTATTTATTTTGATCAAAAATACGTCATTTTTGACCATTTTAGGGCAAAAAGCATGGACTATAGCCCATGCTTTTGATGAATTTCCACCCATTTTTACACCTTTTTAAAAAATATCAATTATTAGTTTTGATCAAAAATACGTCATTTTTGACCATTTTAGGGCAAAAAGCATGGACTATAGCCCATGCTTTTGATGAATTTTCACCCATTTTCACACCTTTTTAAAAAATATCAATTATTTATTTTGATCAAAAATACGTCATTTTTGACCATTTTAGCCCATGCTTTTGATGAATTTTCACCCATTTTCACACCTTTTTAAAAAATATCAATTATTTATTTTGATCAAAAATACGTCATTTTTGACCATTTTAGGGCAAAAAGCATGGACTATAGCCCATGCTTTTGATGAATTTTCACCCATTTTCACACCTTTTTAAAAAATATCAATTATTTATTTTGATCAAAAATACGTCATTTTTGACCATTTTAGGGCAAAAAGCATGGACTATAGCCCATGCTTTTGATGAATTTTCACCCATTTTCACACCTTTTTAAAAAATATCAATTATTTATTTTGATCAAAAATACGTCATTTTTGACCATTTTAGGGCAAAAAGCATGGACTATAGCCCATGCTTTTGATGAATTTTCACCCATTTTCACACCTTTTTAAAAAATATCAATTATTTATTTTGATCAAAAATACGTCATTTTTGACCATTTTAGGGCAAAAAGCATGGACTATAGCCCATGCTTTTGATGAATTTTCACCCATTTTCACACCTTTTTAAAAAATATCAATTATTTATTTTGATCAAAAATACGTCATTTTTGACCATTTTAGCCCATGCTTTTGATGAATTTTCACCCATTTTCACACCTTTTTAAAAAATATCAATTATTTATTTTGATCAAAAATACGTCATTTTTGACCATTTTAGGGCAAAAAGCATGGACTATAGCCCATGCTTTTGATGAATTTCCACCCATTTTTACACCTTTTTAAAAAATATCAATTATTAGTTTTGATCAAAAATACGTCATTTTTGACCATTTTAGGGCAAAAAGCATGGACTATAGCCCATGCTTTTGATGAATTTTCACCCATTTTCACACCTTTTTAAAAAATATCAATTATTTATTTTGATCAAAAATACGTCATTTTTGACCATTTTAGGGCAAAAAGCATGGACTATAGCCCATGCTTTTGATGAATTTCCACCCATTTTCACACCTTTTTAAAAAATATCAATTATTAGTTTTGATCAAAAATACGTCATTTTTGACCATTTTAGGGCAAAAAGCATGGACTATAGCCCATGCTTTTGATGAATTTTCACCCATTTTCACACCTTTTTAAAAAATATCAATTATTTATTTTGATCAAAAATACGTCATTTTTGACCATTTTAGGGCAAAAAGCATGGACTATAGCCCATGCTTTTGATGAATTTTCACCCATTTTCACACCTTTTTAAGAAATATCAATTATTAGTTTTGATCAAAAATACGTCATTTTTGACCATTTTAGGGCAATAAGCATGGACTATAGCCCATGCTTTTGATGAATTTTCACCCATTTTCACACCTTTTTAAAAAATATCAATTATTTATTTTGATCAAAAATACGTCATTTTTGACCATTTTAGGGCAAAAAGCATGGACTATAGCCCATGCTTTTGATGAATTTTCACCCATTTTCACACCTTTTTAAAAAATATCAATTATTTATTTTGATCAAAAATACGTCATTTTTGACCATTTTAGGGCAAAAAGCATGGACTATAGCCCATGCTTTTGATGAATTTTCACCCATTTTCACACCTTTTTAAAAAATATCAATTATTTATTTTGATCAAAAATACGTCATTTTTGACAATGACGTATTTTTGATCAAAATAAATAATTGATATTTCTTAAAAAGGTGTGAAAATGGGTGAAAATTCATCAAAAGCATGGGCTATAGTCCATGCTTTTTGCCCTAAAATGGTCAAAAAATATATTGATATTTGACATAACTACCATGTTTTTGGGGGTCAGAAAGTGAAGCCATGGTATATGTAGTATATAAAAAACGAGTAGCAGTGTTTTATCAAGGATAAAAACCCGAGCGCAGCGAGGGTTTTTGATCCTTGATAAAACACGTGCTACGAGTTTTTTATATGGCTTAAAAAAGCTCATTAATGTTCAATAGCCATTTTGTTCAATATCGATAGAAAACAATGATTAAAAAATGCTTTTGAAATAGAAAGAGATGCGTCGTTTTCACTTGGGAATTTGCTTTATTGAGCAATAATAATGAAGTGGCAATCGTGATGTATTCAGTACTTCAGTATATTCAGTATTGCAATCAGTCGCGCAGAAAGCAATTCATTGCACATTGGCAAGATCGACGAACATGCCACCAAAACGGAAATTTCGACTACCAAAAACATCTGAGGAAGAAAAGGTGATTTTCAGTCCTTATTTGATTTAGATTTAGATATTCCCAATGATATACTTGCAAATATATCAGAACCGTCTAGCTCTGCTAATCCTGAAAGCACATTGTCAGCACCCGGTGGAATATTTAATAATTGCGTATTTCATTTCACTCGCTTATAGAACTTGAACTGACATAGTCAAGCATAGTCATAAATAAGATAAGAAATTAGGTTACCAACAAATACAGTTATGTTCAAAGATAAATAGCATGATTTGCAATTCGTATGATATAAATACTGTGGAACTATAATATAAGAACGTTGTATTTCTTTATCTATCTCCACACGTACCTTTATATAAAGACACATGTAACTTTAGATATAGATTAAAGCTCATTAAAAACCATTGTCTGTGTATTATACCCCGTTATTCCCCTGGGCTGAATTCAAATCCCTCCCCGCGCTTTAAATTTGTATAGTACTTTATAGAGTATAAAGTGCTCTCCACGTGACTACTGATGAGTATCGGATTGGACAAAATGGCTATTGAATATTAATGAGTTTTTTAAATTTTATTCAAGCACCTTTTTATTGGGGGTCAGAAAGTGAAGCATCCCATGGATGGACTATTGGCTATTGTTTTGACTGACGTTGACCCTTTTTCACACCTTTCTTCATGCAATCCATGTCGTGCATATTTTTAAAAATTATATAAATTCTGTTTATTTTTGATTGGAATGTATGGGATATAAATAGAACATGGTTTTGATTGACGTTTACTGTTTTACCCTATTCTGCATCCAATCCATGTGATATAGATTTTCAAAATATTATCATTTGGGAGTGTGTGTGTATGTGAGGGGGGGGGGGGGGGTGGCTGGTGTATGTGGTATGTGGTGGGGGTCTGGTATTGGAATTAGAGTGGGGAATTGGAATTTTTAGATTAGAAAGTATAAAGGACTAGTATCTCTGTTAAAACAAAATTAAAACAAAGTTGATTAGCAATTGAACACAGATAACCTATATCATTATTATGGTTACTTAACGTTTTGATTGGTGAGCAGAGATTAATCAGTCAACGTACAGTTCTGCTTATTCTTATATATATATATATATATTATATGTTTTATATTCTATATAGAATATACTGTATTTTTTTGCCTAGACCATTATATTTGTAATACCTTTCGTATAATTATTTTGTTCAAGATTGGTAAATAATAGAAAGAGATGATGATTGTCGTGATGGTGGTGGTGAGGATGATGTGGATGATGATGATGTGGATGATGATGATAGAGATGAAGATGAAGATGATGATGATAATGAAGATGATCATGTTGATGATGATGATAAAGATGAAGATGATCATGTTGATGATGATAATGATAAAGATATTGATGATGGTAAAGATGTTGTTGATGATGATGAGATGATGATGATGATGATGGTGATGATGATGATGATGAGGAGGAGGAGGAGGAGGAGGAGGAGGAGGAGGAGGAGGAGGAGGAGGAGGAGGAGGATGATGTTGATGATGATGATGATGATGTTTCCTACGCTTGAGTCCGGTAGACGACTGATTCTCAAATCGACTTCATGTAACCTATTCTAATGTAACAAATTATGGTTAGGTTCATTCCCAACCACTAGTGCAATATGCACTTCCTTCCTTCTGTCTTAAAGGAAGAATAACTTGTCAGCAAGAGAATGGTCTGGTTCCCTGTGTAAGGACTGACCAACTAAGAATGCCAGCTTATGCGCATACTGACATGGAGCAGGGACTCGAACAGTTCCCTGAAAAAAAATTGAAAGAACATTAAAATCTATACTGATGAGAAACCAAATTTGGTTTTAGGATGCTTTGCCAGATGATGCACTGCTTTCTTGTGTTTTTATTTCCTTCTACAAATTTACAACTTCTAAGTTATTGGTAATTTCTGATTGACTGAAAACCCATGTTACTGGCAGTTGCTGACATCACTCAAGCACAAAAACATTTCTTGCAAGTTTGATTTTAGTTTTCAGTTGAATATATTCAACAAATAAAGCCCTGTTTTAAACACAAAACAGTTCTTTCTGCAACTTGTTTTGCAATGTCAAGGAAAACAGCCTTTATGTCGGATATCAATAATTGAGGAAAATTAACTTACCGGCCAATTGTAATAAAGATGAGTAAGTTTGTAAGACAACCTCTGGAAATGGTCAGGTTTAAGACTAGTTGTGTTATGGATGACATTGTAGTGGACTGGTGTTACTGTTCCTTGACGAACACACTGGCTAACAAGGAAGAAATCAAACCTAGAAAAAAAGAGATGAAGAAATTAACAAAAAAAATCAATCAACCAAAAAGATTTTGGCCAAGACTTTTTCAGCTGGAAAATAAACTGTCCAGACTATTTTTTCATAATGAACATAGTGGAGATCAGATACTATTCAACATATACATGAATATCAAACTTACCACTCTGGTTTTGTGACTGCTTTGTCCACAACAGTTCCAGGAGGTGGGTTGTTCAGGTTTGTCATGTTGCTGTCCCGGGGATCTTTCAGGAACAAGCGAGTGTTGATGCGCTTCTTAACAACTACTACTGCAAACTTGGGGCTATCCATGAAAAGAACAAACAGGTAAACTATACGTTAGGAGTTGGCTTATATGGAACAGTATTGGCTATATTATAATACTCACTTATATGCAGCCCCTGATTGAATAGTCTTAAAGCACTGAAGCAACTGGCTGACTTCATGCTCAATAACAAGTCGAAGTTGTCCATCACCAACACCATCTCTGTACATGATGATCTTGTCAGGAAGCATGCCATTGATCTCCTGATACTTGCGCAGGGCAGCTGACACAAAAAAGACAATTCAATGATTATATGTCGTAAAACATTTTGGTAATCAAGAGGAAAATGATCACAAAGGTTTGAATATGTGCATAAAAGGGCTGATCCAGGAGGGGTAAAAGTAAACTATACGACCCCGAAATCGATGTCAGTAGGGTATCGGCTGACACTATACCGTTAGCCTACCGACAACGTACCTAACAGCCTACCGACACTTGCACTAATCACACCGACAACATACCGTCTCTCCACCAACAACCTACCGTGAGGCTACCGTTAGCCTACCGACAACCTACCCTCAACCTCCCGTTACTTTTCTTACCGTCAACCTACCGACATCCTACCAATAACCTACCGACATCCTACCGATAACCTACCGATAACCTACCGACATCCTACCAACACCCTACCGACAATCTACCAACACCCTGCCAACAACCTACCGTCACCCTACCGATACCCTACCGACACTGATTTGGGGGTCGTATAGTTTACTATTACCTCCAGGAGGAGTGAATTGGAAGACTCATTACCCCCTTGGAGTTGAATATAATAAGAATAAAGGATAAGATAAGACCAAAAACGACACTATGTAATGCCAGTCACCCCCTTGAAATCATTCTGGATCGGCTGCCACTGGCATACCTGTCATACAGACTTTCAGACCATCAATAAGCTCTTGTCCATGGTGCTGGAAAGTACATCTTGAGTAATATCTGAATAATCACGAAAAAAATGGTGTCAAGAAGAATACACAGAGAAGTACTAATGTCCTGAACTTCCTAGGTGACCAGGGTAAAGGTCCAAAAATAACAAGGAATGATGATGTAAGATAATCAGGGTTAAATATATTTGTCAATTGTGTTCGAAATGCTTGCAAACCATCACTAAAATAACAGCCAGTTGCCATCACTTGTGATTGTCCTTATTAGTTTGAGCTCTGTTATGAATTGTTTGTGGCTCAACCTTTTTAGCCAAAATGACCAACAATGCAACGAAATGATCTGACAATTTCCAATTCTGGGCAGATGTTGTCTGATAACCAGCTGTTATTTTAAGACCTAATATGGCATTTCATGAATTTCAGCAGGACAATAATAACATGTGAAAATGATGTCTGTTTTTCTGTTGAGCTATTCTTCCACTTTGACCTGCCAAGTGATGTAGTGGTTTTACAGCAGCCATGTTGTAGGGCAGGAACAATGTTATACTTTTGCACAAAAATGAGATTTAAAAGGGAAGCTTGCAGTACACACCTTGTCAAACTTTGGTTGAGACTGGCCACAAATCCTCCAACAGATCTTCCCTTCTCAGCAGAGTCGTGGTAAGTATCCACACCAATGACCATCAGTCCTTTGAGCTAAAAAAAAAGTAAATAAAATTTAAACACGTGCAGAACCGGGAAGCAGTGGTGAGAGCGCTCACCTCTCACCAATGCCACTTGGATTCAAATCCCGCCAAGCTCAGTTTCATATATGAGTAGAGTTGCTTGTTGGTTCTCTCCTGTGCTTGGAGGGTTTTTCTAAATGTTCTCTGTTTTCCTCTCTATGCATAAATCAACTTCTAAATACCAATTGGAATTTCACTGGACAAATAGCTACTCTGTAGAGATGCCACTGCTAAATCACATTCATTTATCTTATCATATCATCAATTTACTTTTCAACCAATCAAAAAGTCCAAATTTAGAGTAACCGGAAGGGTGGCTTCAAGTCAAGGTAAATACAGTAAAAATACGAAAACATTAAGTCCAACCTCAACTTGAGCACTCAAGCAATTTCAATGCCTTTTGGTAGAATTTTCTCCTGATTCTGTAGATTAATGAGTACTTACTGGAATTTCTAATGCCCAGGCCTCTCCACCAAGCTTACAATTAAGCTGAATGCCAATCTTGGTACAAACACTCATCAACATTTGTTTCCTTAATAAGGTCTTGGTCACTATCACCTGTGATGGAACTAAAGAATAACTACAGGTCAAAACTAAGGGGATGATATTTGCTGTATCTAAAAGAGAATCATTTGATACCGCAATCTTTGATCTGGGCGTGACTACAAATCAAAAGACCCACAAACATTGCTTTTTGCACCTTTTTGTCACATCTGATATCCCTACACTTGTAACTTCCATATAGCAATAGAATATCAGTTTCTCAATTACCTGGTTTCTCAAGGCAGCACAACTTCTTAATTGCATCATATCGATCTTTCCTATTTGATGGTACAAGAATTGTCACTATCTGTGGCCTGTCTCTATCGATTTCATTCTTCAGGGCTCTTAGATAACTTTCAGTGCGATCATTCTCAATAGCAACCCTGAAACATAAGAATGACATACTACATTAGACTTCTACTATCAATTCAACAAATGAATACTACCTTAGAGTGAGTAATGGGATCGTCCGGTTGCATGTAGACTTGACTCGTTTCGACAGCCTGAATACTACCGTTAGGAATGTTTTCCTTGTAATTTCTAGAGTATTGATTTAAAGCCCGTTTACACTAGCAATTTGGTCGCGCAACTTGAGCGGCTATTGCGATGGCGATTTTATCGCACCCCAGGTGGTCACACGGTGCGATCTAGTTTTTGCAGCTTCACATATCGGCAACGTTGCAGGCAACGTCTATATACACTAGCGGGCCCGTTTCTAGTGATTCTATCGCGTAACTTTGCTGCAACTGTCGGAGATTATTATTTGAAAGTTACCATGTTCGAAGTTGTGGCGATTTGGCTGCGATCTGTCGCTGTAAAATCGCTATAAAATCCTAAGTTGCGCGATAGAATCACTAGAAGTGTTAACGGGCCCGCTAGTGTATATAGACGTTGCCTGCAACGTTGCTGATATGTGAAGTTGTAAAAACTAGATCGCACCGTGTGGCCACCTGTGTGACGTTGCACGCGATGTTGAGATTTGTTGCCGGCAATTTTCAAAATGTTGTGGAGAAAAGTTCAAACTTTTGAACTTTCTGTGACATTTTGTTATCGTCGCGAGACATTGTTGCCATCAACGTCGCCGGATGAGGCATGTTACACCCTGAAACTGTATCTCGTGCTGGTCGTGATGGCAAAGCCACAAAAAACTGAACTTTCACTGCCAGGCGAGAAAAACATGCAGCGTGATATCAACAGCTTTATTAAAGTGCCGCGAAAATTTCAATAAGGTAGTCTGTTTAATACTAAGGGGTGGCATTGGTGACGTAGTGGTTTACTGCTCGCTTCTCACCGCTGTGGTCCGGGTTCGAGCCCTGGCTCGGGTTGGCTCATACGTGAGTTGAGTTTGTTTGATTATTTGTTCTCTCGTGTGCCACGAGGGTTTTCTCCGGGTTCTCCGGTTTCATCCCTTCGTAAAAATCATCATGTGTGTTGAGTTGTATGCATAGAATATATAATGTAGAGGTAGTGTGTGTGAGTGAAACTATCATGATGTGAGTGGAGAGTTGTATGCATAGAATATATAATGTAGTGGTAGTGTGTGTGAGTGACACTATCATGATGTGAGTTGAGTTGTATGCATAGAATATATAATGTAGTGGTAGTGTGTGTGAGTGAAACTATCATGATGTGAGTTGAGAGTTGTATGCATAGAATATATAATGTAGTGGTAGTGTGTGTGAGTGACACTATCATGATGTGAGTTGAGTTGTATGCATAGAATATATAATGTAGTGGTAGTGTGTGTGAGTGAAACTATCATGATGTGAGTTGAGAGTTGTATGCATAGAATATATAATGTAGAGGTAGTGTGTGTGAGTGAAACTATCATGATGTGAGTGGAGAGTTGTATGCATAGAATATATAATGTAGTGGTAGTGTGTGTGAGTGAAACTATCATGACGTGAGTGGAGAGTTGTATGCATAGAATATATAATGTAGAGGTAGTGTGTGTGAGTGAAACTATCATGATGTGCGTTGAGAGTTGTATGCATAGAATATATAATGTAGAGGTAGTGTGTGTGAGTGAAACTATCATGATGTGAGTGGAGAGTTGTATGCATAGAATATATAATGTAGAGGTAGTGTGTGCAAGTGAAACTATCATGATGTGAGTGGAGAGTTGTATGCATAGAATATATAATGTAGTGGTAGTGTGTGTGAGTGAAACTATCATGATGTGAGTGGAGAGTTGTATGCATAGAATATATAATGTAGTGGTAGTGTGTGCGAGTGAAACTATCATGATGTGAGTGGAGAGTTGTATGCATAGAATATATAATGTAGAGGTAGTGTGTGTGAGTGAAACTATCATGATGTGAGTGGAGAGTTGTGTGCATAGAATATATAATGTAGTGGTAGTGTGTGTGAGTGAAACTATCATGATGTGAGTGGAGAGTTGTATGCATAGAATATATAATGTAGAGGTAGTGTGTGTGAGTGAAACTATCATGATGTGAGTGGAGAGTTGTGTGCATAGAATATATAATGTAGTGGTAGTGTGTGTGAGTGAAACTATCATGATGTGAGTGGAGAGTTGTATGCATAGAATATATAATGTAGAGGTAGTGTGTGTGAGTGAAACTATCATGATGTGAGTGGAGAGTTGTGTGCATAGAATATATAATGTAGTGGTAGTGTGTGTGAGTGAAACTATCATGATGTGAGTGGAGAGTTGTATGCATAGAATATATAATGTAGTGGTAGTGTGTGCGAGTGAAACTATCATGATGTGAGTGGAGAGTTGTATGCATAGAATATATAATGTAGAGGTAGTGTGTGTGAGTGAAACTATCATGATGTGAGTGGAGAGTTGTGTGCATAGAATATATAATGTAGTGGTAGTGTGTGTGAGTGAAACTATCATGATGTGAGTGGAGAGTTGTATGCATAGAATATATAATGTAGAGGTAGTGTGTGTGAGTGAAACTATCATGATGTGAGTGGAGAGTTGTGTGCATAGAATATATAATGTAGTGGTAGTGTGTGTGAGTGAAACTATCATGATGTGAGTGGAGAGTTGTATGCATAGAATATATAATGTAGAGGTAGTGTGTGTGAGTGAAACTATCATGATGTGAGTGGAGAGTTGTGTGCATAGAATATATAATGTAGTGGTAGTGTGTGTGAGTGAAACTATCATGATGTGAGTGGAGAGTTGTATGCATAGAATATATAATGTAGTGGTAGTGTGTGTGAGTGACAGTGGGCCAAATTGGAAACCAGTATTAAGTTACTGAATTTGTATCCCACTATAAAAAAGTGATTTATTTTATTTATTTACTTATAAATCTGGCTCTGGGTATCAAATTTGGTGAGCAAGAAGCCACCAGGATTGTATATCGGGGGGGGGGGGGGGGGTACTCCCTATAATTGACTATAAGGGGATGCTCCGCCCGAAAGGGGTACGATTTTCAGGCCGCAGATATAGAAAAGGGGTGGGAATTTGTGAATTTTGGTGGAAAAAGGGGTAGCTTTTCTTCAAAAGTATATGAAAGGGTACCTTTTCAGGCAAAAAAGTATATAAAAGGGGTACTTTTTCGCTGAAATTTGGTGTAGAAAAGGGTAAGGGGTCGAGAGTCCGGGCGGAGCATCCCCGTATGAAATGACCCGAAGTACCCCTCCGGGATTGTGTATGTGTTGGCTGGGGCATTACTTTGTAATATATATAACAAAACACTCACATTTTTGGCTTGTAGACTTTCATTCCCATTGGTCCACAGACTCTTTCTATATTTGACTTGAAATCGTTTGCAATGTTGAGGTCTCTTGCAGTGTGAACAATCAACCAATTTTCTAGGTTTACAGTCGAGTGAAGAGCATTTCCTCTCGTCTCTCTGTTCCAGTCAGCAGACTTGGGATCATAGGAACACTAAGGGAGAAATATTGATGTGAATACAGCGGCAGTTTTAGAATCCGTATTACAAGTTACTATCAAAAAAAATCATTTATGAAACACAAATTTATTCTGCAATTGCTGGTGTCCATCATGCAGCTGATTAAGAAGTCTTTGAATCTCATTATCTGCTCTCAGCCAAAAACAATGCTTTTGGAAACTTGTAATTCAGCTGAATATGAACATTCTGCAGAACAAGAGAAGTCATCAAGATGTCAAGTGCAACCAAGCAATAGTGACAATGAGCATATCACACGGTCATAATTTATTTTTTTACCCCAGCAAATTTCAGTTTACTCATTTCTTGTCACTACAAGATACAAATGTTGCACAATATATATACGAGTAAGCAGGCCTTGAAATAAAGGCCGGTCAGTTGCCGGTCATAATGGCCAACAAAATAAGCTTTAGCTTGGTATACGTAATACCTAATACCTGGCTCAATGTTACTGGTCAAAATGACCGGCAAGGCAAAGATTTGACTAAACAATTTCCAATTCTGTCAGGACGTTGTCCATTGCCAGGCTGTTATTTCAAGGCCTGATAAGCTGTTACAGTCACAACTTACCACTTTGTTTTTCTGGTAGATCTTCTCTGTTGGTAAGACACGCCCCTCTAGTTGCAACATACTCCTCCCAAACTAAATTGCAAAAATATTTTTAGCATTTGATGAAACCAAATAGTCTTTATGCATTCACTATTTACTGCTATTTTCATAAACATGCGAACTCGGTAGCTGCGAGCTACACGCTGAAATTTGGTTTTTGCAGTATGCATTTCCTTACCTGCAAACCCCAGTCGTTAAGCTTTTTGCAGACTTCTGCATTGCTAAAATAACCAAAACATTTATAGTCAGAAATGATAATAATCCATGAGTCTCAGGATTAGGGTCATATGTTGAAAGGACTGCAACGTTTCGACTGCAAGCTGCTAGCTCTAGTCTTCATCGGGTGATGGTGTAGACTGGATGGTACATCTGTTATATATACCACTCGTCAGTGGTGTGATTGGGTGTTTCTTTGTTGCGCACCACTTTATCATTTTGTTCTACATTGTATATTTCTAACGATAAGAAAACAATGGGACTCACGTCCTACCGCACAACGACCAACGCTCTTACTGTACCAACTGGGCTGGCAGAGGTCTAAATTTCATCCCAACTTAATTGATTTTCAATTTCAACTGTTAGCTGGCAACTTTACTGTGGTTTAACATACTGTATTCTGCGAACCTAGACATTCCAGCGGCTTGTTGTGAAATGGGTCTTTTACTGCTGCCAGTCAAAAATATAAAAGGTACTGACTAATAAGATTTGATTGAAGGCAGCAAAAAAACATTTCATAACAAACCGTTGGAATGTCTAGTTTTGCAGAATATGTAAAACTGCAGTTAACCCTTCAAAATTATCCTCTTCCCTTTCATCCCACATGTATTCATAAATAATATTTGTTTAAGAAAGGATCACGACCCAATATCTAGTTTCTAAATTTCATATTTAAAAGATATAATACCTGTTTATGTTGTTAATAAACTTATTCAGCTGATTACCCCTGTCTCTCGGTTGAACTCTGGTATATACATGGAGATCTTTCATCACAGCAAAATCTTCTCTCATTTCATCCGTCAGACCTAGACACAACAAAGAGAAATGCCTTCGGCTCATTGTTTATTATATTTGGCGGAAAACCATCAGGGCGGCCTGTCATGTGCCTGTCATGGGCTTGTCTCCTGATTGGTTTAAATCAAACAATTGGAATGGAATGACTGGCTGCAGTAAGCAGCTGTTAGTGGGGAGTGATTTTGAGACCAACACTAAGAAGGGCTGCAAAGGAGACTACATCCACCATGGAGGAAATATTGGAAATTCCCAGGGGGGGGGGGGGGGGGGGGGTTGAAGGAAAAATAAAATTACAAGGTTTGTACAGAAGAAAATTGGAAATTTCAGAAAGATGGGGTGGGGGGGGGGGGGGGGGGGAGGGGGGATTCTTTTTTCAAATATCCTCCATGATAGGGTATGGATATTTATCTTGAACCGCACACATTGTATAGGTGACATGTTATATAATCAAAGATGGCCTCAGACACCACACTTATAAATTCCAATTAAGTGACCAGATATGACTGTGAGGTATAAAACAACAAATCATGTATAAGTACCAGTTATGTAGCAAAGCTCAGGCAGAAGATGAATAAATGAATCATCAGGATTGCACTGTAAATAAAGAGAAGTGTTTTTACCTCGAATAGTCCCCTTGGCAGTTCCCTGCGCCATCAGGCAGACAGCTGGCCTTTGCATCAAAGCGAGACAAACAGTAAACTTGCAATAATAGAGACCTTTTTTAACACCTTGGACAATTATTTACAGGTCTCTATCATTGCAAGCTCACCGTTCATCTCGCTTTGATGCAAAGGCCTTTCTACCTTTCAAAATGGCGCAGGGAACTGTGAAGGGGACAATTCAAAGGAGGGGGGTGGATTGGATGGATATCCAACCCCTCGTTAGATTTGTTAACAATCAAAAATATGAATATTTTAAAAGAAATAAGACAACAAATCTGATTGCATCTCGTATCTAATTTAAATATATATTTATCCTGGATCTGCTCATAGTGAACTGCACTACATTGAACATACCACTTTTTTAGGCTTGCTGATTAACATGGGTTGCTCCATGTCTGTAATCTGCTTATCATATGCCTGTGAAGATAGATAAAAAACATGTATTCACTTTTTCCTTGGATTTCAACAACACATTTATATTTTTAAAGAAATATTTACCCTTGCATAGTAATCAATATAGCTGATCTCTCCACGTGCAGTTGAGAACTTATGATGTGGCCTGAGATCCCAATTAATGTCATCTACCCGATAGGTTTTATTGTTGTACCTTGAAAAAGAGCATAAAAGAAATAAGACAAAAACAGTTACAAAACCCCTCAAATTTATTGATACCCAGAAACAACCTCTGAGCTGATGAAAGTCAGGACATATGACGTACTAAATACACAGATTGAACTGAGATTGAGGTGAGAGGCATATACACATACTAACATATATACTGCAGTTACTACCACATATATACATGGCTACACTACCCAAGGCCTTGATTCCTAATGCCACAACTGATTCCTTGATTAAATTACTAAGAAATAACAACCAATAATAGAAATGGCCGAAATGGCTGTCCCCCCCAAAAAGTAAACTGGGTAGAAGTGCAACATACAAAAGTATTTGCATATTTAGTGCTCGCCTCTCACCAAATGACCCAGGTTCCAGTCACACCTTGCTTGGTGTCATGTGTGTCAAGTAGAGTTGGTTATTGGTTTTCTCCTGTGCTTTGAGGGTTTTTCTCAGGGTTCTCTGGCTTTCCTCCCTCTGCAAAATCAACTTTAAATTCCAATTTGATCATGGAATAAGGGCCACAGGTTCATTAGAGATTATCACTATTACGTGCTACCCTCATAGAACAATGGCAATTTTTTATTTGCGATAGAAGAAAAATTTTTCCAGAGCCCGTAACTCGTATTCCTCGCAATCCTGTTGGCCATTTTTTGGTTGCAATTTTCAATTGTTTTGGTTGGCCATATTTTGTGCAAAACAGGTTTTGGGCCGCCTCTCTCCCCCTCCAGGAAAGGCAAAATCTTGGCTATGCTGGCTGCTCCTACCTTGTGATTACAATCTGTCCAATAAGCTTCTTTTTAGCATTGGTCTGATAATTCCTTTTATCCTTATTAAACATGTCATAGAGGACCTCCAATACTGTTTGATTTCTTAGGATTTTATGGGACACATCAGCACTGAGTAGAATATCTGTCTCAAACCTCTGAATCGAAGTCTGGTATCCAGGCCAAAGCTCCAAGCTAAAAGGAAAGGAAACAATGCTGAATTAGTTTCTATCTAATCATTGTTTGTTCTAGTTTTCTTTATGGTCTTAGCTATGAAATGAAAGACTAATAATTGGATAAAACTAAATACCGTGGTACCCTCAGAAAATCACTAGAAAAAATTAATATGACTTTACAAAATATTTTTGGCAAATTAACAAGTATAATTTCTTCAGAAAGCATTACAACAACCATCTGGAAAAAAAAGCAGTGACAATGTAACTGCAGCCTTGGGACCACGTAGCAAGTTTTGGATGGTGAAGTGGGGGGGGGGGGGGGGAGTTGGCTAATATTCCCCCCCCCCCCCCCCCACCCGCCAAAGTCCCTGAAGCAATTTCTTGGCCGGTCAAGAAATCTGACTAACCCTCGAGCACTCTGTTGTGCATTAAAAAATGGTCCCTCCCATGTTTTCCACTCTGTTTATTATAAAAGTGCTGTGTGATTGGAATTTTTTGTATGCCCCCCTGCCTTTAGCCTGGTTATTTTAATGCCCCCCCCCCCACACCCCCCACCCTCCACCCCATCCCCCCCCCCCCCAAACACACACACACACATCCCACTGCCCTCCTCCCTCTCCCTGGTAAAAAAGAATGGTCTTGTAGAGAAGATAATGTATGGGCCTGAGTTTAAAGGACAACTAATTGCAACCTGAGATCCAATAAAGATCTGAATCAACCCCTTGCACGTGATGTCAGAGCAGCTCAATTTGGAAGACAAAAACAAAAGAATTTTAATCTCCTGAGAATTGGAACCTATCATTTTGCTCTCCAAATTGATCTGCATTCCGACGTGCTGCAAGCTGGGGTCTATAGGTGAGGGAATACCACTACACCACTTTTGTAACAACTAAGAAAAATTACTTACTGATGTTGAGGAATATTCACAGCTTGGTCTGGGAAGAAAAAATCCTTTCCAATTTGCTTCATGTTCAGGGACTTGAGAATCCTGAAAAAGAAAAGAGACACTCAAAGACATTGGATTTAATGAGTCAGACCTAATTTTCTTAAGGCTCAGGTCAAATGTCAAACTTCAAATGAGCCGACACATTAAAACAATGGATAATAAGGTGGTCTTCCTTTATGTCATTAGGCTCGGCTGATGTGAAGCTCAAAAAAAATTTCATCTTTCGTAAATCATTACTATAGCCCGGGGGGGGGGGGGGGGGGGGGGGGGAGAGGTACTCCCTGTATGGAGATGCTCCACCCGAAAGGAGTATTTTTTTCAGGCTGCACATATAGAAAAGGGGTGGAAACTTGTGAGTTTTGGTATAAAAAGAGGTGGATTTTCTTCAAAGGTATATGAAAGGGGTACCTTTTCAGGCAAAAAGATATAAAAGGGGTACCTTTTTTGCTGAAATTTGGTATAGAAAAGGGTAAGGAGTCGAGAGTCTGGGCGGAGCATCCCCGTATGAAACAACCCGAAGTATCCCCCCCGGTACTATAGTTTTGGTTAAAAAATGTATAACATGGGTACAACATGAATACCAGGGGGGGACTCCGGGGTAAAGTATCGGGTATGCTCATCATATCTCTTAGAGGTAAAAATCAGCGATTTGGTATCTTTTAGGGTCTTAAATTTTAGGTTTATCAAATCAGCACTTTCTGGTATATTTTAGGGTGTTCAAAAAGGAACTAGCCCATCGCATAATAACGCGATATTACTCAAAATAACATTTCGAAAGCCTCTATTTTTTAATAGTATTATTTTTGTGATATCTCTTAGGGGTTAAAATTTGCCAAGCCACGCCCTTTTGAAAAAACTTCCGGTATCTTTTAGGGGTATTTTTGGAAATTTCCGACGAGCATACCCGATACTTTACCCCCTGGGTCCCCCTCCTCCCCGGGCATAAATATAACTCTAAAAACTACTTACCCCTTGAAGAGGATGTTGTACACATGGAGACTGGTTGGACTGGACTCTGGTAGTTCATTCGTCAGGGTTATAGTGATCTCAACGGGCTCCCCTTCTGGGTTATCACGTCTTTTTCTCAGCCCAACAATTTTTGTGATCGGATCTGGCAGTTTCTTGGGCAAAAACAAAGTCATCCCGTCAAAGGCCCGGACATTGCCAAGGAGCTGTTGTTGCTCTGCAATGAGCCCTATTCGGACTTTCTTGAAGTCAACTTCGGGCGAGAATGCTACATTATACTGATAGATAATGTAGTTTGTACGGCGCGTTTCTAATTTAAAATGGTTTGTGGCGATCTGTACTTTAGCCCCTGTTAAGCCCTCTTTGTTTAGGCCTTCAGGACGGGTCACTGGTACATTGTATATTTTTTCTCTTCGTCGTTCTTCACGTTGAGGCTTGCTGATTGCCATCTTTGCCATTTCAGAAGTGGGAGGAGCCGCTGCAGCTCGTGGGACAACTACCGAGTCCGATGGAGGTCCTCTTGCTCTACCTCTTCCAGCTGGGGGAGCTGTAGTGGCTTCTCCTGGTCTTCTGGCTACGTCTCCAGCTCCTGATGGCTGAGCATCTGCTCTTCTACGTCTTCTACTCCTTCCTCTCGCGCGTCCAGTCATTTCGCTCTTCTCTTTTAAGAGAAAAAAAAAACTCGTCTATGAAAAACATCAACTTCAAGTCAGTTTCTCATTAGGGATGCTAAGTCAAATCTTGAATACTTTTCAACCTAGAAACATATTTATTATAACAAAGATTTCGGGTATTATATCTTGGTGTAGAGAACACAATAGAGGACACAGTTATTGTAATTCAAGAGAAACCTATTGTATTCTTTGTTAGCTTCATCCTGAGAGTAAATGGTTTGAACCCATGAGTAGTAGTGGAGTGAGTAATGTGATCGTCCGGTTGAGTGTAGTCTTGAGAAAGACTGTTGTTGCTGGAGACTGACGTTTCGACGGACAACCTGAGCGGAATGAACTCCCCACTGTACTCTGAAGATGACTACAGTCTTTTCTCAAGACTACACTCACCCGGACGATCACATTACTGTAGCTATTTAAGTACGTAGACTTTGTCCTCTACACGAAGATAGAACCAAGATTTGAATGTTTAAGAGTCATAAATATAAGTAATAGCAGTTCGGTTGCCATTTCATTTTTCACTCCGTACTCTTTGTTATTGCATAACCGCTTATTGACCAATCATAGCGCGCGCGCGAAATTACCTTTAAGAAATGTTGAAGTGTATTATGTAAATCTTTCTATAACAAGAAGCTCAAGATATTGATATAGCAAAGACATAAAGTTCGATAGTACGTCTCATGAAAATAACTCAGTGTTCATAGAATAAATATCCAGGAATCTCTGATACTCTGGTCAAAATGAGGTGCATTCAAGAAATGGTACAGGTGTTCAAACTTCTTCCAGGTAAAGCCAGGTGGTGTAGCTTTGCTGGTGAAAGAGGTGCTATCCAAGATGGTGGATATAAAATGAAAAACGTGTGAATTATTTGTATAGCTTTGATGCTAGTGTATGAAAGGGCAAATAATACGAAAAAGTAATTATAACATGAAATTTCGTAACAAGATAACGGTGAAAGAAATTGTATGACATCCCTGCTGGCAGAGGCTCCTTTTTTCTGTGCCAGACGTGCCACAAAGTCTAGGAAGAGAAAATTAAATTTTTATACCGAAAAGGAGAGCAGAAGAAAACATGACAGGATAAAGATGGAAAACAACAAGATAAAACCTAAATTTAGGTTGGTAATTTAAAAGAAGTCATTTTTGCGGAATATCGTGTCAGAGCTAATGAAATTTTGGTAAAAGGTGATTGGCAACAAAGCAGAAAATTAATCTTTAAGTTAGCAGATGCAAGCTTTTCGGATGATATCAGAAATTTCAAAATGACGGCTTACTAAAAACGAATTTTCTAGCTCGATTTTTTTTTGTTGAATTCTGGTCGCTGCCAGCTTTGTAGCTTTATAGCTTTTTGCCCTTCCGGATTGACACCGACTGAATAATTATTTCAAATACCTTTCAAGTGTTCGCTCCCTTTAACGCTCAATATAACTGGTAAGATCGACCTTATATTTTCCTTCCAACTTCTACTTTATAGCTTTTTGCCCTTCCTATGCAGGTTGACACGACTGAATAATTATTTTAAATACCTTTCAAGTGTTCGCTCCCTTTAACGCTCAATATAACTGGTAAGATCGACCTTATAGTTTTCCTTCCAACTTCTACTTTGCTTAGTTCCTCGTCATTTTGTTAAGTTTTGAAGTGAATGCTGTAATAAATTGATTGTCTGATGGAGAGTCAAGAAAAGTATATTAGAAAAAGATCGCTTTTGTTTTATGCTCTCTCTTAAAAAACGTCTGGCTATTGTTTCTTGTGTTACTGTTATAGCTTCTTTCAGATAATTATTGGAAGACGTCAAGCTGTCAACTTAAAGCTTAAGGTTGCTAACACGAAAATTAAAAAAAAAATAAATACATTTTTTTTTTTCGTTTTAAAAAACGAAAATTTGAGTTGGTAACAAAAAAATCTAGTTTTGTTTTAGAAAGAAAGCCTGGCGCTAAGGAAAAGAACTGAATCAGATGTCTTATATGGAAGTTCTCGGCATTTTCTTAACTGCTGGCCTCAAAGGCAATGAGTTCGACATCTGATCAGGTACTGGGCCTAAGACTAGTTAGGTACGCTGAGGGATCTCGTCCTGGACTGCCGGCTTCATTCATCTTTTTTGTAGTGTAAGGGTAAAATTACTGATCCGAATAGGAAACTAGCGAAATGAAATAGAGGCTGTTGGTCAAGGCAGTGCCAGAGAGTCTAGAATAAGATAAACAAATGCGAAAAGGATAAGAGGGACGTGACAAGATGAGAATTGAAAACAAAAATACAATATTGAACGAGAGCTAGAATAAGGTTGTTAAATGGAAAGGGATAAAGTTCGCGGAACAAAGCAAAGCTGTTTTGCGCTGCAAATAATGGTCTGCTCATACGCAGTAACGTTGTATTTGTCAACATGGCTCTCTTCCATGAGCTGTCATAAAAAGACTTGGCATGCTTATTAGACAGCAAAACGATAGGGAAAATTTTTAAAAATTGCTTGCGAGACACTAACAAATCAATAAAATGTCTTTCCCTGGCCAAACAAGGAAGCATGTTTTCCGCGCGCGTGCTTCCTCGATGTTTCCCAGTTTAGCTACATGTTTAACATTGCTACGCGAGACGTAGAAGCAAAATATGTTTGTGCTTTATACTAGTACGACATAAACATTTCGTGTTTCCGCGCCGAATCGGGAAACAATGTTCAACGTTTCTTGACACTTTAGCCACATTTGGAAACATTTAACAAAACATGGTTCCTCGTTTAGCCAGGGCTTTAGACACCATTGTCCTTACCTAAGGTCTGTACCTTCCAGTACATGCAGCCATGCAGAACTACAACCTTAGTCTTGCTCACAACTAAGTATACACGATTGAACGCGTAGAAAGAGCTAAAATGCAACGTCCTTATAACAGTGTAATCTGATAGTCTGAGATTCTATTTACAGCACGTATCTGGACCAATCTAACCTCGGTGGTTTGAATGTTTAGGTTCATTTGAGAGAGGTTTGTCGAACAGGAAACTACAACTATGAGTAGATATCTAAGTCAAAACAGTTTCGGTTACAAAACTAAACATGCTTGACTTAGGGAGCATTCATTTTTTTAGGAGGGGGGTGGGGGGCGGAGGAATTAGGGGGGGGTCATTAAAAAATTACTAGATAAAAAGGGGGGGTCACATTTTTTTTGGATGTTGAACGAGGGAGTTTAATGAATAAGAATACAGTTTTTTTTTTAGTCTTTTTCTGGAGGGGGGGGGGAGGGGCTAGAAAAGTTTTATATTTGGAAGTGGGGGGGGGGGGGGGGGGGTTTATCGAAATATTCAATTCCTTACCATGGGGGCTAGCATTTTTTTTCTATTTGTTTCCTCTATTCCCCTGCCCCCCTCCCCCCCCCCTCCTAAAAAGTGAATGCTCCCTTACTAAATCATACAAAATTAAATTTAAGTGAACAAATTCTTATCCCTTAAATTCTGGAGAGCAGAAATGAAAATGCCAAGATGAAGATAGAAAAAAAATATATATATATATATATTAAATGAAATCCAGAAGTTGGTTGTTAGAGGGTGTAGATGGGGGTTCCTGATCTTCAGTTAACTACTTATTAATTTTACAAGCGCTGACCATAGACTAATATTTAGCCAAAATAATGAAATGTTAGTTGACTGTTAATTATAACTTTAAGGTTCATTTTAGGCCAATATGAGAACATAGAAATGTGCAAATAGAAGGAGTAAAGAGGGTAAGGGGTTCGTTCCAACCGTTGAACCACCCCTAGTGACTGGCCTGATGGTAGAGGGGCTTGTTTCACATGAAGGGGGACTGGCACACCAGAGGTGACGTGAGGGACAGAAAGGGATTTGGAGGGTTTGGGGGTAGTCACAAAACAATAAGATCAGATCACTCATAGTTTTATCCCTTGGACACAGCTTTTTTGGGGAGTGGGGGTAAAATTTATCAAAAGGGGGTGGACAAGAAAATAGTTTGAAGTAAAAATGGTAATGTCAGAATGTCAATGTACCAGCCTCTCCTCTATTTGCCCTAAAATGTGGTCAGGCAGTCTCTTCTATTAAGGATAAAGTCATTTTTACATGGAGGAAGGGGCTGTTGCATTTTGATTTTCACTTGCACAAATTTTCGTGACCCCTACCCCTAAAATGCCCTTTGTCTCTCTTAGCCCCATCCTTTGTGGAGTGAAAAAAAAATATGCCCTCCCTCCTTTTTCACCAGCCCCCCCCCCCCCCCCCCCCCCCCCCACCCCTTTCAGCCTTTGTTTCAGCTGTGAGAGTGTCATTTGATAGGCACAGGTGCTTTTCATCATTAAAAAACTGCTTCGTATGTAAATTACCCAATTCGATGATATGTTCATATGATTCATGTTCCTGGAGAATTGTTTCTTTATAATATTTTCATATCCACATCAATATGAACGAATAAATTTCAGAAAGAAAAAGGAACAATTCTCGAGGGAACATCATACGAAGCTAAGGTGATAAGGTCTTTAAAATTGTAATTTCACTAGCCGTCTTCGGCGGATTTTGAAATATAATGAGTGGTATTTATGCCAAAAATATCACGTTCAAACCATGCTATTATTTGTTTACATCATGACCTAAGAAATGTACTGAAAAATATAATCTTACCTCGTGCAATCAGTTGAAAACAGTTCAATCAACAAAAATGTTGTAGGTCCAGAAATTCAACAGGTTTGGCTGCACATAAGTCCTCTTCAGCTAGTGCTGTAGACAAAGAGCTGTCGCTTTTGTTATGCAGAACTTCCTTCTCGATAATTTTGACATGAGCAATTCGTAGTTTTCCCGGTCTTGTACTCGTAAGCGAGTTTCTTAAATGTCTTTTTCGTCTCATAAATCATTCTAGTTCGTCCAGAAAATCCACATGCCGATCCTTTAAATGTTTTTACTGACGTTGACAGTGGTTTCGTTTTCCTAGCCTTCGAATATAAGAAAAGCGACGATTTTCAAACGAAACAAATATGGCGGACAGCTAGCAGCTGAAGTTTCCTACATAGGTAAACATTTAAATTATGAGAAAATTCTGTGGCGGTCACTGATTGGATGAGAAAACTTTTTTTTTAATTTTGGGTTCCAGCGGACCGGAAGTCGATTTTCAAACTTTCGTAAAATTTGCAGAAATAGATGCGCGCTCGAAGTTTTAAACTGGGTTTTTTTTAAAGAGCTTGCTACTATTATAAAAGGGTATCTTAAAATTAAATCTTAAATTACTTGTCGTCTTCCAAATATTATCAAGCCCCCCTTCCTGGTAGCCTCCTTTGCAGACGTTCTTAGGGTCGTCACGCAACATATCTATTGCGTGACGACCCTAAGAGCGTCTGCGTAATAGGCTACCTTCCTGGCTGGCAAAAATATAATATCCCCCCCCCCCCTATATTTCGTCCAGTTTATCACTAACCCCCTATAAAGCTGCACACAATTAGGAACAACCCCCTATTCAGCTATCCAAAATAATGTGACCCCCCCCCCCCCCAATACACATGTACAAATAAATGAAAGCCCCCTAAAACCACTCAAACGAGCCACCCTACATTGATGTATAGCTGGGTTTCAATCAGCTGATAAAAGTTTTTGAATCTCATTATCTGCGCATGCTCCAAATGGAGGTCAAACACTGACCACCATGTGATGTCAGCCAGAAAGAATTCTATTGAAAACTTGTGATTCAGCTGAGGAACATTCCGCACGAGACAGGAAATGACATCAAGTGAAACCCAGCTATTCCATCCATAGCATTATCAACAAACAGGAAACCCTCTTCGTCAACTGCAAAAAGTTTTAAAATATTCAGGAAAAAAATTGATGCTTCTATTTAGTTAGTTCTGTTTATGCTAGAAAAAATAATACTACTATTATAAGCTATTGTATAAATTAGTAAAATACATAGTCAAGCTATTTTTGGCAATTACTTGTTGGTGAATGCATTATTAATTTTTGATAAAAATTCTATTTACAATGAGTACAACATTTAAAACTGTTTTCAGAGACATCTAGCAAAATGCTCTTGGCAGGTGTGCGATAATGACCACACATATAATTACTGGGTATCAATCAACTGATAAAAGTCTTTGAATCTCATTATCTGTGCAAAATGGTGGACAAACACTGACTACATGTTTTGTCAACCAAAAATGAATTCTATTGAAAACTTGCAATTAATTTGATGATCATACTGTGTGAGACAGTGACATCAATTGAAACCCAGTAATAAACAACTTTTACTATTTTGTCCCACGTCATTGAAAATATCTAGATTGCAATGTCTGATGGGAAGGAACAGTGTATGACACCAAATATACAACTCCTTTCCTGCATTCTGATTGGCTGTATTTTCAATGATGTTGGATAAATGGTAATAAGTCAAACTGCCTTCACTTTAATGTGCTACCTCTTCTTGTAGAGGGAAACAGGATTTCAAAGAAATCAAGAAATAATTATTGTTCTCATTTCAAACCTCTTAGGGTTAGCGTCCTATGCACACATTCTTAGGGTCATCTTGCAAAGTTGAGAGAAATGTTGTGTGGCAACGTGAGGACTACAAGAATGTCTGTGTAGGATGCTACAATATAGGATATACCTAGAAAAGGCTCTTCTTATAAAAATTGTCCATATAATGAACATTCTCACATGCACCTTTCCATAGTCTTCCCACAATCCCTTATGGTCCGAGTATGAGGTTGAGGTCAGGGTAAAATTTGCATAAAAATGTATAAAGAATATGCAAATTTTACCCTGACCTCGAGCTCGCGCTCACACTGGGATCATAAGGGATTGTGGGAAGACTACGGAAAGGAGCATATGGTGCTCAGTAATGGTAACACAGAGCTTGGGCTTCCTGTGGTTAAATCAAATTTTCCAGTATAATCAGACTGTGACAGATCCATGATAACTCATGATAAAATTCCTAAACAAAAAAGGATGATACCCATCCATAAAAGCATGTGATGTACACATGCATGTAGCAATAAAAAAATATAGTTTACTTGCATCTAGCAAGATAAAGTATATACAAGTTGAGTTGAACAGAGCATAACAATGAAAAAGGTGTTAATTTTTCTATGTTTATCAGAATATCTGAATTCTTGGATCTAACTAACTAATTTCTTATGAAGTTCAACTAAGCTTGAATGATGTGTATGATAATTGTAAAACATATACTGGGATGGCTCATACCAGTATATATTGAGCCAGAAACCAGGTACGACCGAGCAAAAACTAATTTGGCCGGTCATCACGACCAGCAGTGGCCCGTATTATTTTAAGCCCTTCATACAAACATATGTACTTTATCAATGATGTTATTATTTTTGCAATAAAATGGATTTTGGTGGACCTCAATCAAGGTATTTCTATGATAATTATTCCATACGCACATGCCCTTGAAAACGTTGTGGTTTTTGCCATTGTCATAGAAACACTTTGACTGACATCTTTGAATTGTTGCAACAACACATTTTTTGATTCAGTGCTTGCTACTGAGAATGGCTGTAAGGTAAAGCATTTCAAAACGTCATTGTAATAACTTTGTACAATTATTTCTTCACGGCTAATTTCATTATTCAATTACAGCCTCAGACCTAAAAATTCTAAATATTTTCAAAAATCTTTTGGAATCAAATCCTCTTCTTTTCCAAAAATATAAATAAATCTATGTCAATACCGTTCAATGGAAAACTATGATTACTAAACAAATGCATATTGGTTATCCACAGCTCTTGAATGCACTTCATTGGGGTTTTCTATTGTTGCTCTAAGTGATCCACCCTGAATGACTGCCGATCTGTTTATACGGCTTGATTGTACACTGTATGCCCTTCGCAAGCCCTCGCCATGGTTGTTTCTGTTGCTGGATGGCAGTGTTTGGGATGATGATGAATTGTTTGGCCTATTTACTACAAAATTGGTCAACATGACATCAGAAGGCCCACCACTTTCCAGGGGAATAGGATGGGCTCTAAAATGTTCTAGCATATCAAAAATACTCTGGAACCAAAGGTGTTGTACCCTACATTGTCCTTCCATGTTGAGTGACAGTCTAAGATGCTAAAAAATAAAAATAACAAACTGATTTTAGCAATAAGAAATTGGTAGCGCAGATGCTGGAACCATTTTTATTTTTAACCAATCATGATAAAGAATTTAAAATGTAGCCAATCAGAATCTGTAGCAGACTGAAAGTGCGAGGGAGGGGTCATTAGCAATAGCCTCCCCACCCTCTCCATGTTTATGAAACAACCTCTGGACTGATCAAATCAGTAGGGCACAGCAAACCACAAGCAAAAATTTTAAGGGAGGAAAACTGGAAAATCTGGTCAAACTTAACACAAGGTTTTGGTGGACAATCGAAGTGTTTCCATGGCATTGTCAGAAAAAAACAAAGTTATCAAGGCACATGCCACGTGGAATGTTTTGGGAACGCCTTGATTGACATCCTTCAAAACTGACTTCATTGTGACAAAATGGTTTCAAGAGTAAAAGTTCTTCTTACCTTTGCTCTCCCTTGATAATTGAATGTAAGTACATATTCTCCTCGACGGGTTTCACTCTGACGAACAAGAAAGATTCCATGCCACTGTTGGCTTCCTTGCGACACTAAATGAGATGCCTCAAGTCTGGAAAGTGTCCCATGAAACCATGGGTAGTTGCCTAATGGGTGGTTTTCGTCAGTTGCTGACACCCAAATTGGATTTTCTGAAAAATAAAGATTTGATATTTTGACGAATATCTGGTGTACCAAGCAATTCACCGAATCGAAATATGGCGACTGATTTGAATAACTTTTGTTCTGGACTGATTAGCTTTGCATTCACGTGGAAACGTTAAAGAATTTTATACATGTATGAGAGGCTAGTCAGTCCAAAACAATAGCTATCCAAATTGGTCGCCATATTTTGATTCAGTGTATGAATGGCCTTCATATCACAAACATATTCATTCTAGCCACTTGTTACTACTGTTGAGCAGCCATGTGATGACTTGGCCACAGAAGCTGCTAGCTTATACTTTAGATGTTCAATCGTATTTTAGAAAAGTTCCATACCATCTTGATGACTGTCATCTGGTGTTCTTGGTAAATTTCCATGTTGTCCTCCATGACCTGCCGAACTGCTTGGTAACTGTGGGGATTCTATACTCGTTGGGGACCTTGGTGGTAGTTCAGGAGGGGGACCTCTATTGACTGGCTCAACTGAAAACAAACAAGATCAAAACACTTGTAAAATAGCATATTGAAAGGTACTACAAGTAATAGATTCTGAAAAGACCCCTTCACACTTCTTTGTGCCATCTTGAATGGTAGCCATGCCTTTGCATCAAATAGAGACCAACAGTGAGCTTGCAATGATAGAGACATGTGAATAGTTGTCCAAGGCATTAAAAAAGGTCTCTAACATTGCAAGCTTATTGTTTGTCTCACTTCAAGACATAGCTACCTTTCAAGATGGCACAGGGAGCTGTTAAGGGGACTATTCAGTGTTCATTGGTTGTTGGGGAAACAGCCCCACTATCCTCTCAGCATCATGCACCAGCATCATTTGGGATATTTGTGACATAGCTACCTTCCAAGATGGCACAGGGAGCTGTTAAGGGGACTATTCAGTGTTCGTAGGTTGTGGGGGAAACAGCCCCACTATCCTCTCAGCATCATGCATCAGCATCATTTGGGACATTTGTGGGGAAGAAAATTATCAAAAGGATGCAGACCGCAGGATTGAAATTATAACAGTGTAATTGAAACTCTACCTGTTTTGATAGTTATGTTTTCTCTAGAGAGCTGATGTGTACAAAAGCCTAAATATGCATTAAATATAACAACATGTATAGCTTATTGCCTCTAATTTATACAGTGTTACTTACCGGGACTTTCCAGATTAGCTGGTCTGTTGAAGTTCCTTAGTGACTGACGTCCTGCAGGGCTTTGTGCATTCCTTTTTCTCATGTTTTTGTTTTCTACAGTGACGTGATAAAAGTTTTGGTAAAACAATCAAGGTGTTTTTTTTCTATTCATGAATGCATGCTACTATAAATTCTAATTCAATCTGTGAGTTATCCAGGGTTAGTGGTAAAACACTCCAGTCTCTCCTCTTATCTGGGGTCTCAGGTTCGATTCCTGATCTTGACATCACATGTCAGTCAGTAGAGTATGTTACTGTTAGTAGGTCTCTTCCTTTATTTGAGGGTTTTCAGGGATTGAAATAATGGCCGCATGTATTTCAAGTCCTGGTTTTCTTCCTCCCACAAAACCTGTCACTCTAAATTCCGATTTAATCTGTGCCCTGACTACAATCAGTTCAGAGATTGTTTTAGGGTAAATTGGAAGTAGACATTTTTCAGGTATTTTTGCTCCTTTGATTGGGGATTGCTCCTGAGGTCCTAATACTAGGGACATGGATGGCCAGTAAATACTGCCCAAACTGGTAAGCTAATTCAATAGAAGGATCTTTAAGCCCTACCTGTAGTTACATGAGTATCTAACTTGAGGTGTAAGGACTTGCTACCCTTTTTGATTGCTGTTGGTGGAGATCTTGGCTGAGAGGCGGCAGCACCAGCAATAGCACCAGCAGGTGGGGGTTCTGATGGACTTGTAGGGGTTGGAGTATTTGGCCTGTGATTAGGGAATACAAAGAATACTTCAATGCCTTCATAATATTAACACCATTGCAGTATGTGGTTATCCTGGCACACAGAGAGCCCAACTTTGGCTTTTGCATTCATATAGGACACGAGTGAAAAACGCACTGCGCATGCTGGGAAGTTCGGCAGAAAGTTCATAGATGAGTTGTGTTTACAAAGAAAACCATTGGAAATTTACATGTCTTGTATTATGCAAATTTCTCTTGTATTATTTGACCAGGGAAAGAAAACAACTAAAGTAATGCGTCAGAAGAAAAAAGGGTTAACTTTCCACAAACATTGGTTTCATTGGCATTGTTTGTTGTTTCTTAATCACTTCCTTTGTATTTAAGACCAGTTTGAATAGTTGTTGCCTTGAATGGAATAGTTCTTTTATAAA
Source organism: Anthopleura sola (assembly GCA_023349425.1). NCBI lineage: Eukaryota > Metazoa > Cnidaria > Anthozoa > Actiniaria > Actiniidae > Anthopleura > Anthopleura sola. The sequence goes on from JALHLI010000014.1 coordinate 2,533,616, forward strand.
AGAGTACCACCATCTAAGGAACCATTCAATTTTTACTGGGGAGAGGGGGTCATTAAAAATCAGGTTCACTGGGGGGGGGGGGGGGCACACAAAAGGGGGGTCTCACATCACTTTTACAATTAACAGAATAGAAAACAATGGAGGGGGCATACAACAACAGAAGGTTCAAATTTCTCCTCAATAAAAAATGAGCAGTCCCTAACGAACTACATTATTTTACAGGTAGTATTTACTTACACTGATGATGACGATGACCCTTGATCTTCTTCTATACATAAAGATATCTCACTCAACCAGTTATCCATCTCTTCCTTATCATTTGCAGCTAACATGTATTCTCTTTTATTTACAGCCTATAACAAATAACAAAATGTCAAGATCACAAAGTATAGCTTGGTCAACGTATAGCTTGGTATAGTTTGGTCAACGTTACTGGTCAAAATGACTGGAAAGCCAAAAATTTGACCAGACAAGTTCTAAATCTAGCCAGACATTGATGATCGTTGTAGTTATTTTAAGCCCTGATGATCAGTGTACATAACTATCCTATCCCATACCACAGATGGGAAGAAAGAGTAGAAAACAACGGATATCCTTCAAATTTGTTGAGCCATGATACAACCTCTGGATTGACATACAGTAAATCAGGGCACAGCTAACTTCCAGATCAAATTGGAATTAAGCTTATTAGGTTTTTAGAATGGAGGAAAACTGGAGAACCCAGAGAAAAACACTCAAACCAAGGGCGAGACCTAACATATCCTGCATAGAAATGAAAAGAAGCAAAAGAATTACCTTGATGACAAAAACATTCTGCCCCATAGGCATCTCAAGCTCTGTTGCTTGTCTCACTTCATGAATCAGAAAACAAAATATACCATTCTTTGGCTTGGGTGACTGCAATATCAAAATAAACAAGGTATTGACTCAATAACAATGACAAATAACAAGGAATTACATAAACTCTCTGGAAACTGGAGCACAAGCGAAGGTTTACATTTTGTTTTCACTAAAAATTTACTTAACAATCGGCAAACTCAAACATTTCAATGGCTTGTTATGAAATTGTTATTGCTACCGTCAATTCGAACTCATTAGTTGGCTCCTTTTATAATAAATAAATAACAAATGAAAATAAATGAGAATTAACAGTGGAGTCCACTGAGTGGGAATCTCTTTTGACTGGTGGCAAAGCAAATTTAAATACAGGGCTATTCTTAACTACTGAATTGATGACAAAGTTAGATACGATAAAATTACTTTATTTATACAGGGTATATTCATCAGGAAGTATAAGTTATGGCAGACGTCAATCAAGGCATTTACATGACATTCTATAGACAGATGTTCTTGGACATTTGGCGTTTTTCCACAATGTGATGATCAAAACAATTTGGTTTCTATCCAAAGAAACCCTATTTTGTTGCAAATGCAAATCATATGATTTCACACATGTTTATTGAACCAGTTAAGAATTAAATAAATAAATCTCTTTATTGAAGTGTCAAGTCATTCTAGCATTTTTGCACTAATTGAGGAAACTTTTCATCACATATACTACCACTACATTAAATATTCTATAAACACAACGCTCACTCACATGTTGATTTATACGGAGGGAGGAAACCTGAGAAAATTAACCCTTGAAGCACAGGAGAGAACAACAATTCTCATAAAAACTCAATTCACATACTGTATGGTGTCCGCAGGGCTCGAACCAGTGATCTGAACCTTTGGGACCACAGTGATGAAAGACGATGCGTTAGCAGCGTATGCCACTCATACTACCCTTGCTTGCTTGCATTGCATTTTAATTTTTCTATAACATGCTTTTGGCTGAGTCCATAAAAAACTCAAAAAATGTCCCCTTATCCAGACCACAAGCTTGGTCCATAACCTCTACTTTTGCCACCAGATGGGAATATAGCAATGGTTCAATCAAACTTGGTCAATTTCATTTAAATATATATATATCTAAAGAGTGGTTTCATAGCAACCAATTGAATATTCCTACATGACAAAAGATTTCTATTCTCCTTGTCCTACAACATAACTGACATGAAACCACTCTCTAGAATGATTAAAAAACCCCAAGTGACAAATCCAGTTGAAAATAGTTGGCACATTAACCTAGTTGCAGTGTTGATAATTATAAATATTACGTCATTCTATCCCATTATACTGGTATACATTGGCATCTTACACATCATTAAATTTGTATAAGTGCAACCTATTCTCCTCTGGTTATTAATAATTGATTTTTTTTAATTAAAAAAAAAAAACGCAACACAAAATTTGGTTGAAAATATGTGCTTTTGCTAGCTCGTCTGTAACATATGTAGCAGTTCGAAACTTTAAACTTAAGGTCTCTTAAAATTCTTTATAATAAACGTCATCCTACTGTAAGCATACGATATCGTAGGCTATCAAGTTATTGCTACTGAAATAATTCATATCACATTCATTGCATACTTAATTATACGATCAAGATTAGCATTACAAAGACCATTATGGAGTAATTTTAATTTTACTAAACACTGAAACAAAAAATACACAAAGAAAATATATGAGATCTACAAACCTCGACTGATACATGTAACTATTCAATGTCTAGGTAAAACTATTTTTTACCAGTGATAACAATATAATTATCTAGATTTTTTATGACCTCTGCTAGAGAAGTTCCAAATCATTTAAAATTTCATAAGAAATAATGATTAATTTGAGGATGACTTGCAAATTAATTTTGTCAAGTCTCTGAAGTCAAATTTCGAGAAGTTTTATCTGTAACTAAAATAAGAATTAATCCAGAAAGAAGAAATGGCTCTTAATTATCTAATTCGAATGATATATATAACTTGTGTAATTCTTTTTTGACATTTTTAAGCGTCCAATTGCCAATTTTACTTTCGAGTTAGTTGTGAATATAAGAATTGGCGCTATGAGATATTCTTTAAATTATGAATAGTTATAGAATTAATCACAAAATGCTTAAAAACTGCTAAGCTATAAATAATAAACAGCTAAATACATAAAACTACTACTATATATATTTTTTTAATGTTTAAAGAGAAAATCATTAAACAATGGCAAGCGTTTTAAGCTTACCTTTGGGGGGCAGTAGAACTCCAGCATATAGCCTCCTGGTGCTTTAAGGATTACAACTCGACATTTTTGCCAGAAAAAGTCCTCAGTATCAACTCCTTGGTCTAAATTCATCAAATAGTTCATAACTCCTTCTTTTCGTATACTAGTTGTGATCATTTTCGAGTGTTTTTCACTGCTTGTTTGCTCATCTTGGGTCGACATTGATGGTGAAGCATTCCGTTGTTCACCTCCACCAACGACTTTCGGACTAACAGTTTCATCTATAGACCGCTTAAATAAATCTTTTACATCCCTAAGTTTCCTCATAAAACTAAAACTTGATTTTTCAGGTGCTTGCTTAAAGTTTCCTGTTAGATGAATGTTGGAGCCCCAGTCATCAGGACCGAATACTTCAGTCGGGGACTCGGGTTCCACGATGTCATCAAGGCCATTTTTATGAACTTCTTGGTTAAACATCTCAAGGAAGTAGTCCACAAAACGTTTAGAAAAAGTATATGAGGCTCCAGATACGTCGTACACTGGATTATCTGAAACAAACTGGAGGAATTCGCGAGTAAATGTCTTGGCTGCGCTATCTGCTCGGTCCTTGCAGAATTCCTCCCATCTTCCACCTGGAAATTTGGAGACAATTTCACCATTATAACAAGCCATTAAAGACGATGATTGTCCCTTCACATTCTAGTATATAATACCATTATTTATGGCTTGAGAAGTCAGAATTTTGGGACATTTTAGTGACATTCCGTAGCACAGTTATAGTTGTCTTCTTACAACCAACTCAGTTGACAAATGGTTTGCGGGGAATAATAAAACAACATGCGCAATCAAACTCTACTGATGCGCCACTTCCGCTTTCAACTCACGGTAGAGCAGTTCTTTTTAATCGCCTATTTGTACAGAGTTTTTTGTTTGTTTGTTTTCAAAATGCTTAATACTTTTATTTCAATGCTACAGGATGTTGGACACAGCGAAGTATCAGCATAAATAGTTTATCACGTTGAGAATACAATCTGTTTCCGTACACTGCTACTTCCGGTGGGGTGTGACGGGCGGGCTCCTCCACGCATTTGTTCAATCTTTTGTTCATTAATACTGTCTTTATTAATCTTATAAACTTGAACTAGGTAACTTTTTAAGTTATTCATGCATATGATAGCTAATAATGGGACATACTTTGATTTTCTGTTGAGGTATGCTAAAAGTATCGTTCCTATCACAGTTCTAAGCTATTTTCGTTTTCGGTTTGCCATACAGTGCCAAAAATAGCTACACTGTAATAGAGAAATCCGTAAGACAGTCAATGAACTTGTCAAAATACATTCTTTTTAAAAATAGCAGGGATCATGATTGGTTAGTTCATGCAAATCAGTCAGAGAGTCTAAAGGAATCAGGAGTAAAACAAATAGTCTTATTCAAGCAGTCTACCTTCGTAAGAAAGCCAAGGTCAACCAATCATGATCATAGATAGATGATCACAAAACAATGGTTCCAAGCCGGGACTGAACTTGATTCTTTTATTCATCAAGGCCAACCGGCCCGCTAACTTGAGAGCATATTTTCGTGATCGTCCAAGCGAATTCGGGAAAAGATCTATTCAAAGATTAAACCTGAGATAGAGAAACCCCATATCGTAAGAATAAGCGGGGAGTTTTCTATAGTAGTACCATCTTGCCTACGGGATATATTTCGTTACTGGTTTGGTTGTTTGGTAAAAGTAACGACCCGGAATCCCATTCAAGATTCGAGGTCAACTACATACTAGTTATACAATGGTTTCGAGTGGCATACCGTGGAATATCCCACGAGTCACTTGTAGTTTCTAGTATAAACACGAGCCTTTAGGCGAGTGTGTATACAAAGAAAATGCAAGTGACGAGTGGGATATCCACGGTATGCCACGAGAAACCATTGTATAACCATTTTATCCCACACCATAGAAAATACAAATGCGTAGATTCAACGCGCAGTGCATGATGGAAGGAAGAGTGAAATACCGACGAATATACAACGGCTTTCCTGCTTTCTGATTGGCTGTATTTTCTATGGTGTGAGATAAATGATGTCACCGGCTTATAATAAGATAGAATAATAAAGGTACAATTCAGTCAGAATAATTAGATAGTTTATTTGGTATTTTTACATTTAAAAACAAGAAAATTTAAATAAGCATTTCTTAAAATCTACAAAATGCTACATTAAGATCCTGTCTGGGCTCAGAGCGGTGGGGTTCATCGCAGTTATCGCCGAGCCGGCATACGGTCACGTGATATGACGATCACGTGACATCTCATATCGTAAGGAAGGGAAGAATGTAAGACAAGTTTCGTATTGCCCTGTATTGGTCGATTCTATGGTTATCAGTATCTGAACGAACGAGGGTCAACGGCGGTATGAGTTCCACCCTCAAAAGGCATTACAGTAACCCGGAAAATTCAAGTACTGGAAAAGCGATCTTCTTGACATGTTTTTTGGCCCTTTGAACGCCGATTAAGGGCTTATTTTCGACTCCTGGTACGTGATTTAGTGTAAAGAATGGTCCCGATATGGAATGATAATTTGAGGGGTGTGGGTTGTTGGGGGATGAGGGGAGGGGTAGGGAGATCAAATGGAAGATACAGCATTCGGGTCGAACATGAGAGGCGAGTCGTAGTTACTACTACTGGTGCTCATTTTGCGTTTGCCTTTTTCATCTTTGTGCTTATGTTTCTTTTTCTTTTTCTTATGCTTTCGAAGTTCACTTGGTAACGCACTGTCGGTTTCTTTGGGTTTCGATTCAGCACCGCTGTCCACACCACTTTCCTCGTTACCAAACTGAAAAGAAAATATGTTACTTCAGTTAATCATGATAGTTCAGTTAATCAGTTAGTTCAGTTAAGCCCCGAGGCTTTAGTTTGATGGGCTTATATCTGGTGGGGGTGGAGTGGGAAGGGGTTTTTTTAACCGGAAGGAAAAGGTGCCTTTGGAGGAAGAGGAAACCGTTATTTCTTTCTTTTATTTTCCCAATTTGTTTTTGCGTCATCATCAACGTTGTGAGCGAGGGATACAAGATGTAGGCTTGTAGCCGGGGGGATTAGGGTTTGGGCTCTTATTAAGTAACATGGATTTTGCGGAATCTTATAATTAAATGATGAAGGAATCTTTCTCCGTAGTTAAGGGGGGTAGATTGACTAACATTCAATAAAATATTGATAACACGTTTTTCTATCACCAAGAAAAGACACAAAAATGAGCAGAAAATAGGACAAAATATTCGAAGGGTGCTTTCCAGTAGGAGCTGGCCGGCCAGACTGGTTCATTCATAGAGATAATTCTGTTACCAATCAAAACTGTCCAGCCAGATCAAGCAATTCCTAAATTATATCCATTATTCTGATGGAATGTACATAAAAACGTCAGTAACGAAAATTCTACAGAAAAAGGACTTCTGGCCAGACAGTTCCGACTAATGGAAAGTATCCTAACTTTGAATACACTTTAGTTTTCTTTCTTGGTAAAATAGCAGATTGTTTAAGTCATAGTGACGTCACTGTGAAGTAAGGTCATTACGCCACAGGAATGAAAAAACAGAAATCTGGACTCTTTATCATAAACCATAATTAAAACTAGCGTCTGTCAACATCACCTTTATCAACAAGTCAAAAGATAATAAACTCCTTTTTTTCTGATTTTTTTTTTTTTTATCACACGAACCGCAGAGCGGTTGACAATGATTAAAATCGCATCTGTTTTGCAAAAATTCAACACCAAAGTTCTTGTCTAACGATTTAGATATTGAACCAACCAGATCTTGTGCAAAGCTGCCATGTTTGCCAGATATTGGGTTTAGTTTATTAAAGAAAAGTTGTTGGTTTTTGACAGAAAACTGGTTACGATCCGTCGTCGCATGTCGATTATGTGATTCTGGTTCATTCTGAATTTGGCGTATTTTATTGGTTCATTGTTAATGACCTTTTGGCGGGAAAACGATGGCTACACGCCGGCCTATCTGAACATATAGTTGTATCAAGAGAGCATATTTATGCTCTCTTGGTTGTATCTATCCTTGTGTAGCTTTGGGAAAACTGCAAAGTCGGGTAAAGGAGCTTTATCAAAAGATTTTTACCAGAAAAAAAAATTAGAAAAAGAATAAAGAAGCGACAGGACACATAAGATACGATTTTGGTTGCTGGAAAAACGACAAGATATTAATTAAGTTTCATTTTAGTGATTTGTACCTTGATTTTTAGCTTGAGTTTGGCGCCTTCAGAGCAAGCAGATTCAACACTCATTGGGGTCCCTGGCTGTGAATCTAGATGACTCAGATCTAAACAGCAACACAATAAAAGGAGCGTTAAAGGATTGTACTCTTTTTGTTTCATATGAATATGAAATGGAAAGGGGCCGTCACGGTACGATATTGACCAAAAAAAATTAACTCACTTTCTTATGGTGGGCTACGAATTCAGTAAATGAATACTGGTTTCCAATTTGGCCCACTGTCACTCACACACACTACCACTACATTATATATTCTATGCATACAACTCTCCACTCACATCATGATAGTTTCACTCACACACACTACCACTACATTATATATTCTATGCACACAACTCTCCACTCACATCATGATAGTTTCACTCACACACACTACCACTACATTATATATTCTATGCATAGTGAACTCTCCACTCACATCATGATAGTTTCACTCACACACACTACCACTACATTATATATTCTATGCATAGTGAACTCTCCACTCACATCATGATAGTTTCACTCACACACACTACCACTACATTATATATTCTATGCATAGTGAACTCTCCACTCACATCATGATAGTTTCACTCACACACACTACCACTACATTATATATTCTATGCACACAACTCTCCACTCACATCATGATAGTTTCACTCACACACACTACCACTACATTATATATTCTATGCACACAACTCTCCACTCACATCATGATAGTTTCACTCACACACACTACCACTACATTATATATTCTATGCATAGTGAACTCTCCACTCACATCATGATAGTTTCACTCACACACACTACCACTACATTATATATTCTATTTATATTTTATATATTCCCTTTTTACGGAGGGAGGAAAACCAGAGAACCTGGAAAAAATAAACCCGTTGTACAGAAGAGAACACATAAAAAAAACTCAACTCACATATGATCCACCCCGAGCCGGATCTCGAACCCGGACCACGGCGGTGAAAGGCGAGCGGTAAACCACTACGCCACCCATGCCACCAATCACATCGAAAAATTACTGCTTATCAAATTAAAATGTTCAGATAAGGTGCCCTCAAGAACCGAGTTGACGATGTCGTTTGGAAACATTCACAGCGCGGCAAATCACTGCATATCCATTTAGAATGCTCAGGCATGGAAAAATATACTGTACTGTAGATAGATTCAAAGTAACTCACCACTGGGCGAATGTGGACGAGATGTTTTTCTTTTCCTCTTGTGACTCTTCCTGGACGCGGTGGATTCTTCGCCACTCACTGATCCCGACTGACAAGAAAAAAGGAAAAATAGGGAAATATTAAAACGGATTATTAATTTCTTTTGGGTGTAAAGCAAACCGAGATCAACGGATAAATCAATAATCAATCTTATCGAACCTTGAAACAACCTCTGGGCTGATCTAAGTCAGGGCACGGCTAACTCACAGATCAAACCCTGAAACAACCACTGGGCTGATCTAAGTCAGAGCATGGCTAACTCACAGATCAGACCCTGAATCAACCTCTGGGCTGATCTAAGTCAGGGCACGGCTAACTTATCTTTTTAGGTTTTGTAGAGGGAGGAAAACCAAAGAACCCGGAGAAAACCCCTCAAATCAAGGGAGAGGCCTAACAAACTCTACTCAGATCAGTGTGACGCCGAGTTTGGAAATCGAGCCCGAGACCCTATATAGAGGGGAGAGACGAGTGAACTATCGCTACGTTAGCCTGGATTTCGTCATTATGAACAACAAGAAAAGTGGAATGTTTTCGGTTAATTTTTTCATGCGCAAAAAAAATAAAATTTCGAAACTCCAGATATTTCTAAGGTAGTTCACTCACCGGTGATCCTGGCATGGCTAATGGTGATAGACTCATGATCTTCTTTTCTTTGAGGTCAATAACAATACCCATCTGATAAAACAATGTGTGAAATAGATGAACATTGGGGTGAGTTCCTTTTTAATTTCTTCTCATGTGTATAATGAAGGAGGGTGCATGGCTAGCCACCCGATCCACTCCCTGGACCCGCGCGCTGCCGTTCTTACCCCCTACCCCTTGAACAAGTATTATTGCCCAGCCCCCTCCTAAAGCAAATAGCACCCATTACCCCCCCCCCCCCCCCCCCCCTGGACGGGCATAACCACCAAACCCCTTACAACCGTACACCTTACACAATTGAATGGACATTATCACCCCACCCCGTAAGAACATTAGTATTCCTTACCCCTTGAGCAGGAACACATGTTGGAGTGAGTCTTCCAAAAAGAGCGTTGTACACGTCATATGAATCACAACGTAAGCGAGCGTCATTTACAGTGCTGGAAAACAGAAAAAAGATTTTGACCAGTATATTAAAAGGTGAATAGTATTCTATTTTCATTGGTCCTACCGTATCACATGAGAAACGAGAGCAGTCCTGGCAGTACTCTCCAAAGAACTACAGCAGCACAAGGGAGAGGAGGATGGGAAGAGAAGAAATTAGCAGCCGCAGGTCGGGGGGGGGGGACTAAATCACTTGAAGTGCACCCGGCCGATAGCTGGATGGGTTTTGCAGAAAGAGGAAAATCGAAATACTCTAAGCAAAACCCTCGAACCAAGAGAGACCCAAAAAACTCTACTCACTTTTGAGTTCAGGAATCAAACCCGAGACCCCAGAAACCCGAGACCCCAGAAACCCGAGACCCCAGAAACCCGAGACCCCAGAAACCCGAGACCCCAGAAACCCGAGACCCCAGAAACCCGAGACCCCAGAAACCCGAGACCCCAGAAACCCGAGACCCCAGAAACCCGAGACCCCAGAGGTGAGAGGTGAGAGATGAGAGGTGAGTATCTTCCTACTTACTTCATGAGCTGCCACAGTCTTTCCACTACACTCACAGTACACAGAGCTGATTCTGTTTTCCTCGTGAAGGGAGGGTTTTCTGCTAAAGCCCGTAATATATAGTGCCTGCATGGAATAAAGATATGTTTTAATTCTTTGTTTGCAATCATTACCAAGGGAGTAAATAACAAAAGCCATGGCCGCCATGTTGGAAGATATAACAAAAGAATCAAATGAAAAACTTTTTGTCAAATTCTTTCAACATTCATTTCTTTACTTTCTCAAAAATGGAGACCCACTTATTTTTCGCGTCATTTTAATTTCGCGATTTTTTGGAAATCGCGAAATTAAAGTGTCGCGAAAATTTCATGTAATAAGATAACTTAAAACTGGAGTTTATTCAGTGGTACCTTATAAATGGACAGGGATCCTTTTCGGCAAGATTCAAGACAGAACTGAGAACTTGCTCACTTCTCTCCACTGAAAAAAAACACAATCATAATCACGCTATGATCAAAGGAATATATTTTTTTAATATTAGTTTAAATACAGAGTGTGTATATAGTTGATGCATAATTTTCTCACCTTTTGCATAATCCACAAGGCAATCAATGGCACTCTTTCTTACATCTTCATAATGACCATAACTGCACAACAGATTTTAGGTTATCAATTTTTATTTATCTATTAGATTGATTGTAGTAATCACTCTAGAAAAATATGTATTAACTGCTCTACCAAAAACAAGTATTCACCATTTCCATACATCGGTTCACTGGTCTCAAAGAAAGCATTCAATCGACTCTGCAAGGTGGTTTCAAAGGATTATTTGAATTCGAATCTCGCAGCCTCGACTGAATGCTTTGTGCTTGACCAGTGAACCGATCAGTATGGAAAATGGTGAATTCTCTGTTTACCTTGAGTAGTATTCAAATACTTTTGCATCAGCTGGGACTTGACCATTGACTTGCAGAGCTCTTAGTGCCTTTATACAACTAAACACATAAAAATTTAAAAACGTTTTAAAACAAATCTTATCGAAACCCTCAAACGAATTATAATCAAAGTCAGGGCACAGCTAATTCACCGACTGGAATTGAAATTTAGCTCGTTAGGTTTTGTGGAGGAAGGAAAAGCAGATAATCCAGAGTAAACCCCTTGAATCAAGGGAGAGACCTAACGAACATCTACTTACATGTGATGTCAAGTCAGTCCAGAAATTGAGAGGAGAGAACACTAATACTACACCACCCTTGATTCCCAAGGATGCAGCTATGCCTCTACTATAATGAGTGACTGATGGTTACTTACCTGACGGTTACTGTGTATCGATATGATGGCAGCAACTTTTCTAGGTTTAACCTTCGTGTTACTTCACTGAGAACCAACTGTGTTTCTTCTTTCAGTTTAACAACAAGTTTACCAGCACTGAAAATTACAAGAAATCATTAACTACAGCTTTACAATTGCTTTTTATCACTACACCCCTTTGACGTCAAAGTGGAACAAAGTAAACATCAAAGCAGCTCAATTTGGAGGACAGAACAAAATAATTTCAATCTCCTGAGAATTGGAATCTATTGTGTTGTCCTCCAAATTGAGTTGCATTCCGACGTGCTGCAAGGGGTCTATAATCATGCTATTTGGCTGACCTTGTTGTTGATGTCATACAAACACCAGGAGTCACAGTCTTAGCAAGAGCATCTATCAGTGAAGCTATGTAGTAATCATCTGAGTACTAAAAGAAATACGTTCTTGTTGGTATAACACATTCTTAGCATTTGTATTTTATAAAAGAAATAAAAAACTTGGTTGCTGTGCTGTGTTAAGTTATAAAGAACTTGGAACACTCGACAAGTGTCAAGAAGCATTCCGCTACATGTCGTGCTTCTCTCGTGTTTTTCCAATCCCTGCGTGCATTATAACTGCACACAGCATGTGCGCACATTTTCTATTTCTTTAATAAATGATCTACCACCACCCTATCTACGATATGAGCAACACAAACAATTACCTTGTTGATACGATTATCATTGTACTTCAACAAATCCAGGAGAAACTGTAGTATTTCTCGTGGGCACTGAGTGTGGATGTTCCTGATAGATGCAATAGCAACTGGAAGTGTCTGAGGAAGGTAACAATCAGTATAAAGATTGGGTTATAAAGCTTTCAGGCTGTGCTGGGTACTGTGGCCAGGGCTTTCTTGAAAGATATATTAGTAATAATTAATGTAAAATAAAATATCTCAAATATGGCCACTGTATTTATCTAAGAAGACATATCAAGAAACACCAATGCAAAATCTGCAAAACAATGTCTTTGTACAGTGATATAATGACAGTGATGGTGATAATGTTGAGGAGGAGGAGGAGGAGGGGGATAATGATGATGGTGACCATGATGATGGTGAACATGGTGATGATGGTGATAGTGCTGCTGATGATAATAATGGTGATGGTGATAGCGATGATGGTGAAAGCTAGAGAATGCATGAAACGTAACACAAGTGCTTAGCCATGCCTTGTATACTGCAGTACAAAGCACACACACACACACACACAATACTTAATTATCATATTATAAAGGAAAAAACAAGAATAAATATGAATATGAGTATATTTTTATTCAATCAAACTCACCTTAAGCAGGAAGTAGGAAAGGAAATTTGTGAAATCATTATAACGAATAATTTGTGGACAGGATTTTGAAGAAAAGAAGTTTTTGAAGATGTTGAGCATCGCTGCATGTCCTGCCCAACTGTCTGCGCTCAATGATGCAACCTGAAAATGTGATGAAAACCAAAAGCTACTACTAATACTGTAACTCCCAACTATATATATAAGCTTAAATTTTACCATTATCTTTGGCTTAGAGGGTAAGTTGAATGATCAATCAAGCTCGATCGAGGATGACTGAGTGGTCGATCGACCGACAGGAGTTGACCATAAACAGCAGTATGATTGGACATAATCAACCCAATTGCTCAACTGATCAAAATTTGGTTCCACAATAACAAACTATTGAACAAGGTTGATAACAATCAACCACGAATGACAATGATAACTCAATCATGCTGGACTGATTGCTCCACACTAATCAAGTGATCTGCGCACAGCTGTTAGAATGGCCTACTTGTGGCTTGATTATATATAGAGACCCATTTGGATTGACTTTCCATTGATCTTCTGGTTCTCTTCGATCCTTCAAGAAGTAAACAGGACTCTATGCTGTCTAGAATCCTGTAAAAAGCTGTTTAGCCCTCACCAGACAAGCACTAGGTCAGTTCCCATTCACAATGACTGGTCACACGTTGATCAGTCCAATGTGGCTAGATGACCTGGTCTTGAGCAGCCGTTAGATTAACCCGATCATAACATGTGAATGGGAACTACAGATCTCACCTTGGCCAAAGAGTGACAGGCATCTTGTCGTATTTTATAAAAACATTCCTTTTGTTTGACAATGTCAATCAAAGCTTCTCTGGTAGCAGGCGTTGGGAATCTTACCAGGGCTTCCAATGCCTAATGAACAAAAAATAAAAAATTATAATGAAGATGAAGATGATGACAATGATAATGACTGATAACAGATGTGATGGTGTTGATGATGACTGATGAATGATGGTCATGATAATGATGATGATGATGGTGACCATGATGATGATGATGATTCATAAGATGTTACCTTAGCTTGTGCCATGACGTCTCTCTCATGTCTCAGTTGATATTGCCACATATAGTCAGGTTGCTCAAATGACACATGCCGCAACCATGTCACTTCTGGATCAATACGTATCCAAAGGACTGGCGAGTCTGAGCTGTAGAAGGAAATAAACCTTTAGTTAATGGGAAAACTATCCTAATGACCTGTACAACAGCTACCCACAGACTAACTGATACTTGAGAGTGACTTTGGCAATACCATTGAATCTTGATGATGATGATGGTGATGATGATGGTGCTGATGATTTTGATACTGTTGTTAATGGCGCTGATGGTGATAGTGCTGATGGTGATAACGCTGATGATGACAGTCCTAATGATGCTGATGGTGTTGATGATGCTGATAACACTCATGCTGCTGATGGGCTAATGCTGATGGTGCTGATGATGATGATGGTGATGATGTTGATGCCGATGGTGATGATGCTGATGTTGACGGTCCTAATGATGCTGATGGTGATGATGCTGATGTTGAAGGTCCTAATGATGCTGATAGAGTTGATGATGCTGATGACACTCATGCTGCTGATGGGCTAATGCTGATGGTGCTGATAATGTTGATGATGATGATGCTGATGCCAATGGTGATTTGATCATCACAATAAGTGATGCATACTGCTAATATACACCTCTTGGAACTCTGGTCATAGGCAAGTTATGGATCTAAATCATCTTAAATGAGTGTTATCTAACTAATCATTTCAGTACAAGAAGTAAAGCAACAGTTTATTGGCTTGATAGTTCGGCCTTACAGATCTCGGAGGAGCATGAAAATCGTTGTCTCAAATCAGCTTCTAATGAAAATGATAAATGATAATTAATATATAATGATAACTCACTCCATGGATTCCAGATTCATGTCCACCTCTTCCCCTGTCATTAAAGGAATCTTTTTCTTCTTATTCCTGAAACACAGCAATCAACATAATTTTACAATAGTACTGTAATCCTCAATATTCTGCAAACTCTGTAGTTGTGAGCTGCCCATTGGAATTTGGGTTTTCACTGCCGCCAGTCAAAAACATAAGTAAAAGGCTGATTAGTTTTGATTGACGGCAGCGAAAAACTAATTTCACAAAAAGCCATTGAAATATCTTAATTCGCAAAATATTGAGAATCTCAGTAATAATGCCAGGTAATGATTGTTTTTCTTCGTGAAAGTCTTTGACAATAAAAATACTTTGACCATAATCTGTAATTATAATGGACCATACCTTCTACTTTTTGAATGGCATGGCAGCTCATGTCGGCTGGTGATATCCTCTATTTGAACAGTGTGGTTGAAAGATCCATCCAACTCTTGAATACAGACCGTTAATGGACCCTAGAAAGTGATGTTTAAAAGTTGATGCTATGTTCCAGTTGCCACATGGATGGCCAAGTAATTTTGGACTGAAGGGCTAGTAAAAAACTCACTGACTGGTCACAAAATAAGTGAGTCAAATTCTTGCTTATGATACTAAGTTTGTTTTCTAGGAACTGACGAAGTACTTGACAAATACATGCTGAACATCATGCAACCTTCTGATGGCAGGATGTGATTGTGAAGCAGGTAACAGTGTATTCGGACCATGATTATACAAGAGAACATTAGGTTGCATAATGTTATATAGATCACACAGTTTTTACAACATGGCCTAAATAGAAAATAATCATGGTGATGACATGACATACCACATATTTGACAGTCCCTTTTGACAAATCCTGCTTGATATCCAGTTCTACAATATTTCTTTTTCTATTGAACACAAAGCTGCCATGAAACTTAGCAATACCACTATGGCATCTGTTACCAATGGTTCAGGAAGAATATCTATTCCAATGTGACATTTAAATGTTATTATTCATACTCATTGAAGAAGACAGTGAAAGAATCAAAGAACCGTACAAAAGGATACATCCACTGGTCAACAAACACATTGATATCCTTGCCTGATACTGTAGATATGGATTTCAAGAACTGTTGATGAAAGAAAAAGTCCACAATTATCAGTGAAAACTTTTTGGTCTCAAATATGAGCAGTTTCCACCATTTTTGTTAACTGATGAAGACTGTAGTTTTACAGTAAGTTGAAACGACTTGAAGCAAAAACGTTATTAAGTCAGAGTCAAATACTATTAAATTTTAATCTTAGAAAACAACTCATTTGTCAACTATAGTGTCTGGTGTCTTTTGCTAACTTTTATTAATATAGAATGCTTACCCCTGAAGTAGAAGCCAGTAGGTTTTTCCACAGACTTGGGTCCACCTTGGGCTGTGCTGTGGTATTTGCCAAAGATAACAGCTTATTGAACACCTAGCAAACCAAGTAACAGCAAAATCAAAATTGTACTCACTGTTTTGTAGCCTCCTTTGCAGACGTTCTTAGGGGAAAGAAGTATTGCGTGATGACCCTAAGAGCGTCTGCGTAGGAGGCTAACTGTTTTGGAGAATTGTCTTGTATAATATTTTCCCAGTTCAGACCACATGTCATTCCTTAGATGATCATTTCTTTGATTAACAGTTGTGCATGGGAAGACACATGAATATGGATACAACTCAAAGAAAGAATCTTAATCTCTAGAGAATGACACATGGTTTGAATTGGGAAAATAATTATGACCCTCTACTGAGGTAATATTTTAGCATCCATCCAAGTGCAAGGGATAGTTGGAAAAATTATTGAGCAAATAAATATTGTCAAACAAGGCTGGAGTTGGTGATGTGTTGCCAAAGATTTGGTGAAGTGTTGACTGATGGTTGGCCAAATGTTGGCCGATGGTCAACTGACATGTGTCAGCTCTGGTCATAAAATACCTGCAGCAGAGGATCCTGTCCAATACGATTCTCAATCATCCTGAGCACAAGATGTGCCTTGCTCAAAGCCACTTCCTTCTGTTTTACTCCAATCAGCTGCGGGTGAAGATGGACGGCAGAGAAGGGCATGGTTGGTGCTTGATCAGAGGTGGTGGTGGTTGAAGAGGAGCTTCCAGTAGCAGTCAGGATTTTTGTAGTCAGAGGTGAATGAAGAGGTGGTAGTCCAGGACCTTCCATCTCGTACTGACACACTAAGTCATTTTCCTAAAGTTTTAACAGCAAAATAAAATTTGTTTTTAGTAAATATACCTTAAGGTCCAAACACACTCATTGATAACTATTTTTAGATGAATCATTACCTTCATTATGTAATGTCTGTACTCATTATTACCAAAGACTTTCTTGACAAACAGACCATAAAGATAGCCAGATATACCAGAACAGAGCCATGCATCTGACCTGAAATAATCAATCTATCATCACTAGAATGAATCAAGAATAACGGTGGTACCAGATCAAGGGTCAAACGAAAAATCATCCTCACTCATGTTTGCGTTACTGCAATTTTCATAATATTACACAGACATTGAAGTTCAAATATCAACATGAAAACAATGTTTTGGCTTCTTTCAACCAAAAATAATTAGTGTGTACTTTTTATATTGTTGACTGCAGTTAGAAAAGTTTATTGAAGTCATTGATTGCTCACCAGTCCTGCATACAGATGTAACAACCAAAGAACTGTTCAGCTAAAGCCTGCGCCAAGACTTTTCTGGTATGGAAGGTCTGGTCAATGATACAAGGTGAATGCAGCAAGCTGGTACTAGTATGAAAAAATGGTAACTTATTTCAAATATAATGGTTACAGTAAGTAGAACTCATTCAAACATTCAAAACCTTAAATTGTATATGAAAATTATTCAATAAGACTTCTTAAAAAACATTTTATCGGACTTTAAAGATGTCAAGCAGCTGGACATGGCTAATTTACAGATCAAACTCAGAAACAACCTCTACGCTGATCAAAGTCAGGGCATGGCTAATTCACAGATTGAAACCTGAAACAACCTCTGGGCTGATCTAAGTCAGGGCATGGCTAACTCACAGATCAAACCCTGAAACAACCTCTGGCTGGGATGTGCTAATGGACATATCAAACTTCTCTAAAATTTTCTTACTTGAAAATTCCCATAGAAGCATAAGCCATCTTGGTATCATATGCCTCATCCACAAAGACTTGCTTGTATTGTGCATAGGGAAAGCGGCAGCTCAAATGTTCCTCATAAAACTCAAAGACATCATGCAAAAATGCCGAAGTATGCTTGAGATAAGGAAGAAGACCAGGAAGACAAAAGTTTGTTACTTCTGGCATGATGGGATCCACATGGACCTCAAAAGGACTGTAGAAAAAAATCACAATCACAATTAATACCAGAATACCATATTCATCTGCCTAAATGCCTAAATCAATCCACAAAACTATATGTAATAGCCAGTGTGCATGAGCTCGAATTTATAGCACCAAGCATGATGGGAAAGTGAGTTCTTACGCTTTCTTGGCTGCTCTAAAAATTCATCTGACAACTTTTCCTTCAACATTTTCTACGGAAATGTAAGTATTTCAACAGATGAAAATAACAGAGTAATTTTTTTCTGATAGTTCCTTTGATTTCCCTGTTACATTTTTAAAGAACTCACTTTCCCAGAGTGCTTTGTGAGCTTTGATGCACATTGCCTATTTTCGTACTTTCAGTTCGACCCTGTTGTGCTGTGTCACTGCTGTACTAGCATTGATGATTAGTGAAAACATCAATTTAATTATTCCATGAGTAAAAACATTACAATGGCACAGTAATCATAACACACCAATATCAGCCAGCCATCTGGTATAGAATGGTCCATGATTATTGAACAGTACATTAGAAATTTAGTAAAAACCTACCCCACAGCTAAAGCAATGTTAGGAGCACAGGTGGGAATATTCAGCACATACTGAAATGTCTTGGTTTTTTCATCTGCACTCAAGATCTAAGTAAATATCCAGACAATATTCAGTGAGAGAGATTCATCAACACTCAGCGTATGTCAATTGAGATACAGTACTGTATGGATGCTGCTAAACATGAGAGAAACATACAAGATGCACGAGGCAGAAGCTAGCCTGCGTGCATCCGAATGTAACTGTGGTTAACCTGAGTTAAAGTCAGACTGCACACAGGCTATGCAGAAGCCTACTGGGAAGGAGATGTGGTCTGAAATGGAGAAATATTAGACCCAAGCTGTGAGGGTCTATTTTGCTGCATTTGCAAACTGTTAGCTACACTGTAGTTTTTCAATCAAAAACTACAACTACAACAATGTAAGTAAGAGTAAGTGCACCTTAAACTGCTTTCAAACATAATAGTAAAATTTTATACGGCAATTACTGTACCTGGTCTGTTAGCTCCCCACAACTGATAGCCATCATGTCTTTGTCAGTAGTAATGTCGATACTCCATGTGCATACTTCTGAATAGGAATCCACACATGGAAACCAATTTCTGATTGAAGAAAAAACATAACATATCAAAAGGACGCATTTATCTCTACATCTACGATCTCTACAGACCTTGCATCTCCACAACATAGTTGCAGTTGGGGAACAAATGGCTTTTAGTTGTCAAAGTTGCCATGTTGACCATTTTACGACAGGGCTCTTATCTTTGCTTTGTTAATGAAAATTACAGAGAGTGACCAAGAAAGAAAGAGGGACTGCACTGTTAGCAGTCTAAAACTAATTCTGCTTCATACCTTGAAGAGTTGCCATATCCATAAGTGAAAAGATGTGCCGATCTCTGTGACACAGAAATAATTTATATTAGATGTTTTACATGGATAATACATATACCAGGTACATTTCTAAGATGGGAAAAAAAACATAATGGGAATTTTTTTAAGTATAGTATATACCTCTGCCATCGTTCCCTCTCCCTTTGGTGTAACAAACTGAATGCCAGTCTCAGGATGGTCCAGTGAGTATTCAATACTGACTCTGAACTGCCGACGCTCTGCAATATACCAAGTGTAACTGGGATTAATTTTGTATGACTACTAAAACTCAAACCACTTGTACTGTACAATGATAACTGCTTCCTCCTCTTCTAAGGCTGGTCTTACACAGTACCAAACGAATTTTTAACCATTCAAAAATTTGACCAGTATATGCCATTTACATGGAACCATCTCATTAATTTGCATGGCTAGGTGTTTGAATTTTTGTCTGGATAGCACAGTTCTGTGAAACAGAATGCCTAAGTGTACAACTTTTTGAACAGTTAAAAATTCATCCAGTACAGTGTAAGGCCAGCCTAAGAAATTAACATTCACTAAGTTGATAATGCATTCAACACACAGTTAACCCCAGTATGGTCATACTAACCCATAGCACAAGCCTGCACTTCTTTAGGAATTCTGAGTGTCAGTTCTCCTCCACTTTTATCAGGATCATAATCACACACAGAATTTTGTTGGCAGGCTAAAAAATAATCAAGGTTTCTCCTGGAGGAAATAAACAAAATTATTAATTTGGAAATGGAGGGATTTAACTGTCATTCAATCTATTAACTTCCTCTTCTTCCACCAGGTGTTTGGTGTATATGTACACACAAGCTGACCAATGACAGCACACTTCGATGCTAAGCCATGCCAGGCAATGCTACGTAGCTCCAGGTTTCTTTCCAATACAAAAACATACATTAAGAGGAAGAATTTAGAGAGAAAAAGTTGCTGTGTGCTTTATAACTACCGTGATTCCTCTTATTCTATGACTGTATACTTACTTCTTGGCATCCCCACAGATTGGTTTTCCTCTTTGATCCTCCAGCTGAAATCCAGCCTCATACCAGTCATATTTTTTCTCATCTCTGATACAAATTCGCATGATTCTTAAGCATTGTTAAGGACACATCAAGATAGCACTGCTTTCATAGACTCTTGCCATAATTATTTACAGAAAGCAGATAACAGATATCAAAAACAATTGGTCAACAACTTGTATATTTTTGATTGGCACTAGAAAAACACCAAATTCAATGGGGAGCTCACCATTACCAAGTTCACAATATTCAAAATTGCTGTAATTAACACTGATTTGTGACACTATTGAATCTACCAAGTAAGAACTGAATTGACTGAGTTTGTCTTTAGTCACCACCACAAGTAAAGCAGTGCCATTGCTCCACAGGGTCTAAATGAAAGCAACTTCAAGGTGTCTCTGGCAGCCACTATACAGTTCAGGTTTGAACCTTGAACATAGCTCTAACTAGTTTGAATTAGTTAGAGTTGATTTGAGAGGAGAGAGGAAAAAACAGAGACCTGGAAAAACCCTTCGAGTCAAAAAGAGAATCAACAAACTCAGCTAACATGGGGGAACTGGGAACCTTAGAGCCAGAGGTGACAGGTAAGCAGTTTACCACCATGCCATCCTGACTCATCGTCTTAAATCATGCTACCTCTGTTATCAAGGGAATTAAAGGACCATATCCATAACTCAGGAATAATTTAAAGGATATTGCATTGTTTGCAGTTGAGTTTCAATCTGTTGAGGTTGTGTACCAATGGTAGTATCCTCAGTTCCACAAAACCCTACAAGAAAATTATATTGGAGCTGGTTAGAACACAAGTTTAAATAATTTAAATAATAAATCTCCCTTTCTGAATGGTTGGGGGACACATGCTTTACATGTATGAGAGCACACAGTATGTCACACTTCTCCTAACCCTACTATTGTGTTTTGCCAATTCTTACATCCTTTATAATTATTGCTCATAACATTTGCACACAAATTATTCTTCATTCCATGTTTCTGCAGCCTCTAATTAACCTTCAGATGTCTGGGTTTTTGGCTTTCATTATTTAATAATTATTATTAACCCAGCAATCCAGATTTTTATGGGAAGAAACAAAAAACAACAACAATTTACCACAAAAAAAAGCACATAAAACAAGCCAGGCCTGACCCAGATAACTAGCTGCAAGTTGAGATGCTTGGTTTATCGACTCACGTTGATCAAATTTACAACCTTTTCAGTTAGTATTTTTTGATTGACAGGAGCCAAAAACCCTGATGTCTTGGATGGTTTGGTCATGTGATTATGAAAATGAGTGCAAGGCCCGGTTTAGATGTCGAATTTCACATGTGCCAAATCTAATGCAAATGAGCAAAACCTATTGTTTGAGTTCATTTGCATTAGATTCGGCACGTGAAATTCCACATCTAAACCGGGCCTAAGCTTAAAAATAAAATGGCATACAACATATTGCCAGAACTACCAGATGCTACAGAAACTACATCATTAAATGGACTGAATTGATAGAGAATGATACTTCAGCTTTATTTCATCATAGTTAATAGAGGGGACTGGAGTCCCCTCTATTAACTATGATTTCATGGCTTACTTACAAAAAGGCATTTTCTCTGGAAGTCTATTGATGTTATACACAACGTCTGATGGACCGTAAAGACAAAAATGAAACAGCTATGATTATTTATCAATCTACCCAATGTACCAGACTTGGCATCATATAGGGGGGGGGGGGGTTGTTACTAATATTGTATACAGCTTTATAGGGTTTAGTAATAAGCTGGACAAAAGATGATTTTGCCGACCCCCCCCCCCCCCCCCCCCCCAATACAGTAATAAATGAAAGTCCCCTAGGGCCCAGTTCAGACGTCGAACTTTTGCGGCATCTGAATGCCTTTGCGTCCAGCGGCCAAGAAAACGCCGAGAACTACCATATAAGCCATCAGCTCAAGATCTGCTTAGCGCCAGGAGACGATATGTGTTAAGATTGGCTTACATGCTTCTACTAGTTTAAGGGAAAACAGCGCTCGACCTCAAAGGCAATTAGATCCGACGCGGCAAAAATTCGACGTTTGAACTGTGCCAAAAGTTTGTTAGGTCTCTCCCTTGATTCGAGGGTTTTTCTCCGGGTTCTCCGGTTTTCCTCCCTCCGCAAAACTAACACGCTAAGTTGTAACTTGATCTCGAACTTAGCCCAGAGATTGTTTTAGGGTTTGATAAAAGTTGAAGGTTTTTTGAAGCTTACAAAGAACAAGAATAAAGCAAGAAGTAAGTTCAAAAAAATACTTATAATTTGAAATTCCTTGGAGACTGAGATTGCTTGCTCATCTTTCTTTGGAGCTAACTGATGCTAAAGTCAGAAGCAGGAGATCTTAGAAGCTGGATGGAGATGAAACTTGAAAAGCAAAACAATACTCCATGTCCGCCATCTTGAAAAGAAACACCAGGCCTTCTCCACAGGAAGCCCACGCTCTGTCTGTGTGTATCAGTTATAACACAGGCAGACCAAACAATGTTCTTGAGGCGTATATAAGATGAAATTAAGGAATAAGGAATGAGGAATAAGACCGGGAAAAAGCGGAAAAAATGTAATTAATCGCAACTTAGCTTAGGCCAGTAGCCCACAAAGTTGTAACAAATTTTTTCAAAGAATCTAATAAAATGTCAATAATAATGATAATGATAATAATGATATAACAACAACAACAATGACAACAATTAAACAACTAATGATAATTATAAAAACAATAGTAATAATAATAATAATAATAATAATGATGATGGTGATAATCATGATAATAACAACGATAATCGAAATATTGTTTTTCTTATTCTGCTTGTATCGTCTTAATTCGTCTTCTCAAAACGTCTTTTTAATTTATCGCTATCCCCCTTCCCGCCTCGATTTTTCAATTACGTTTTCACCCATGACTATTCACTCCATTCTCTTCAGGTATCCAGAAGTATTTATTACAAAACAGTCTCAAATGAAAATAAAACATTGTCAGTTCGCCCACAATGGTTTCACTGTGTAGAACTGAACAAATCCACAAGACTATTAAATACGAGATATTTGATATCAACTTGAATTTAGCTTGTATGTGTTTGTACTCGATGACCCGTTTGTTTAACTACAGCTGGTGGGGGAAACGGACTGTCGTTTCTCAAGCACCTGAAAAGTCAGTGGGAGGTATTTTTGAACAAAACACTGACTAACTTTCAACCCAAAACATTTCTAGGAACACCAAATCAGCATTTTAGCTAGTATCGCTTCTTTTTTTTAAAAAAGATTTCTTAGCTGACAACAAAATCTTAATTTTAATTTTAAAAATTAGAATACAGATATCAGTGACTATTTTTTAGTCTGACGTTATCAGGCCTGCTTTAGGATTGGTGTCACATATTTGTAAAATTTTCATCTCCTAAAACCACTTCGGTCATCAAATGCTTCGATTTTATCCTTGCAAGATTTAGAAATTTTCTTTTGAAAGGAACTATTCGCGGAGAATTCGCTCGGATCATAATGTGTATTCGATCGATAATTGTTCTCTAATCCACCGGAAAGCAACAGCTAGTAAAGAAGTTGGCGTTTCACAAGGTTTTCCTGTTCACAAGATGAATGACTTGGGATCAGTTGTGTGTATTTTGTTGTGTCTTGTATTGACTTGTTCAAATGTGTTTGGGATGATTCGAGAGCCTGAGGGAAGTGATTACGCTGTAAGCCAGTTGACTACACAACAAAAACAAGATATGTTGGATCAACATAACCACTTTCGGTCAATGGTTAAACCAACTGCAGCTAACATGGAATACCAGGTAACGTGACCAAAGAATAGTGTTGTCAGGTAATATGGTACTATAGTTGCTATCCTAAGAATAGCATGTGTTAGCTGGAATACCAGGTAAAATGACACTATGTGCTATAACTAGAATGATACTTTTTACCATAACTTGTAAATTTCTCGCGCGCTGATTGGCTGAGAGCCATGTTCGATAAGAGGACAGACCGATAAGATGACGAATCGCTCGCGCACGTAGCTAGCGCGCGCTTGAAACGGTTTTTTCTTTCAAACTTTTTCTTCGTTTTTGGATCTTTTCTTTGCCTGTTATGGTAAAAAACAAATCGAAGTGACTTTTCCATGGTCTGTACTCCTATCGAACATAGAAATGACGCCAGGAATGATCCAAACTTTGCAGTGAGTGTGGATCATATCTGACGTCATTTCTATGTTCGATAGGAGTACAGACCATGGAAAAGTCACTTCGATTTGTTAAATAGTTGTGCTACTCTGAGAATAGCATGTAATAACTGGAGTACCAGGAAATATGGTACTCAAGATAGATGCTACCCTAAGAAAGCCATGTACAAACTGGAATACCAGGTAAATGATATTATAGTTGCTACCCTATGGCCAGCATGTACAAACTGGAATACCAGGTAAATGATACTATAGTTGCTACCCTGTGGCCAGCATGTACAAACTAGAATACCAGGTAAATGGTACTATAGTTGCTACCCTATATGGCCAGCAGGTACAAACTGGAATACTGACCAGATAACATGGTATTATAGATGCCGAATCCTAAGAATAGCATACGCTAATTGGAATACTCACTAAGAATAACATGTGGTAACTATAGGGAATGCCAGGTACTATAGCACTATATAGTTGTTACTCTAAGACTAGCACTGGGCTCGGTTGTACGAAGGGTGGATATCGTTATCCAATGGATAAACCCTTATCCAGTGAATAAATTCAGTATTGGATAACAGCATCAACTTCTCCACTGGATAAGGATTCATCCATTGGATAACGCTATTCACCCTTCGTACGACCGAGCCCTGATGTATTAACTGGAATACAGGAAACACGATACTATATAAAATACTATGAGATAATTATTGATTATTATTTCTATACATTAGGAATGGAATGATGATCTCGCTAATTTAGCACAAATGTGGACAAACAGATGCACCTGGGCACATGGTTTCGTTGAATTCGGCGATGCCTACCCCAATAAACCGACCGAGGCCCTCAGAGACGACCACCTAGGTATGTACTATATCTGAAGGTAGTAGTTGGCCACACCTTATCGATTAAGACATGGTAGGGATGCGATTGCCACAATATGCAGTACCGAGTTACCTTTCATTACCTGACTTTCATCGATACCCTGAAACAAGCTTTTGGCTGATCGACCAAAGTTAAGGCCGCATGGCTAACTCATAGATGGAATTGGAATATACCTTTTTAGCTTGGGTGTAATGTTTTCCCATTTCAGACCACGTGTCATTCCCCAGAGTATCATTTCTTTGTTTAACGCTTGCGCATGAGAAGACACATGAATATGGATACATCTCAAACAAAGAATCTTATTCTCAAGAGAATGATACGTGGTCTGAAATGGAAAAACATTACACCCAAGCTAAAGATCTGTTTACCTTGTTTGGTTTTGCGGAGGGAGGAAAACCTTGGCTCCAAGAGAGAGACCTATAACAAACTCTGCTCACATGTCATGTCAAGTGCAGGAATCGCATCCGAGATTCCAGAAGCGAGACGGGAGTGTACTACCACTACACCACCCTAGATTGACACATACACATTAAAACTATCTTCAATATTCCATGCATTCAACTCTCAACGCACGTGTTGGTTGTTATGGAGGGAGGAAAACCGGAGAACTCAGAAAAAAGCCCTTGTGACCAGGGATAGAACTGACAACACAAACACTTCAAATAAACTCTATTTATATGTGCTGTCCGAAGGATTCAAACCACTGTAGTTTGCACTCACTGCCGTCCTTGTCACCCAGCCTTGCCCCATAGAATACTAAAATTCATAAATAGTTGTATAATATTGTGCCTCTCGATTTAAGGTCAAAACTTGGCACGAGAGTATGGCAAAATAACCAACCCAGAAACTCGTGTAGAAAGATGGTACAATGAATACAAATATTATACATTCAGCAAATTCAAGAGTCCAATGGGTCCAAGTGAGTGTTTGCCAAAACGAATATGTGGACACTACACACAGGTTGGTTTTAAAAACAATCCTTCTTTGATTTGGAACGTTTTTGTTAACAATACAGCCAGCTTGCAAATGGCATGGTACATGGTACATGGTACATGGCACGGGCACGGTACTGATTTGAGGGGATACGTTTTATCCAATAAGAGCGCGCGAGATTCCCACTGAAGATGCTTCGCTGTCTTTGTACAAACGTTACTTTAGCAGGGTTGCATTATTTGATGCTTCTTACCGTTCTTCCACGTTCTAGCTCGCTTGGGCGTTGAGTAGATACGTTGGATGTGGCGTGACGTGGTGTAACAAGAGGTTTGACAATGGATACCATCCTCCATCCAACCCTGGCGAGACTTTAGTTAACTGTGACTACTCACAAAGGTAAATCTGTTCATGATCCAGACCTTTATAGACCCCTTGCAGCACTTCAGAATATGCAGCTCCATTTGGAGGATAAAACAATAGCTTTCCAGTTCTCAGGAGATTGAAATTCTTTTGTTTTGTCCTCCAAACGGAACTATTTTGACGTCATGTGCAAGGTGATTATGATGCTTGGGACGACGGAGACGGTAAAGGGAGCTGGAGTACTGGGGACCTTTTGTAAGCAAATTCATTTTTGTAGATTTTAGTGGGAGAGTAATTTTGAAGACAAATTCTTTTCTCCAAACACTTGCCTGCTCACATAATACTTCAAGGATCAGTAGTACCTTTCCACTCACTGCAACAGTATTTTTTCTTTTCGATCCATAGCGGTAATGTGATCGGTCATTACCCCTACAAGACAGGAAAACCTTGTTCAAAATGCGCATCTGGAAAAGGATGGTGTTACGAGAACCTTTGCAGTAAGTCGTTTACAATATTTCTTGTGGTTCCAATAACAGAAATATAAACGCTGGAATTGCTACATGGAAGTCAGTTTCGATGACATCCTGTCATCATTTTCAACGACGTTTATTGATGTCATCGTATCGTTCAGCAATTCTAGTGTATATTTTTCTAGTGACGGAAATGTTTGACTAAATCTTTACTGATTTGTTTCCTTACTAAATTGTTCATAACTAGATATTTAAAAATGAATGCATACCTCAGGGTACCCAGCAACGATCCTAACATTCGAAACTGAGGGTGAAAATTATGACCACCATAAAGCACTCCGTACTGATATTGTTTAAAAACATGTCCCTGCCAGTTCAAACGTGGTATCTCACGTGCCCAATATAATGGCTGAAAGTTGGGTGTGAATGGAGGTCTATCGTTTGCATTGTATTAATTAAATTCGTCAGCTTGGATTAAAAGCCAATCGATTCTTCGGCAGAATGCGATGTCTGAACTATAGGCGTTAACAATATGTTTCCAGTAATGAGTAGGAGATTGATGGAGAGTTATCTTTCTGTGTAGGAGACTGCAAGGATTACAGTGCTGAATGTGGCAAACAACTGACCAGAGAAATGTGTAACACAGACACAGAAAAAATGAAGAAAACTTGCCCAAAAATGTGCAATTTGTGTGGTAGGTAACAGAGAAGGTGCATGGTATGGAATTTGAAATTCATTCTCAAAGTAAATATGAAATATTATGAAGTTTGTAACGGCATTCGCAAGAGTCAAACATTGGCGGTATTAACACGGAAGGGTAATAAAATATTTTTTGTTAAACACCACCTTCATGTCAGCGATCAATATAGAACAATTAATAATTTTTCCATTCTGACCGCAGAGTGCCCACTAAGTTGTGACAACGGAGGTACACTAATTAAAGACCAGTGCAAATGCGCCTGTACTACTGGATGGAGACCACCTGACTGTTCAGGTAATATATGCTTACTTCAGCAACTTTTGCGTCCCAGACAACTTTCAGACGAGGCACGTTTTCTCATGCACGTGTTTGGCTTTCGTTATTCAGGCCTAAGTCTTGGTTTTTTTTTTTTTTTTTTTTTTTGCTTGACGGAAGCCAAAAAGACGCGCGCGCCTATGGAAGTTGTGAATGTCGAATGTGAAAAACGCTCATGCTCTGAGACATGGACATGCTCTAAGACTACCAAAACCTACTTATTTGTGCTTTCTTATTGGAAGGAACAGGTCAGAGCTCCGCTACAGTACTTCGGAACGAACAACATACTGTAGTTGTTTGGAAGCGTTTTTTAGATAAATAATTTCCATGAAAAGTAAATTATTGTAAAAAGTTTGTTTCAAGATGTTGGGCAACCTTCAAAGGTTAGTAGTGTTGACAAGGTCAAATAAGTGAAACATTTCTTTGAAGTACTTCTTATTCGTTCCCATCCAGAGCCATGTAAAGACAAGCCATTCAAGACTGCGTGCAAGGGGTTTCTCAAAGAAGGCAGACGATGCGATCAGCCATTTATGCAGGAGAATTGTCCTTCCACGTGTGGGATTTGTGGTAAAACAAGTATTTTTTTTTCAGTTCTAAATCAATATGGTTGTTGCTACTTATTGCTGAGTATCAATTAGGTGAATGAATCTCATGAATCTCACTACCATGAATCTCACTACCATCCTACAATGACAGGCAAACACTGTCCGTCACGTACTATCAACCAGAGAGTATTCTATTGCTTGGTATCAATCAGCTGAATGAATGTCATGAATCTCATTACCAGCCTTCAATGACAGGCAAACACTGACAGTTATGTGTTCCACAAGCTTTAACAAATTATTCTACTCTACCTTTTCCCAAAATATATACAAGTTACAAATGTATGTGAACGGTGGTACAGGGGTACCCATGCAGGACAAACCTGATACTGCATGGCATGCAGGTACCTAATATGATGTTTCTATGATTAGATGACGGTACTGGCACTGGACCAGCTGTGATAACTCCTGCTCCACCCACTCAACCACCGACACCAGAAACACTAGCACCACCTCCGCCACCCATATCGCCTCCACAGCCACCCAAACCACCCCCACTGCCACCTAACCCAACACCAACACCCAAACCAACACCAGAACCATGGCCAACACCCGTTAGTCCAACATCAGGACATACACAACAACCTCCTGCTACACAGCCAACCAAACCAAACCCAGAACCTTGGCCTACGGTTAAGCCAACCTCACCCGTTGCTACAACAGATGGAAACTTGAATCAGCAAGGTAAACGTTCTTACTAAGGGAAGAGGTCTTCGAGAGATATTCGAGTCGCTGGTTCGATTCCTGTGGATACCACATCTGATGAGTAGAGTTTGTTTGATGTGTTGTTCTCTCCCTTGCCGTGACAGTTTTTCTCCAGGTTCATTAGTCCCCCTCCCCCCTCCCCCCCCCCCCCCCCCCCCGTAAAAATCAAGAAAGAGCTTTTAATTCTTAGAATTTTTTCCCTCAAAATTCTAAAGTTGTTCTTCCTTTATAAATTCATAACGAAAGTTGAGAGTTGTATGCATAGAATATATGATGTAGCGCGCGGTATTGTGTGTGTGTATAAAAGTGGGCCTAATTGAAAACCAGTATTTACTACTGAATATGTTCTCCAACTATGGAAAAAAAAAGAAAAGAAAACCTGCATGGCATAGTTGTTCTTCTTTAGTGGAGTCAATAAGTGAAAGATTTTTGTTTCTTTAGGTTGTATCAAAGACGATAACCCAAAGTGTTCGACATGGGCTTCTGAAGGAGAGTGTGATTGGAATCGTAACTGGATGATGAAACATTGTTGTGGTAGCTGTAATACGTGGAAAAAAGGAGGTAGACATATCTTTTGGTCATTTTTTTCATAAATGAGAGGCGAAACTTCTACTTCTACGCCACTTTTGATTCCATTTACAGCAGTTTTCGTATGAGTGGGAAATCATACGGAAAATTCGTAGTCGTACTGTATATAACGGTAGCCGTAGCTATGCGTGTTGTGATTGGGTGAATTACTGGAAGACAATGGAAAGCCATTTCAATGCTACGGTATGTTGTACCTTTTAGTAGCCGTAAGTAGTCAGTATAACGTGTTTCCAACTCATAGAGCCGTTTTCTTATGAGCCAGAAATGTACGGAACTGCATGACTTACTGCATATACACGGTACGACATACCGTAACATTGAAATGGCTTCCTATATTGTCTTCAAGTAATTCATCCAATCACAACACGTAGTTACGGTTACGTAAGATACGATACGGTGACCGTACGACTACGAATTAGCCGTATCGTTTCTCACTGATACGAAAACCGGTCTATTGTACTTTCACTGTTTTCAGAATGCAAGGATACAAACCATCAGTGTCCGCTTTGGGCTGCTGATGGAGAATGCGAGAAAAATCAAAAATGGATGTTAACGAATTGTAGAATAAGCTGCAACCAGTGCAAAGGTAAGACAAGTATAGATCAATGTTCCGAACAATCAAGAACCATAATTGCAAATTAATCAATGTACGGAAAAGCTATGCCTGTTGGTTTTCATCACCGCCATTTTGATTGAATTTAGCAAAATATTTGTCATTAGGCTCTTTTCGCCATGATATTTTGCGAGTTCAATAATTGTTTTATGATTTAAGAAAAGATTCCTAGTTGATTTTTGTGATTTTGCTAGCTTTTTCCTTCTACAATTCTCTCGATTTTTTCCTCTGAAGGATTCGAGCCGCCATGTTTATATGAATTATTGGTTGGTAATGCGCATGCTCAAAACTGTTGTCCCTTTCACAGTTCCCTGCGCCATCTTAAAGGCAGTCGTGCCTCTGCATCAAAGCGATACCAACGAGGAGCTTTCAATGATAGAGACCTATTTTGAACACTTTGGACAATTATTCACATATCTCTATCATTGGCAAGGTCACCTTTGGTCCCGCTTCCATGCAAAGCCACGACTACGTGGGATTGTGTATTGTAGGTAAACATGAATTATATTAACTGCGCATGCTCAAAACGGTATGCGAAACTGACATTCGCAAGCAACCAATCAGAATGTGGGATGCAATGAGTCAAAAGAAAAAAGAACCCAGATATGTAATTGCTATCACTCGAATTAAAGCCGTTTACGTTTTTGATTTCAGCTTGTCAAGATCTTCTCGATACTTGTCCAGAAATGGCGCTCCAGGATCAGTGTAAGAAAAAACCCTTTAAAATGCTGACCAAATGCAGAAGAAGCTGCGGACTGTGCAAAGGTTTGTTCAATGATATCCCGTTTAACGGTCATCTTGGTACAATGACCCTCATATCTAACTAGCATCACACGCAAATTCAGGATTTCAATCAGACAATAAAAGTCTTTACAGTAAGTCTCATTATCTGCTCGATATGGTGATCAAACATTGATAAAAATGTGATGTCAACCAGAATTCTGATTGAAAACTTCAACTGGTGAACATTCCGCGTGAGACAGGAAATGACGTCAAGTGAAACCCAGCAATAAAGAATCGATTTATCAAAACTCGATTAAAAAACGTATAAAGGGATCCTCTCGTCTAGATTACCTCGTGTAGTACTGTATTCCAATGGTATTTGATTTCTATCATATCAATAATAATTTGGTTAATTTTGTCAATCTGATCCATTACTTTGGCCTACTTGTAGTTTATGATAAAGAGGCGTGGTGTCCTGCCTGGTCAGCTAAAGGGAATTGCTATGGTGATAACTGGCCATGGATGTTTAACAACTGCCCGCGCAGCTGTGATGTTCCACGTGAGTAATGATAATAATCAATTGTATTTGTTGTTGGTATGCTAACCAGTTACTGACGAACAGACAGACAGACAGACAGACAGACAGACAGACAGACAGACAGACAGACAGACAGACAGACAGACAGACAGACAGACAGACAGACAGACAGACAGACAGACGGACGGACGGACGGACGGACGGACAGACAGACAGACAGACAGACAGACAGACAGACAGACAGACAGACAGACAGACATTTGTTCAACTGGAAATAATTAAAATCAAACTATACTAATTATTTTCAGTGTCAAACCATCAGTACTGCGCGACCAAACCAGATGGCTTTTACTCTACCTCATTAACATGCAAGGGTTACATCGAATGTCTCTCTGGGGCGACAAAGTTTGTTTCTTGTCCAGATGGGTACATGTTCCAGAGATATAACAAGATTTGTAAGATGACAAATTTATTTGAATGCGACCAAGTAACCGCTGATGAAGACGGTTATTTAAGGAAAAAGAGTGACGTTCACCGTTACAGTCACCAACGATGACTGACAGATTAAGCATCACGTTTGTTTTCTTCACGCAAACGACAGACATGACTACATCTTCATCGCTTCCTTACATTTCACTCAACCTTTTGCAAACCTTCTGAACAAAGACAAGTATTCTTAATTCTTTGAGAATATTTTTCGCTTTGTTAAATCGGTTTTTGTGAGCAGTTGGACCCGGAAATACGTCACAACTTAACAACTCTATAATTCACTATGTACCGTAAATTACTATGAATTACTAATGATATACTTATATTACATAATATATTTCTATGAGCTAAAATAACTTAAATATCACACTCACTCTCAACTCCGGCACTCGCTTACTTTTGCGCGACAGCCGGCTGTGTCCATGTGGGTTACTCTCCTGAGCCATACTAGCCTGTTTCAACTGAGTAATCTCCTAATAGACCTCATCGGCTTGGGTGTAATGTTGTCCCATTTCAGACCACGTGTCATTCCCCAGAGTATCATTTCATTGTTTAACGGTTGCGCATGAGAAGACACATGAATATGGATACAACTGCAACAATGAAATGCTACAGTATATGAAATATACTATTTTAGTAGTGACAGACTAGTCATTTTTACAAACTTAACCAATTACATTGAAGAGTGAAAACTGTAACCAATCAGGAGAGAGCTAAATCAGTATCACATTGATCTCAGCCAATCACAATGGTACGTGAACACTTAATCCAATCAGGAAAGAGCAAAATCAAAATTGACTTTTTGGATTGCTTTGTTTTCACTCTACATCGTAAAAAAATCCCAGCCAGTACTATTGAGATTGTGTCCCGCCATAGACCTTTTCTGAAGATTGGGAACATGGTGCATTGTGGTCTAGCCTCGGTAAAAAACATCTTTTTTTTCACCATGCCTTATATGGTGTTGTTTGTACCGAAGCTAAACCGCAATGCATTTCTTCGAATACAGAAAAGGCTTAAGTAAGAAAAATCAGTCATAAGACAGTCAAAACGTCATCTGAGTTTCAAATTCCGAGATATTCAAGTTAAATTTTTGAACTCATGGTACATGGCAACAGTAACTAAGGGGAGTCGAAACCATGAATTTTTCTTGTTCTTTGGCGGACCGCCTGTCTTTGGACTTTTTAAAGAACAGGCCAATATCGAGTTAAACTCGGTCGATTTTACTGTAATTCGTAAGCTAAGTTCAGCACAACAGTAGAATAAAGAGGTCTTAATTAGATTTTCGACGGCTAAAACTGATAATCAGTTGTGGTCCAAAATGACAATGAGAAAACTTCGCTGGGATTACAACAAAGCCAAAACAGATTATTATTTATCGTAATACTCGGCACTGAATTCAGTCTTTCTGCCTGACAACAGCTTTATGCTTTCTCTTTGATTTTCTTTATCAAAATTAAGTTCAAAAGTGCTTAGATTCGTCATCCAACAACAAAGAACTAGAAAAAGAAGAAAGAAAAAAACACAGGCACACAAGAAGAAGATGAAAAAGAAGAAGAAGAAAAAGAAAATGGCGCCATGTATTCTACAAAATACTTCTGTTGTGTAAATTGAAAACAATTTTCTAAAGCTTCTTATATGTGACGTAAGTAGAATTACGAAATACAACTGAGAAAACGAAGTAAAAGCGGTTTTTTATGATAATTTTCTTATTCCCTTATCGTTCAATTACCTTGGAAGCGACATTATGATTGCTTCTATCTTGAACTCTTTATGAATGAATATAAGATCATTCAGCAATTACACAGCTAGTTAACCCTAGAAAACCTCACCAAGTCGTCGCTACATTATAATAAACTAAATCATTTTCATAAATAATTAACCTGGAAGGTTCGGAATATATTAAAATTACGGCTAATGCTATTAAAAAGCTTAGGATTGATTTTACGATGTTTGGACTCAAATAACACGCAACCGACAAAGTAAAAAACGATCTAATCGTTCAAAAAACCGCTTAATCCAAGCTCATAGTTCTAGTCTTTTCGAAAGAACAACACCTGTGGGCGAGATGCAGACTTTGAAGAGCTCATACCCTTTTTTCGTTCAACACCTGCCAATGGTTATTGTCGAGTATTTCGATTAGTGATTCATTTTTTTCAATTTTACGCTTGAACTACTACATGATTGGTTGGTTCAAAACATGACAGGGAAAGGGATAAAAGAGCGTTAAATTAGACGGTAAAATTTGGCATAGAAACGTAAATTGGATATCATAAACAAACGAGCTGAACGGGTAAACAAACAGACACTTTTCAAATGTCAAGATCCAATACCAAATCATCTCATCTGGGGAAATTCGCAAGGATTTTCAGGTGAATTAACAGTCTCATTTGGTTATAATTTTCACGGATTTAATATACCCAAAGTCAATTTTAAGGCCGCTCACACGGAATAAAAGCAGCCAACATCATGGGAGACAAGAACAAGCTTAAAACCGGCAACCTTGGAGTAAATGCGATGGAAGAAAAAAGGCTGAGTAAATATTTGAATACACTTGAAAAGCAAACACAAGATAAATTGATCAACACGGAACGTCAGCAGAAAGTAGTCGCTAAAAATTTTCACAAACGACTTGATAAAAGTGCAACGTTAGCTAAAAAACAAGAAAACATTGCACTGAACTTCAGAAGAAACCGATATTATTCCCCCAAAAGCAAAATGGATAAAGATATACGTCTAAGAAATAGAAAGCTTGAAGAACCGAGGATCAGAGAACCGAGTATGAATTCTCCTTCTCTTTTGCTGAGAGAGTGGAATCAAAGTTTTGACGTGCCTTATCTCAAGGAATATTCATTCGGTTGGTACCCAGACACCAAACCGTCCTCTGTGCTGGAAATGAGATGCAAAATGTGGCAAAAAATTAGCGAGTTTTGCTTGACTGGGAGGGAAAGAGCTCATAGTGCTCCTCCATGGTTGAGAGATCTAAAAGCACCTGAACAAGTACAACGCGCACATTTCCAAGCTCTTGATGTAATGGGGATACGAAAAACCTTGGTACAAGCTCCTTCGAGGCAGCCACTTATTGACCTCCAAAGCGTGCGAAGATGGCGCGAAAAAGAGAACAAAATAGCTTGTTGTGCTGTGAAGGAATTCGTGAAGACCATCGTTCCTTACAAGTTAAGACCAGGACCCTCACAACAAGTACATGATATCAATAGTTTTTACCAGTTATTATCCACTTCTGGACCTCCTTTGGTATCCTTTTGCTGTCCAAGTTAAAAGCTGCATGACCGATTGCTTCTTGACCGTACATAAAATATACAAACTACAAACTTCTGAAAATCACTCATGTCTTGCACTAGACAGTTATCGTGAAGGAGAACATTTATTTTAACGAAACAAAAAGTTTTAACCCAATTTTTTTTGCAAGTAAAAAACCTATTGTTTGCGTCCAGTTTTCTTTCAATAACAAGGCAACAATTTTGAACCTCATGTATTTTTTCCTACGATTTTCAAATATTTGATGTAGTAGTATAACCAGCAGTGAAGATGGATTTTTATAAAAATGCCCGCCATGTTACGCATTTATAAATTACTTGTCAATAGTATGACCATGTTGATCAATCAAAACTTATCTATCATTTACACGATCGAGCCGAGAAAACCGTGATAACACTGAAAAAGATTAGATGCGGATTAAATGTTGTAAATGAATTTCCCGCGCTTTCTTAAAAATCTGGGAACCTTTGGTAAGGGCTATTCCAATCCACCTTTTCGGCGATAGGCTTTAACGCGGTACCCTATACTATTACGGTCACCAACAAGTTTGGACATAATTGTTGAATTGCCGTACGAACATACTAACTTTTATACAATTTACTGACTTGATTTGTTTTTTCTGTTCTCAAAATTTTTGCGAAACTATCTAAATACTTTATTTTTAAAGAAGTTTTGCTAAAATTTTGAGAACAGAATAAACAAACCAAGTCAATATAATGTATAAAGTTAGTACGATCAGGGAGGTACAGTACAATCGTATGGCAATTCAACAACAATGCTCCTTTTCTTAGTCTTCCCACAATCCCTTATGATCCGAGTGTGATGTGGAGGTCAGGGTAAAATTTGCATATTTTGATACATTTTTTTGCAAATTTTACCCTGACCTCCACTTCATGCTTGAATCGTAAGGGATTGTGGGAAGACTACGGAAAGGAGCATGTCTGAACTTTTTGGTGACCGTAACACGACGTGAAAGCCTATTGCCGAAAAGGTGGATTAAAAGGCACTACTCTGATATTCTGATAAAAGAACATATATATACTGGAATTTCCATATTCATTAACTGAAATTCTCGTGGCTTCTCGCATTTTATCTGTTCTGCTCTGAGAAGTTATAAAGACTGAATTTTCACAAAAAAATCTGGT
Source organism: Anthopleura sola (assembly GCA_023349425.1). NCBI lineage: Eukaryota > Metazoa > Cnidaria > Anthozoa > Actiniaria > Actiniidae > Anthopleura > Anthopleura sola. The sequence continues at coordinate 2,570,686 of JALHLI010000014.1, forward strand.
ACCTCAAGCAGCATTACGGTGGATCCAGTATCCTTCTTTTTTCCAGTAAGAACGAACGAACAAACAAACAAACAAACAAAAAACAACTAACGACAATAAGAAACAAAACAATAACCAACAAAGCCAACATCAAACTAATTAATTTTTTTTTTTTTGAATTTTGAATTTTGAGTTTTGAATTCGAAAGTTAAATTATTACCAATCTTAAAGGACTTCACAAATTATAGACTAATATTTTCCTTTTTTTGCTAACGTTCCTTAGCTATGAATTTTAACTTTTTTTCACGTATAACTAACATAAGGTTCCCATGCAGGCCTTATAACGAAATATTGCTGCACTTAGTTAATCATGATAGTTACAATACAACAAATCAATCAATCAATCTTTATTAGGGTTATTAAACAGATAAAGACTTTGTCTTTTTTCCAATCTGGCCCTTGATTTTACTACTGCTACTAAACAACCCTTACATTTCATTCAAGTTATAATAAGTTCGTTCTTTAATCTTGCTTTTTATCTCGAGCTTTTTTCTGTTTTGCCTTCTTTCAAAGTTCAGGTGCACTTGATTATTTCCAAACACGCTTTTTTGATGTTCTGGTTCATAAGGCCGTAAATAAGAGGATTTATGAAAACGTCCATGAAGTAAAGTCCCATTGTTAACGGCTCTGCTACGTACTTGACGCGGTCTTGATTTGTTAACATGGAGGTCATCAGTACGAGAGGAATGATCCTGGTGAAGAGGAACGACAAGGCAGTATATGTGGCAATCTTTGCTGCTTTTCTTTCGGATCTCGTCGCTAATTCTAAAGCACTTGGTTGGTTTTGCTGTTGGTTACGAACCTCTTGATTTCGTTGAAGAATTACTTGCCAGATCAGAGCAGCAAAAATAAATGTTGCTACGGTGCAAGCAACGACAAGAAACAACATTAAAACCCTCATTTCCTCCACGAAGATTCGCAGAATTGACATACTTTGGCCAACAAGAAAGGAAACGACAGCAACAAACACGAGCCGACGTTTGGTTATGTGAACTCGATGCCAAATTGGGAACTTCAGGCCAAGGAAGCGCTCACAGTTTACTGCTGTAAGCAAAATGAACGAAACTGGAGATACAGTGTTAAACAAAGTCAAATTCAAGTAGCAGTTTGGATGACGTCTCATTAGATACATAATTTCTTTGGCCAAAAATAGTGGACAACCAACCGCACCACTCGCCAAATCATTCATCACCATGGCCCCGAGAAGAACGTTAGCCTTCGTTCGGAGAGTTGCCTTGGTATAAAACGCCAGAAGGATCATGATGTTGAGAAAGATACTCAATGGACAAGTTAAGATGCTTGCAATCACAACAGAGAAGGAAGCTGCTAGGGAAACAGGGGATGCCTTGTCGGGATCTTTCAACTCACCAAGGACCTGACAAATGCTGATTATTGAAAAACTCGACGATCTTGTCGTGTTTGATACATTCATAGCCGTCATTGCTGAGCTGTGGCAATCTCTTTGACGTTGTATATCAAAGTGTGTGGAACTTTACTTGGTTCAACTTATTAACTCAAAACCTAACACAATAAACTTCATGTTAGAGAGCTAAAAGCTAGTACGAGAAGAATCGACAGGGAAGGCCATTGTTAGAAAACATTGAAACACTTTGGATTTGAAGATAACGTTTAAAATAGACTTAGAAAGCAAGGTAATTTGCGGCAGTGCTTCCACAGTTCTTTTATATTCTAAAGATATACCAAATTCAAGAAAGCAAAGAAAATGGGATGGTGACGAGGCTTCTTAAACTGAAAGATCATGGACCACCATGTTGCTAGCTGTTACTAACATTGCCAGAAATATTGGACATTGTCAGCGGTGTTACGCAAGAATGAAAATGAAGTGGTTTTCTAGAGGAAAAATATAGCTACATGGTTTCCAAGCACATATTTATATTCAACTATGATGTTAGTAAAACAATTCTTGCCAAAAAATAGTTACTTGACAATCAAAAGAACAACTATTATTTTTCTGTTGATAAGCCTCACAGGAAGCCCATGAAGGACAAAAAACAAGTTTCAAACGTAAATCTTTAATTTAAGCTTCCTTATTGTATCTCAGCAGTCAATAGGAGCTTGTAAAAACAAAATGGAGATATTTAGGGGGTTTTGAAGCTGTTTGGAGCAGTTCTCTGTGGTTTCTTGTCATTTTTAACTGAAAACTACGAGCTAACAACGCGTCGAATCGCTTAAAATTTAACCTAACTTCAAGCTTCTTGGGAACCTACATTCTGAAGGCATGCTGTCTATTTTGAGCGGTTTTGGATTTATTAAACACTCGTTTGGTGATATCGAGGTGGAGCTCTTTTACTTTTAAATTTTTTCGAGCTCAAATAAGACGATTTTGGGGTCAAGTGTGGCCAGATTTATAGACGATGTATGGAATCTAGAGCTTTCAAAGCCTTTCAAAGGCAAGTAGTCCGGGAACCAATATGTCGCATGATTCAATGATTATTTTACGCTTATTTAGTAGCTTGTAGGGTGGGTTGTTTGTCGGGATGTGGAGCTCAGAGGAAATAAAACCCTATTCGCCGTAAATAGAGGAAGCTCTATATTCCCCATACATTTCCTATAAGACTCGGCGGCTATTTTGTAAGCTGAAACGCATCATTGCGCATGTATGAGCAGGCTCATGTCCCATATTTCTGGCAATGGATCAATTAAGAGCCAACAGCCGCCATTTTCAGCTTTCTTACTTGCTGTTGTACTGAACATGTTTGAAGTGAGGACTTTCTTTGAAATTTCTTTTTTCAAAATCTGCCTTCGCTGCTGGTTTTACATAACGTGAAAACTGGGGGAAATCTATGGAAAAAAATTTAATGGATGAAAACTGAACAGACAATAGTCGTTCTAATTTCCAAGAAAGTACCTAATAACCGTTTGTTTGCGTTAAAAGTAAATGTTCTCCTTTAAGATAATTGCCTAGTAGTGCAAGTAGTCTTCTTTTGTTAGTTCGGCTAAGAACATCAACAAGCAAGCTAAATACGGGCTCTAGATCTATGTAATAGCATAATGGTTTATTAGAATTATTTTTTTAACGAACCGGTTGGCCATGCATTCCGTTTTCCTTGCATTTTTCTACATTGGTATCTTAAAATCTATAAAAAGCATGAAGACGTTTGAGCAAAAACAGGGAAATTGGGCAAGGAACATCTTCCTTCCTAATTCTGATAAAATTTTCTTTAAATTTTTCCTGACAATAGCCTTTATTTCAATTCATCTCTTATCTTTCAAGCCAAAACCGAATAATCTCGTATTGTATCCAAGTTGTAGTTAATTGACAACTTCTCCTGGTCAAGTTTTAATTGCCTTTAGGAGACGAATGTTTTTTCTCTGTGAAGTTTCAATAAAAAAAAAAAACAGGTATTCAGGAGCCTCTTGAAAATAAAAATTTGTCAAAGCAACGAACTTACTGACGCACTAGTAATTCACGGGTTTCCTTCCAAGGTTATCTTTCCAGTCATTTCCTTGTAAGTAAATTCGCGGGGCTCTTCGCTGGAAGTTTGAAATGGTGAAATTTACATATCGAGACAAGTGGTCGACTTCGTTTTTGTTTGAAGTTTTCCCTTGTTATTTTCAAATTCTCATCTTGTTCTTTTAAATATGTGATTTATTCCACCTTATGAACACGAAATTGAAGTGTCTAAATTGTATCGTTAGAAAACATTAACAAGAAAAGGGGTTCGATTCCGTTTTCAAACGATAATGTAACACTTGTGCCCCTAAGAGGTCCGCTTATCTAAAAATAACTTTGGAGGAATAGACCTTTCGCAAGATACTGCTGGGTGCACCTATGCTACTGAGCGCTCAGGAAAAGAATGATTTTACTTTGATGTAAATCATATGATTAATTGTTTAATTAGCGCTCTAACCTTGCTTCATTGTTTAACTCGTCAATTAAAATCGACGTCATGGCTAGTGCGAGATACTATATCCCAGATAATATGGATCCAAACCAAGGCTATAGTTAGGACATCCGTTAGTATATGTGCACCCGGCAGTATCTTGCGAAAGGTTCATTCCTCCAAAGTTATTTTAAGAAAATTTAGAGGGAATTGTGTGCATCCACGCCTCTTTTCGAAGAATTTCCACAAGAGGTCAGGTTGTGGAAGGGCAAGGGGTATTTTGTGAAAGGACCAATAAGATAGCGCGAGAGTTCCTCTGGGGGGCATCCAGTACATAAAAAGGCAAAAAAAAAGTCCAAAACAACAGGTACACAAACAGACAATTACCTAATTACCAAAACGTTTTGGGGGCACGTGCCCCCGTGCCCCCCCCCCCCCCCCCCCCCCTCACTACGCTACTGTAAATAATACAATCAAAAATAAATTAGAGGTTTAGTTAAATTTCGGGTTTTTTGTCAGTTGTCAGTAAACCCCATTTAAACCCCGAAATTAAGGATAAAACGGAATCTTAACCACACTAAAACCAAACAATGTGAAAGCTTTCCGAGTAAAAATAATAATGAAACAAGAGAAAATATTTACCAAAAACAACAACAATTTACAACAAAACACCAAGCAAATATCCAGAGAAAGGAACCATATTACAGTCAAAACGGCTCAAGCGTACCCCCCTAGGCTCCATTTTTGATTTCATTATTCGAATATTGAGTTGATTATTCACTCTGAGTTTTCATTAAAAAATCCGAAGACTCCAAACTACACATTCATTTCACACTTAAATTCTAAGGGACGCCTTTCTGGGAAGTTTTTCTACCTTGGCATGGCTATTGTGGAAAAATCTAATCAAAACTCAAGTAGATAATTCATTTTTAAGTGAATAATGAGCTCAATATTCGAATAATAAATTCATTAATGGATTCTAGGGGGGTACGCTTCAGCCGTTTTGACCGTAATATTATTAACCAAAACGAGGCCCAATGATCATCCAACAGAACCAATTTATTTCTGAACACTAAATTATTACCGATATTACAGAACTTCAAAAATTATAATCTTACGTTTATCTTTAGTTCTTGATTTTAACTTTTTTTAATAACTAACATTAGAAGGCTCCTAGTCCTTTATACGAGAAAATATTGCTGCGAGTTAAAGCATGATTGTTACAATACAACAAATCTAGAAAATCTTGATTTTACTACTGCTACTAAACAACCCTTACATTTCATTCAAGTTATGATAAGTTCGTTCTTTAATCTTGCTTTTTATCTCGAGCTTTTTTCTCTTTTGCCTTCTTTCAAAGTTCAGGTGCACTTGATTATTTCCAAACACGCTTTTTTGACGTTCTGGTTCATAAGGCCGTAAATAAGAGGATTTATGAAAAAGTTCATGAAGTAAAGTCCCATTGTTAGCGGCTCTGCTACGTACTTGACGCAGACTTGATTTTTTAACATGGAGGTCATCAGTACGAGAGGAATGATCCTGGTGAAGAGGAACGACAAAGCAGTATATGTGGCAATCTTTGCTGCTTTTCTTTCGGATCTCGTCGCTAAAGCACTTGGTCGTTTTTGCTGTTGAGTACGAACCTCTTGATTTCGTTGAAGAATTACTTGCCAGATCAGAGCAGCAAAAATAAATGTTGCTACGGTGCAAGCGACGACAAGAAACAACATTAAAACTCTGATTTCCTCCACGAAGATTCGCAGAATTGACATACTTTGGCCAACAAGAAAGGAAACGACAGCAACAAACACGAGCCGACGTTTGGTTATGTGAACTCGATGCCAAATTGGGAACTTCAGGCCAAGGAAGCGCTCACAGTTTACTGCTGTAAGCAGAATGAACGAAACTGGAGATACGGTGTTAAACAAAGTCAAATTCAAGTAGCAGTTTGGCTGACGTCTCATTAGATACATGATTTCTTTGGCCAAAAATAGTGGACAACCAACCGCACCACTCGCCAAATCATTCATCACCATGGCCCCGAGAAGAACGTTAGCCTTCGTTCGGAGAGTTGCCTTGGTATAAAACGCCAGAAGGATCATGATGTTGAGAAAGATACTCAATGGACAAGTTAAGATGCTTGCAATCACAACAGAGAAGGAAGCTGCTAGGGAAACAGGGGTTGCCTTGTCGGGATCCTTCAACTCACCAAGGACCTGACAAATGCTGATTATTGAAAAATTTACCGATCTTGTCGTGTTTGATGCATTCATCGTCACCACGGATTAACTATGGTACTCGCTTATTCAGTTGACATGTTATATCAAAGTGCATGCAACTCAGTTTACCTCTGCCTATTAATTGAAAACTTACAAACAATATAAGATAATTATAGGCTTTTAGGCAGAGCCTAAGAGAAGATTGAGTGGGAAAGCCTGATATAGGTGTGTTGGATTTGAAAATAACGCTTTTAAGCTTTTAAAAACACGCAGAAAGCAAGTTGTTCCTGGCTAATTGCGCTCAGAATGAAAAGTTGCTTCTAAAGACTCATTTGTCTTTAAAAAAAAGAAAAGAAAAGAAAATGGGATGGTCGTCCGGCTTGTTGAAAAATAATAACCATTAAAGCCTATGCGGAGTGTTTTTTCGCCATTTTTGTTTCCAATCACTTACTTGTTTAATGTATACGTAGCTGAAATCAACAACTACCTACTTTCAAAAATCCCTCACAGCTTGCACTAGACAGTTGTAAAGGAAGAACAATCATTTAAACAAAACAACAAGTTTCACTCACTTTATTTGAAATTAAAAGCCTATTGTTCGTTCAGTTTTCTTCCATTAACACGGAAACAATTTTGAACCTTTTATACATGTCTTTTTCTCTACATTTTCACATATGATGTAGTAGTAAAAACGGCTGCGAAAAATACCCGCCACCACGCAGTTAAGGTGGCTTCCTATAGTATTTTTCAGACCATACCTTTCATTTTTATTTGGCTTATTCATATTCTTAACTTATAACTATATACTTGATTTTTGGACCAGTTATAGAGCTAAGATGAAATTTTAAAATGATGTTAATTTTAGCTTGATTGGCGTTACCTTGGCAACGATAAACAAATATTGTTGAAATTAGTTTTTATCGGATAACTCTAAAACTCGATGAGACCTAGACAAGCGGCTCTGCTCTGAGTTTTTTCTTTCTGGTAAGGATATAATAATAGGACAATATTGCAAGTTCTTGCAAACCCTTTTAGGGGAAGTATTTATTTTTATTATGGGATGACTGGAGCTCCATGGAGCGCTTAAGGCCTGAAGGATCCAGAATGGGAGCTCGAAGAAGTTTATACGGGTTAGGGAGCATTCATTTTTTAGGAGGGGGGGGGGGGGGGGCGGAGGAATTAGGGGGGGGATCATTAAAAAATTACTAGATAAAAAGGGGGGGTCACATTTTTTTTGAATGTTGAACCAGGGGGGGTCATGAATGAGAATACAGTTTTTTTTTGTCTTTTTCTGGAGGGGGGACTAGAAAATTTTAATATTTGGAAGTGGGGGGGGTTATCGAAATATTCAATTCCTTACCATGGGGGCTAGCATTTTTTTTCTATTTGATTTCTCTAATTCCTCCGCCCCCCCCCCCCCCCCCCCCCTCCTAAAAAATGAATGCTCCCTTAGTAGATGAAATTAAAAGAGGATCACGAAGCGGGGAAAATAGCTTAACGCAGATGTCCTCTTCTTGTGCAAGTAAACAAGGTCCGTGGAGCACCCTAAGAAGTGAAGGAGCTAAGACTAGCTTATACGAAAGACCAAAATTCAAAAAGTCCGGGGCGGGGGGAACATAGTCTCCTTCGCAGCCGTCATTAGTTTCGGTCCCAGATCCTCCCGGGCCCTCTCCACTAACGGCTGCTCACTCGAGCACTACATTCCTTTCCTTTTGTTTGGCGTTAGAAAGGGAATCAACAAAATTGAGAATACATTATCCCCCCTCTACACTTTCTGCCTCGAATCATCTTCGGTTCAAGTAGTTCAAGTATGGTTCAAGTTTTATCTTAATAGTTTTAAAACTATATTAAAAAGCTTATTATTTAAGTACTTCAGTTCTAGTATTAAAAGTATATAAAATTAACATAAAATGAGTGTTCTAATTTGTTTTATCGCAGCTGTTAACTCATTTATACAGAGATGCGGGTTGTCTTTAAAGTATGGTCATTTGACCGGAAAAAAAACCAAACAATTGGTGCTATGGCAAACCAAATGGTCTTGAGCAGATGATTGGATGCGATGGCAAAACATGTCCTGTGGGATGGTACCATTTTAGCTGTGTGGGGTCAACCCCTCCCCCCTCCCCCTCAAACCATCCCACAGGACCAGTGGTTTTGTTCTCTTTGCTATTAAAAACAATATTTACAACAATGGTTTTCATGAGTGTTCTTATTCATTTTTTATATATATAAAGTTAATAATCTTGCCCAATATGGTGGGGGATTTTCCCATGTATTCTGCCTAAAAACCAGCCTTAGCAGCAATCAAAATCCATGCCCCTCTCTTCCCCGAGGTGGAGGGGGTGGGGGTTACAATTGACTAGTGCATAAGGACATAGGACATAAGGACATATAAGTTCAACGATCGACATCGACTTGGCGGTATACGACATATTCGGATTTATTTATTTGTCTTAAGTGTTACAAGCAAGTCACTAGGATTAAAAAATTAGAGAATACATTGAAGAGGCAAAAGAAATAATAATAATATTATGTATGCAATCTGTTGAAACTACAAAATGCAGTGACAAAGAATTGCCTTTACAATTTCTGCAGTTTCTGAAAGAATAAGTGTAATGGTTTACACTCCAAGTTTTCAGGTTTTCACTCCTGTTTGTCACATGTGATGTGTTAAAATAATATCTAATATGTTGTCTTGTACTAACATAACCAGCCTAGTCTCGATAAACCATTTTGTTCAGTATCAAGAAATATTATACTATAACATTTATGTACATTGTAGACGATCTGTCAATTCAAGAGGTACACTCTATGTTTTCAGGTTTTAATAATAATAACTTTATTATTTATAAAGCGCCTTTCCTGGTGCTCAAAGCGCTGAATTACAAAATTATAATCAAACAACTAAAACCTATTATGCTAAAAAATATACTATATTCATATCACTTTCTCTAGTAACATCTATACTTAATTAAAATAAGCTAACCTAAATAAGTACGTCTTAAGCTGTTTCTTAAAAATATCAACAGACTGACTATTCCTAATGTTAATAGGAAGTGAATTCCAAATTTGTGGAGCATTAATTGAGAAGGCTCTATAGCCATACGTCTTAAGATTATAACTGCGAGTTTCTAGTAAATTCTTTGTGGAAGAGCGAAGAGAACGAGCCGGCTTATATGGCGAGATAAGATTTCTAATATAACATGGTGCTAAATCGTTCAAGGCTTTGTAGGTAATGAGAGCTACCTTAAATAGAATACGTTGCTTAACAGGCAACCAATGCAAATCAATTAATGATTGCGTAATATGATCAAATTTCCTAGTCATTGTGATAAGCCTGGCAGCTGAGTGAAGAACATGCTGGAGTCTGTCTAGGAGATTATTTGGCAAGCCGTATAATAGTGAATTGCAATAGTCAATCCTAGAAATTACAAATGCCTGAACAAGTTGTTTAGTGTCCTCAACATTTAAGTATCGCCTAATGCGAGAAATACATTTGATGTGATAATAGCATGACTTGCATACAGCCATTACTTGACTGTCCATCGACATAGTGTTATCAAAAACGATGCCAATGTTTCTAGCAACGGGAGAGGGCTTGATATATTCATTTCCAACTAGTAAGTTGTTAAACAGAGGACTGGGTCGATGACTAGCTCTTAACACTAGTAGTTCTGATTTATCGTCGTTTAGTTTGAGTCTGTTGCCCAACATCCAGTTACTAAGGGAGTGTATACAAGCTTGGAGTTGCTCTGTTCTCACATCCATATGGCCAGGTATGGAAGGCTGAAATGACAAATAGACTTGTGTATCATCCGCATAGAAATGATAGCTCATATTGTAGTAACTCATGATGTCAGCGAGCGGAGAAGTGTACAGTGAATAGAGAATTGGTCCAAGTACTGACCCTTGTGGAACTCCACAGCTTAACACGTGGTCATCAGAGGTGTGTCCATCCAAACTAACATACTGCTTCCTAGCGCCAAGGTAGGAACAAAACCAGGAAAAGGCCTTCCCAGTAATGCCATAACGGTTACAAAGTCTATTCAGCAGTATATTGTGGTTGACAGTATCAAAGGTGGCTGAAAGATCAAGCATCAGCAGTAGGACACAGCCTTTTTCATCAACAGATCGAAGTATGTCATTATGAATCTTAAGTAGTGCAGTCTCTATGCTATGATGACGTTTATACGCTGACTGAAGTTTTTCATCCAAATTGTTAGTCATAATGTAACGGTCGAGTTGAGATGCAACAGCCTTTTCCACACATTTTGATATGAATGTTAAGTTAGAAATAGGTCTATAATTATGCAATATTTCATTATCCAACGATGGCTTCTTAATGATGGGAGTGACGGCAGCTCTTTTTAATTGTGAAGGGACCACGCCCTGGCATAGACTCAAGTTGGTGATTCTAGTAATAACAGGCAATAAAATGTCAAAAAAGTCCTTCATTAGTACAGCAGGTAGAGGATCAAGATAGCAGGATTTGAATGAGTTGCCAACCAGTTTGGATAAGTCATATTCAGTGATAGGAAGAAAATCACTCAGCTCAGAAGGACAGGGAAGAGAGTCCATAAAGGGATTTTCAACATTCAGACATCTAACATTGAGATTTCCCTTGATGACAGTGACCTTTGTAGTGAAGAAGTCAGCAAACCTATAACAAAGCTCAGTAGGACTTGTATAGGTCGGGAGAATGCGGTCAGCTTTGCGATGTAGTAGCTTGCCAACAGTCTTGAAAAGCACCCACATGTGATGTGTTGGAATAATATCTAACATGTTATTTCGTGCTAACACAACCAGCCTACACTTCAATAATCATTTTGTCTCGTATCAAGAAGTATAATACTTTTACATTCAAGTACATTGTAAATTATCTTTCAATTCAAGATTTAAACAAGAAGAGGCAAAAGAAATAAAATAGCATGTATGCAATCTGTTGAAACTACAAAATGCAGTGACAAAGAATTGCCTTTACAATTTCTGCAGTTTCTGAAAGAATAAGTGTAATGGTTTACACTCCATGTTTTCAGGTTTTCAATCCTGTTTGTCACATGTGATGTGTTAAAATAATATCTAATATGTTGTCTCGTACTAACATAACCAGCCAAGACTTCAAGAACTATTTTGTTTAGTATCAAGAAATATAATATTATGACATTCAAGTACATTGTAGATGATCTGTCAATTGAAGAGGTACACTCCATATTTTCAGGTTTTCACTCCTGTTTGTCACATGTGATGTGTTAAAATAATATCTAATATGTTGTCTTGTACTAACATAACCAGCCTAGACTTGATAAACCATTTTGTTCAGTATCAAGAAATATCATACTATAACATTTATGTACATTGTAGACGATCTGTCAATTCAAGAGATACACTCCATAAAAGACAATCTCGATTCATTATTATCAGTTTCCCAAAGTTTGGGAATTTAAAATTAGCCGAGCCCAGCAGGCGGAAGGGTGCGATCCATAGGGCTGGGATTTTTCCCCTTAGGAAATTAGCGCTGCGGAGCGCTTTGGGGTTTTTTCATCCTATGGAATTTCGCTCGCACTACTTCTTGTAGATATACGTTGATGCTTTGATGAAAATGCTCACCCAAGTCAGTTGTGTAAAAATGCTCATTAAACTCGTGCGGTCACCAGCCGAGCATACCTAACTTTAAGTTATCAATAACTAGAAAAGGAATACGATTCAGTGGAGCCACAATATTCAATAGCTTACCTACAGATATAAAATCCATAAGGTCGCTAAAAGCTTTTGTTCGAAAAGCCTATCAGTACTTTTTAGATATGTACATAATTTCTATATAACATTTTTACATTACATATATATATAATATCTATCATAATACTTTTACCTTAATTTATTATATCAAGCTATATACTTTATATTATTTCTTTATTTCTATATTTTATTTTAGTCTTTTTTCTTCTTTTTTTTCTAGAAGGCCCAGTGCAAGATTAGCTATGCTAAACTGGTGTATTTTGTAAATACTGTTTTAAACCTTCTATAAATAAAGTTTACTTACTTACTTACTTACTTACTTACTTTCCATGTTTTCAGGTTTTCACTCCTGTTTGTCACATGTGATGTGTTAAAATAATATCTAACGTGTTGTCTCGTACTAACATAACCAGCCTAGACTTGATAAACTACTTTGTCCAACATCAAGAAATATAATACTATAACATTTATGTACATTGTAGATGATCTGTCAAGACGTACCCTGTGCCACGCACACTTTAATAACGTTTGTGGGTGATTTCACGTTGCGGACATTACATTCAGAGACAAAAAAACTGATTTTAAAGCTCTATAAAAAACATCCTGAGTATTGTAAATCAACTAAAGTTGTCTTTTCTCATAATTCATATATAGTTAAATATCATTTAAAAAAATTACAATTTCTCAATAACTAGTATTGATATTTTTCATTTTAAAGATGTTGCGGACATTACATTGGATATCAACCACACATTTGAGTCATTAAATGTATCTTCAATTTGCTGTGATTTGGAAACATTGTTTAAAGTCTTCAGATGAAAATTCACCTGATGACACATGTCATCAGTGCACAGTTGAGATGGGTTTACCAGGCAATCTAAGGTCTGTCTTCAGCCAATCAACACCATATAACCCTCCCCAGTATATATTAAACGAAGTTGAGGCTGTCCTGAAAGGCTTGATTGATTTCAATGGGAGTCAACTGATTGCGCCTTCTGATTTGGAAAGCTTAGTCTATACTGTTTCTAAGTCTGCCACAGATGTTACATCCACAGACAAATGGCTAACCAATTCCATAATTGATGAATATATGAAGCTTATTCAAATTGCAAGCAAAGAAAATGGAATGGACATTATAACAGTTCCTTGGGAAAGTTTTGAAACAAGAAATGCCAATGAAATCTCAAAGCTACTCCAAAAAAGTCACAGCTCCCCCCTGTCCTCAGATATGATTATAGTCCCATGCAACGAGAGGTCCTCTCAGCACTGGACTCTTCTTGTAGCACAACCAAAGGAAAATACTGTCTTGGTTTTAGACAGTAAGCCTGGGGATTTTGTTAAGCCTCCAACACAGAAGGCCATAGGTAAAATGGCAGCTGTCCTTAAAGGGTGTACACAAATGTTGACCTGAGCAAGTGCCATTTTTTCTGCAATGGCAAAGATGAAATCCCACAGCAGGGTAAAAGAAATGACTATGACTATGGTGTATATCTCTGTATTTATGCCAGATGTCTTGCTTTACCACCTCAAATAGTAGACAAGCAGGCATTAATCCTTTTTAGACAATGCATGCTATGGGAACTTCACCCAGGAGAGTTGCTAAAAATCCCCCTTCCATTAATAGAGACGGAGAAGTACTATGCTGTACATTACAAGTTTCATTATAATAACAGCAGGTACTACATTGGGAGAGTACTTAGCTTCAAAGGGGAAATGGTGAAGATGAAGTACTTGTATAGAACTGGGGCCAACAGATTTGACTGGCCAGCAAGAGATGATGTTGAGGAAGTTCACATCTCATGCATTTTCTTTGGACCTATCAAATTGGAGAATGCAGGTCCCTTTACTATCCAGATGCTGGTTGACATTGAAAAGGTTTTCTCCTAAACCAAATAATATAACAGTGAAATGAGAGGAACAAAGCTATGCCTGTAAAGAGTGTTAAATAGCAGTTTTCATACCCTCTTGAACATTTAGAACATACATGTGAATATTTGGGCAGCATTTGATTTCGGTTTTGGACCCTTTTGCAGGGTTTGGGAAAATGTAATGTCTGCAACGTAATGTCCGCAACAATCTTTGAAGTAGCATTGCAGGGAGAGAAAACAAGATACATGAAAAATGTTTCCAGATATATATTGCTCTTATCAATCTAAAAGAGCATTTGTAATATTTATTTTCTTGAAGCACAGGTTTGATCACTATGGGAATGTAAAAGGTCAAACGTTGCGGACATTACGTAATTATAATACATAAGAGTTTTCAATTAGTTCTTACTAAGAAGAGATTGATTTGTTTTGAAATATTTTTTATGATTCTTAAAGAGCATCATCAGGGGCATATTTCAAAGCATTTTGAGCATACTTATGTAAAAATTGCATGTTTTAGTTAAAGTTGAAAGTTATAGTTAAGGTTTGAAACATTTTTAAGCTAAAAATGACAAATATGTCAGGCACCCACATGCAGTGGGTGTGGTCGAAACCATTAAAATGTTTATATTTTCTTGAAGCCTGATTTTTTACCTTTTAGATAACATAGGTTTTGTAGGGTTAAACTTGATTTAAAAAATCCATCAATTTTTATATGTCTCATGTGAAATCACCCTCAAGTACATTGTAGATGATCTGTCAAGACGTACCCTGTGCCACTCACACTTTAATAACGTTTGTCACACATTGTGTGTTGAATTAACATCTAATGACAGTGTTATTTCATCATAACCATTCTCAACTTCAATAATCATTTTTTCCAATATCAAGAGATATAATACTATAGCATTCAAATACGCTGTAGATGATCTGTCAATTCAAGAGGTACACTCCATATTTTCAGGTTTTCACTCCTGTTTGTCACATGTGATGTATTAAAATAATATCTAATATGTTGTCTTGTACTAACATAACCAGCCTAGACTTGAACATTTTGTTCAGTTTCAAAAAGTACTATACCTTTACATTCAAGTACATCGTAGACAATCTGTCAATTCAAGAGATACACTCCATGTTTTCAGGTTTTCACTCCTGTTTGTCACATGATGTGTTGGAATAATATCTAACATGTTATTTCATACTAACATAACCAGCCTAGACTTGACCATTTCGTTCAGTATCAAGAAGTATTATACCTTTATATTCAAGTACATTGTAGATGATCTGTCAATTCAAGACGTACACTCCATGTTTTCAGGTTTTCACTCCTGTTTGTCACATGATGTGTTGGAATAATATCTAACATGTTATTTCATACTAACATAACCAGCCTAGACTTGACCATTTCGTTCAGTATCAAGAAGTATTATACCTTTATATTCAAGTACATTGTAGATGATCGGTCAATTCAAGATTTAAAGAATTCAGAGGCAAAAGAAATATAATATTATGTATGCAATCTGTTGAAACTACAAAATGCAGTGACAAAGAATTGCCTTTACAATTTCTGCACAGTTTCTGAAAGAATAAGTGTAATGGTTTACACTCCATGTTTTCAGGTTTTCAATCCTGTTTGTCATATGTGATGTGTTAAAATAATATCTAACATGTTGTCTAGTACTAACATAACCAGCCTAGACTTCAATAATCATTTTCTCCAAGATCAAGAAATATAATACTATAACATTCAAGTATATTGTAGACGATCTTTCAAGATGTACCCTGTGCCACGCACACTTTAATAACGTTTGTCACAAATTGTGTGTTGAAATAATATCTAACATGTTATTTCATATTAACATAACCAGTGTCAACTTTAATAATGATTTTTTCCAATATCAAGAGATATAATACTAAATATTTCAAGTACATTGTATAGGATCTGTCAAGACGTACCCTGTGCAACTCACACTTTAATAACGTTTGTCACAAATTATGTATTGAAATAATATCTAACATGTTATTTCATATTAACAAAACCAGTCTCAAGTTAAATAATCATTTGTTTCCAAATATCAAGAGATATCATACTATAACATTCATGTACATCGTAGACGATCTGTCAATTCAAGAGGTACACTCCATGTTTTCAGGTTTTCCCTCCTGTTTGTCACATGATGTGTTGGAATAATATCTAACATGTTATTTCATACTAACATAACCAGCCTAGACTTGAACATTTTGTTCAGTATCAAAAAGTACTATACCTTTACATTCAAGTACATCGTAGACAATCTGTCAATTCAAGACGTACACTGCATGTTTTCAGGTTTTCACTCCTGTTTGTCACATGATGTGTTGGAATAATATCTAACATGTTATTTCATACTAACATAACCAGCCTAGACTTGACCATTTCGTTCAGTATCAAGAAGTATTATACCTTTATATTCAAGTACATTGTAGATGATCTGTCAATTCAAGACGTACACTCCATGTTTTCAGGTTTTCACTCCTGTTTGTCACATGATGTGTTGGAATAATATCTAACATGTTATTTCATACTAACATAACCAGCCTAGACTTGACCATTTCGTTCAGTATCAAGAAGTATTATACCTTTATATTCAAGTACATTGTAGATGATCGGTCAATTCAAGATTTAAAGAATTCAGAGGCAAAAGAAATATAATATTATGTATGCAATCTGTTGAAACTACAAAATGCAGTGACAAAGAATTGCCTTTACAATTTCTGCACAGTTTCTGAAAGAATAAGTGTAATGGTTTACACTCCATGTTTTCAGGTTTTCAATCCTGTTTGTCATATGTGATGTGTTAAAATAATATCTAACATGTTGTCTAGTACTAACATAACCAGCCTAGACTTCAATAATCATTTTCTCCAAGATCAAGAAATATAATACTATAACATTCAAGTATATTGTAGACGATCTTTCAAGATGTACCCTGTGCCACGCACACTTTAATAACGTTTGTCACAAATTGTGTGTTGAAATAATATCTAACATGTTATTTCATATTAACATAACCAGTGTCAACTTTAATAATGATTTTTTCCAATATCAAGAGATATAATACTAAATATTTCAAGTACATTGTATAGGATCTGTCAAGACGTACCCTGTGCAACTCACACTTTAATAACGTTTGTCACAAATTATGTATTGAAATAATATCTAACATGTTATTTCATATTAACAAAACCAGTCTCAAGTTAAATAATCATTTGTTTCCAAATATCAAGAGATATCATACTATAACATTCATGTACATCGTAGACGATCTGTCAATTCAAGAGGTACACTCCATGTTTTCAGGTTTTCCCTCCTGTTTGTCACATGATGTGTTGGAATAATATCTAACATGTTATTTCATACTAACATAACCAGCCTAGACTTGAACATTTTGTTCAGTATCAAAAAGTACTATACCTTTACATTCAAGTACATCGTAGACAATCTGTCAATTCAAGACGTACACTGCATGTTTTCAGGTTTTCACTCCTGTTTGTCACATGATGTGTTGGAATAATATCTAACATGTTATTTCATACTAACATAACCAGCCTAGACTTGACCATTTCGTTCAGTATCAAGAAGTATTACACCTTTATATTCAAGTACATTGTAGATGATCTGTCAATTCAAGACGTACACTCCATGTTTTCAGGTTTTCACTCCTGTTTGTCACATGATGTGTTGGAATAATATCTAACATGTTATTTCATACTAACATAACCAGCCTAGACTTGACCATTTCGTTCAGTATCAAGACAGGGGTGGATCCAGAGTAGTGCCACTAGTTCCAAGGAACTAGTCAAACTTTTTCAAAAACATAAAAAATCGAATTCAATAGATTGAAAATACATAATCAGTAAAATTCATTTCGAAAGCAAGCATAGTTTGTTTCAATTTTGATTTCAAAAATGCGCTATTTCCGATCGTTCTTTCTGACGAAAAGTGCCGTCTGTTTATTATTCAAAATATTTGCAATAGGGTAGGGTCCCACGGGAATATTGCTTTCAAATGGCATGCTGTCACGGTATTAGCATATGGCACTGTTCAGACGTGCATCTGATTGGTTAGCACTGCTGAGCTTTGTTTTATGGCACTAGTCAAAGACGCTTTCTATTGGCTAATCGTGTAGCTGGCACTAGTTGGCACTGACATGGAAATGAAAAAGCTGGCGTGACCAAAGAAGATAGATTACAAAATACAAAGAGCACTTAAGACGTTTACAGAATTACAAAGCATGGCTTCTAATATTACTTGTGGCGATCCAACTTGTCGTAAAGAGGATTGTTCTCCACTTGACTTGGGTGTTCTGTTTAAAGACCTCAAAGATTTTTCTGATCAAAGAAAATACGAAGTAATCACGAATGTGTGGAAACCTGACGGCGATTTTCTATTCCCTAAGTCAAAAGAAGGTAGTAGAACAAGACGCTTTAACCCGGTATGGCTGAAGAGTTTCCCGGCTTGGTTGGTGTATTCTAAGTACGTCGATGGAGCCTTCTGTCTTCCCTGTGCTTTGTTTTCCCAAGAAAGTGGTCATAACGCAAGCAAGTTGGACAGATTGGTCAAGTCGCCGTTAATCTTTTGGACAACCGCCTTTCAACGCCTCGGAAGTCATTCAAACGGTAGATGTCAAACACACAATCACTCTGTTATTGCTATGAATAACTTCATAAAAAGCATGAGGCAAGAAGTAGTACCTATTGATCAGCAACTTGATACATTACTACAACAACAACTAGCCAAGAATCGGGAGATTATTTCGTCATTGTTCAAAACTATCATATTTTGTGGCCGCAATAACATTCCTCTACGAGGCCGACGCGACGATGATCCGACTGACGAAAATCTACAAGGCAATTTTCAAGCCTTACTTTATTTTCGTGTGGAGAGTGGAGATACAGTTCTACAATCGCATCTTGAAAATGCATCGCGCAATGCTACATATGTTTCAAAAACGATTCAAAACGAAATGATAACAACTGTTGGCAAGTATATTCTCGATGGTCTCTCGTGTGAAATCCGAGAGAGCAAATATTTTGCTATACTTGCTGATGAAGCTGCAGATATTTCTAATAAAGAAAATCTATCCATTTGTTTGCGATTTGTTGATAAGAATCAAGCGATTCGCGAGGAGTTTGTTGGCTTTCACTTATGTGAAGAGGGGACAAGTGGACGAGCAATCAAAGATCTAATAATCAAAGCCGTCACGGATTTAGGACTGTCTATGGACGATTGTCGTGGACAGTGTTACGATGGAGCTGGTAACATGGCTGGAAGACTAAATGGAGCTTCAACACTGATAAAAGACGACCACGAAAAAGCTATTTACGTCCATTGCATGAGTCATCGCCTAAATCTTTGTGTAGCTGATTCATGTTCATTGCAAATCGTGAAAAATATGATGACAACTGTTAGAAAACTATCGGAATTTTTCAACAATTCTCCTAAGCGTCAGCAACACTTGGTTGAGAAAATCAAGGATCTACTCCCTGACAACAATCATCGTGTGTTAATCAATGTCTGTAGAACCAGATGGGTAGCAAGGATTGATGGCATGGACAGAATTGTTGAGATGCTGTTACCAGTAGCTACAGCACTTGAGGACATTTCGCTGAACAGAGGTGGGGATGGCAATTGGAATATAGACAGTAGGAATGATGCTCAATCCCTATTGAATGCCATTTCTTTCACATTTATTGTTGCCATTGTTGTTGTCAGATACATTTTGGATTTGACAAGGCCGTTGACACTAAAGTTACAACGCAAAGAAATAGATCTTCTAAAAGCAAGAGAGGAAATCTCTTTACTCCAAAGTGCTTTGGAGGATATACAAAGAAACATCAATGCAAGGCATCATGAGTTGTATGATGAAGCTGTTAATCTTGCTGCTAGCGTTGGAGTGCAGCCATCAATGCCAAGGATTGTGCAACGACAAGTGCATAGAGCCAATGCACCAGCTCCTACTCCTGAAGAGTATTATAGAATCAATCTGACAACAGCCTTCCTAGATCACTGTTATCAGCACATTGATCGGCGATTTCAAGAGGAAGTATACAGCTGTTATAAAGGGCTGTATGTCACCCCAGCTGTACTCCTTGATAATCTAGCAACGTGGAAGTTCAAAGTAAGAGAGTTCTGCAACCATTACAGAGGAGATGTACCTAATGTTGGTGGACTGGAAGCAGAACTGGTAATGTGGGAGAGGCTGTGGATAGATCAGCGCAACAGGAATGCATCTATCCCAGACAGAGTGTCAGAGGCCTTGGAAGCTGTAGACAAGCAAGCATTTTGCAATATCTTTACCATATTGCAACTTTTGGCCACAATTCCTATATCCTCAGCTACATGCGAACGCTCAATATCTACCCTGAGATACATTAAGACCTATCTGAGAAATACTATGACGCAAGATAGATTAAATGGGCTTGCCCTGATGTATGTCCATAGGGACAAGAACTTGAACTTAGACCAGATAATCGATTTATTTGCTCAAATGCATCCAAGAAGAATGAGAATGGCTGACATTTTGCAAGGCAACCAATGAGTAAGTTCTTTCTGTGATTGTATCTTAACTGACTGAAATACTTCATTTTTTTTATTATTCATGACTTTTTTATGCATTTTTTCATGATTGGTCGACTTATAGTCATTGTTAATATTAGAAACAGTCAGTTATACAGTTTTATAGTTATGGTATATGGGTAGATTTGAGGATGGCACTATTCAGAAAAAATCCTAGATCCACCCCTGCAAGAAGTATTATACCTTTATATTCAAGTACATTGTAGATGATCGGTCAATTCAAGATTTAAAGAATTCAGAGGCAAAAGAAATATAATATTATGTATGCAATCTGTTGAAACTACAAAATGCAGTGACAAAGAATTGCCTTTACAATTTCTGCACAGTTTCTGAAAGAATAAGTGTAATGGTTTACACTCCATGTTTTCAGGTTTTCAATCCTGTTTGTCATATGTGATGTGTTGAAATAATATTTAACATGTTATTTCATATTAACATAACCATTCTCAACTTTAATAATCATTTTTTCCAATATCAAGAGATATAATACTATAACATTCAAATATGCTGTAGATGATCTGTCAATTCAAGAGATACACTCCATGTTTTCAGGTTTTCACTCCTGTTTGTCACATGTGATGTGTTAAAATAATATCTAATATGTTGTCTCGTACTAACATAACCAGCCTAGACTTGATAAACCATTTTGTTCAGTATCAAGAAATATAATATTATAACATTCAAGTACATTGTAGACGATCTGTCAATTCAAGAGATACACTCCATGTTTTCAGGTTTTCACTCCTGTTTGTCACATGTGATGTGTTAAAATAATATCTAATATGTTGTCTCGTACTAACATAACCAGCCTAGACTTGATAAACCATTTTGTTCAGTATCAAGAAATATAATATTATAACATTCATGTACATTGTAGACGATCTGTCAATTCAAGAGATACACTCCATGTTTTCAGGTTTTCACTCCTGTTTGTCACATGCGATGTGTTAAAATAATATCTAATATGTTGTCTCGTACTAACATAACCAGCCTAGACTTGATAAACCATTTTGTCCAACATCAAGAAATATAATACTAACTATTTCAAGTACATTGTAGATGATCTGTCAAGACGTACCCTGTGCCATGCACACTTTAATAACGTTTGTCACATGTTATGTGTTAAAATAATATCTAACATGTTATTTCATGCTAACATAACCATTCTCAACTTCAATAATCACTTTTTCCAATATCAAGAGATATAATACTATGAAATTCAAGTACATCATAGACGATCTGTCAACTCAAGAGATACACTGCATGTTTTCAGGTTTTCACTCCTGTTTGTCACATCATGTGTTAAAATAATATCTAACATGTTATTTCATGCTAACATAACCATTCTCAACTTCAATAATCACTTTTTCCAATATCAAGAGATATAATACTATGAAATTCAAGTACATTGTAGACGATCTGTCAACTCAAGAGGTACACTCCATGTTTTCAGGTTTTCACTCCTGTATGTCACATCATGTGTTAAAATAATATCTAACATGTTATTTCATGCTAACATAACCATTCTCAACTTCAATAATCACTTTTTCCAATATCAAGAGATATAATACTATGAAATTCAAGTACATCATAGACGATCTGTCAACTCAAGAGATACACTGCATGTTTTCAGGTTTTCACTCCTGTTTGTCACATCATGTGTTAAAATAATATCTAACATGTTATTTCATGCTAACATAACCATTCTCAACTTCAATAATCACTTTTTCCAATATCAAGAGATATAATACTATGAAATTCAAGTACATTGTAGACGATCTGTCAACTCAAGAGGTACACTCCATGTTTTCAGGTTTTCACTCCTGTTTGTCACATCATGTGTTAAAATAATATCTAACATGTTATTTCATACTAACATAACCAGCCTTGACTTCAAAAACCATTTTGTTTAGTATCAAGAGATATAATACTATAACATTGATGTACATTGTAGATGATCTGTCAAGATGTACACTTTTGGACCATGAACCCTTAGAGGGCTATTGTTATCAGCATACAGAAATACTTCCAGATAGTTTGCTTTTGTCGGCAACAATCTGGAGAAACAATACCAGCAACCTGAAACGCCCTGACATCATTTCACGTGGAAGCTTAAAAGCGTTTTCGCGTGTGTGGGGGGCTGGTCGGTCCGGAGTGGCGGTTGCACAGATTGGTCGCCGTATTCCGATTCGATGTATACGCGTTAATATTTATATTATATATCTTTTCATCGTTTTATTTTTTTATTATTTGTCTACATCATTTTTAGTATTATATTGTTAAAGCATCGAGACCTAGTTAGATGCTTTGAAATAAAATTATTATTATTATTATTATTATTATTGAGTCTGACCTACTAATGATATTTGTCCTCATGGATAATGCAGGGAGACAGAATCCTCTTCCTCAAGACTTCGTGTTCTGTGTGACCCTAACTAAATTTGGACAGCAGGTCCAATCCTTGCCTTTCTCATCTTGGGGACTTGCATCTTTTTACCGATAAAGACATATCACATGTCACATATTTAAGAGTGTACAATACTAAGACCAGCCCTTCCTTTACTGACTGGTTTTAACCAACTGTATGCTTGTAGATATTTAATAATTATTATTAATTACTGTATAACTATTCTGAATATTATTTTTCAATAAATATAATTATATTTCATTTACATTTCATTTGTTTTGCATTTTTCATAAACTAGATAAGTAATAATATTTTTAACTTGCAAATAAAAAAGGTTAAATGTACTTTTTAAAATTCAGATATTTCGTTTATTGTTTTATTGGCAGTACCAAATTTTGGTTTAGAAAAAGGGCTAAGATCAAAGGTATAAAAAAGACAGGGTGAAAGTCCTATAGATGTGTGGTAGGCACTGTAGTAATGGACCTCAGAATGGTATAGCTGTTATTCCATTTATGACAATGGACAGAAAGAAAAGAATATTAGCAGTAGAAGATCATCCTGAATAATGGATCATATTATTACTTCCAAAAAAACCCTTTAGCATCATTTACTCATTATGCAAATGATTTCTTCTTTAAAGTACTTCCATTAGTTCATAAAATGAACTTTGATACAAAAGATAATGTATCTGTGGAGAGCAAAACCAACACTAAAAACTTGACCAGATAAAGGCCTACATGTACTGCTGGACAGACAGAGAATAGTCCTTCATCCATTTTCTTCTATTTTGAGAGATTGCACAACATGAACACCACAAAGAAGTTGGCACAATGCCACAATCAATTCTCAGATATAACAACAATTAAGTTGCAACATACAACATGACAGTCAGAAGTGTCTGACTTTGTTCCATGTCTCTTGCTCTGTGTTTAAAAGCCCTGTGCCAAGATGTACTCCATGACAACAAAAATCAGCATCCTGCTGAAATATCTTCCTCTCAACGTTACTCCTTTCAAAGCGGGT
Source organism: Anthopleura sola (assembly GCA_023349425.1). Classification (NCBI taxonomy): domain Eukaryota; kingdom Metazoa; phylum Cnidaria; class Anthozoa; order Actiniaria; family Actiniidae; genus Anthopleura; species Anthopleura sola. The sequence goes on from JALHLI010000014.1 coordinate 2,594,442, forward strand.
TTCGCATCTTTTCAAGCAAAAGGGTAGGTTTTACTAAAGCCAAAACCCATGATTTCATTGACTTTTCATGTTCCTCATGGAAAGAAAATGCCACTAAAATAAACCTCCAGCAGATGCATAGCATAGCTATCAAAACAAGTATCAGATTTCTCAAACCCTATTTCAATTATTGCCCTTACATCCAAGATGGACCCAGTGGAAATTCAAATCCAATAGGCAAAACTTTAATCATGAAACTATGCTCCACCATAAGTTTGTTGAAATTGATGCATTGTAATTAAAAAAAAAACAACAGATTTTAAGCCTTTTTAGAGCTGAAAAGACTGAAATCACTAAAACTAAAAATCCAATAAACCTACTGTAAGACTTCACAACTTTACAACCTGCCACTTGATTCAAAGCTTACTAGTAAAACATCATCAAATGCTGCAAATCTGGTGCCAGTTCTGGTAAAAAAAAGGAAAAAAGAAAAATATTGTAAACAAAAGAAAAAGCTTTAATGATGAATATAATCCAACAACCATGCTATCCATGATGCAGAGGATTGTTTGACTACAGGAAGCCCAAGGTACATAATGGTAAGCGACAAATGATAAGATGATAGCTGAAAAACTAAGCAGTGTTAACACTGACTGCATTCACACATTTCTCCAAAATCTTTGCTTGTTTGTGTTTTCAGAAGGTAACTTCCTGTTAGATTTTATGTAAAATATCTTTTCTTGATAAATGTGATCTTTTGAAGGTGATCACTTCCAGGTGTCCAGAGCACGCACGAACCGTCCAATCACAGCGCGCTTCGATGCTTAGCCAAGCGGCCCTTGCTCCAAGTCTCATCCCAATACAAAAACACATGTTTCAAAGAATTTAGAGAAACAAAGTTGAAGTATACGTGTTGTTTAAAAAATTAAAGTAAATCTTTGCGATCCATCTCCTCAAATTCTGTGAGATATATGGCTTTTAAGACTCGAGCGAGGGCCACTTGAATTACAACAACAATCCTTTTCGCACTTAGTTTTTCGTACAGCTGGTTGGGTAATTGAACTACCATAAACCTAACATGCATTATAATATGAGAATGAAAAGAAATCAATAACAATCAATAAAAATAAATCAACATCGATAGTCACACAAAGTCCCTTCATTCAAAGATCATCGATTTTCAACAATAGACCTTTCTTTGCAAATTGCTCATTTCAGACTATGACATTCCCTTGAGAAATGTTCTTTTGTTAAAATATTACATGTCATCGCATAGTCTAGAATGGGCACAACAAACAACGAAGCTAAAAAGGTCTATCGAATAACTGATATCAATTGATATTGACTGTTATTGATTTTCATCAATCATCGATTTCATCAATTCTTGGGGTGCATGTTACGTCACTAGCCCCCATGTTGGTTGACTATATGAAGCATTCCTCATTCAAATTCTCTTGTTATATCAACCACGATGGTGGCTATTTCATTTTCATTCCATTTTATATCTCAAGGGAATTTGAGGTGACGTGGCTCTGCAGCAGTGCAGTACAACGTGCTAATGACTTGTATTTCATAAAAACAAAACACCATACTATATTTCCCCTTAATATTCCTGTTCATTTACTGGTTTAAAATACAACAAAGAAATAAAAAGGCTATATATTTGCTGATCTTATCATCATTTGATTGAAATGAAAGTGCTCAGTTTGGTTTGACGTCCACTAATTAAAAAATTGGATTTTCTTTGTATTTGAGAACAAATTGGACTTCGTATGAACGGAGATAAAGGCAATAAAGCTAAGATTCGTACCTTTACGGTCTTCATTCTTCAGCCTGCTTCAAAACATCGCTTCACAGCTTACAAACGTCCTCATCACAAACGCTCAAGTCGGGCGCCATTTTCTAGAAGAGTGAAAGTAAAATAACACAACAAAAACTTGCTTAGTATACTTCTAGTGCAAATAGGGAAGTAAAACCGGGGTTCAGAAATAAATCATCATGATAATATACCTTATAGTTTTTCTAAAATCGCTATTTCTATAACATATGGACCACGATGGACCACTGAACGGCATCCCTTGCTCACAACGGAACCGCCTATAAACGGAAGGTACGACGCATGCAAGGCATTGTGGTATAACCACAGGTAGACCAACCCCGACTTTTCTCTTCGTATCTTTGAAACTAATTTGCATCTTTGGCGATTTTGAGAAAACCTTTGATCATACGTCACTTTAAATGCAGTAAATTCGCGATTTCATTGAATTAAACAATCATTAATACATCCATTCCCTAAAGAAATAGACTCGTCAATTATTTCGTAACGGGTCTGTAATACTCAATTAATTGCCCAGACAGAAATAAAGAATTAAAATTTAATAAACTGAATCCTCCTCCTTGTAGCCTGAGTGTGTAATAGCTAAGAGTATGCGAGTCACAAATAAAAAGAAAAAGAAAACGAAGTAAAATAGAAGAATCCTGAAAAAACTCTGGAAGACTTCCGCGATTACGAAAGGACCTGGAAACCAGTCAAGATCCGCGCGCGCTAACACGTAGTTTCTGACTATGACTTCACAATTCTTCAGCGATTCCTCATTTGTGTAGTTTTCTTCACTAGCGAAACACTGCTGTTCTACGCTGCTATCGAAAAAGAATTAAATAGTCTTATTAACGAAAGTTGAGATACAAATTTTAGCATTTAAAGATGGGGTGCGTGTACAGTAAACCAAAACCTCAAGAAAGAGAACCGGTAAGTGTCTGATTCACTTAGATTTGAAGGGCGTAGTTCATGATCAAAAATACCATTGAACTAGCTTGCGCGAAATAACTATTTCTAGCTATTTATGTCACATTTCTTTTACGAAATCTTTTTCGATTGCGTTCAATATTAACAAGTTCTTTTCTAAATTGTCTCATCGTTGAATCGTCACGCATTTAAATTTCTTTAAATATTAAAATGAGATTGTCATTACTGGGTTGCTATGGTAGCAAACCAGTCTTAAAATGAGATCCGTTTTTCCGTGGTCGGGTAGACCATAATTTCACACGTCATGATTGGTCGAGAACTTGTAAACAATGTCCAATGTCCAATGAAGTTGCCACACGACATCGAGGACGATGTATTTATAGCTTTTAGTGTTGTGTCACTATAAATTCATTCGTTCAGGGTTCGTGAAGTACTATTTTGTCTGTAGGCACGTTGCGTACTTTTGTCTTTAAGTTTTTTAACGCTACGCTTAAACTACTTACAAACACACACGCCGTACGTGGTAGACACAAACTAAAAGATGTTATTGAGCGATTTTGGAACGGGTTGGTCCACATACTCAAAGAGAGAAGTCTGAGAATCTATGAGCTATCTTTGAGAATCTATGAGCAAACTACGGTATGAGAATCGTAGATCTAGACAAACTAGTCAAAATAGACTAAGATAATCTATAAACTACCTAGCTATGATCAAACTAGATCTTACCAGATCTCAGAAAGCTTTGATGAAAGCTGACTCCAAGAACTTGTAGAAGTCAGACGAGCTGATAGTGATCTACAAGAAAGCGAACTGCCAAGACTTGTTGAATATTTCCATTTATGAAAATACAGAAAACAAAAACTGAGGGAAAAACAAATGACCAGTTAAATACATTTTGGCTAAGAGTATTTACATTGATAAAACGTTTGTTTTGCAGCGAACAGTTTCGATACTGAAATAGATATGTTTATTTCATCAGCTAGTCTTGAAAGGTACTCTAGTAGGTCAAGTAGAAATATAATATGCGTTGACAAGTCAGTAACGCAACACTAATGTCTTACTAGAATTTAAAATGTTTTTAATAAAGGGGGACTTTGAACCCAAAAGGAATACTTTGGTAAGAAATATTAGAGTATGAGGATTGGAGAGTGAGGGAGCTCTCGCACAGGCAACCCAGTGAACGCTCCAAGAGCGTCTAGTTACTAATAAATTTACGCGCCGACTGAAATCTCTCGCATAAATCTCAGGCGTAACGGAATCAATTGATTATCAGCAAAGCTTTAGCCATTAGAATTATTACAAATCTCTATTATATATCACTGGATTTTCTATTTTCAGATTACTATAGACCAACTTGAAAAAGAACTTTGTCATTTTAACAACAACGTCCGAGGCTATTGGAGGCGAAAGAGTAAGAATTCAATCAATATTAAAATGATGGTTTGATGTTGTTACTCATTTACGCAAAAAAACTGACATTGCTTATTTTATGGTTACAGAGATCTGTTTGAGAAGGGTAAAGCCAAAGAATCAGCCTCAAAGAGGGCCTGCACCATCCTCCCGTGTACCCACGGCTGCCGAAGAGAAAATACCTGCCTTCACCTCTACCAAGGCCTCAGATCAAACCAACTCTGAGTGCTCAAGAGAGCCGACAAACCAAAGTAATTCTTCCCGTGAACCCCCGGCTGACGAAGAGAAAGGTACTGCCTTCACCTCTACCAAGGCCTCAGATCAAGCCAAGCCTCAGTGCTCAAGACAGCCGACAAATGCTTTCTGTGCGAGACAACGCCTACTGCGGTCTGAGCCACATCAAATGATCCAAAATGATCTTTCAGTGGAAACAATGGTCCCAAGATCTTTACGACCTATAGATGAACAAGAATTAAAATTAAGGTATAAAAAGCATGCGAGTTGTCCTTTGCAAAATGAACATACTTTACTTGAAACATGACGAATGTTGCACTTTAAATCTTTCTTTCAATTATTGTGGTAGTCATCAATTTCAATTCTCCTTCCACAGTAAACGGGAAGTGGTGAATCTGTTGACCAACAACTCCACTGGCTACCAACCCGCGGTAAAAGAATCATCTCAAAGGTACATTAACTATGAAAAAAGGCTTTTATATGTAAGGACATTTGGGGTACTAAGTTTATTTCTCATTCTTATTATTATTAGTCTTATATGTTCTTGTTATATGATTTTATTCTTATCAGAGAACCAAGGCAAGTTACCCTTGTGCAAAGCTCACAAACACCGAGTGTGCAAAGCTCACAAACGATTGTGCAAAGCTCACAAACACCGAGTGTGCAAAGCTCACAAACGATTGTGCAAAGCTCACAAACACCGAGTGTGGAAAGCTCACGAACGATTGTGCAAAGCTCACAAACACCGAGTGTGCAAAGCTCACAAACGATTGTGCAAAGCTCACAAACGCCGATTGTGCAAGATAATTACTGGATTAATGTTCTCGAACACTTCCATCGTGATACGCGGTACCATCCCAGCAGAGATTATAACTTCATTAGAGAGATTGGTCAAGGAGGTTTTGGACATGTTTACCTAGCAAGACACAACGAAGTACAGGTACATACCTCATAATAGAGAGTGGGAGAAAGAGAAGTACGACACCTCATGGACTATCATGGTGTAGCCCTTTTATTCGCCAACCTAGAACGATAACTGCACTATCTTAGGCTCAGGTCAAACGTCGAACGTCATAGGAACTGAACGCATCGGATACAATGGATAATAAGGCGGTCTCTTTTGATGTCATTAGGTTCGGCTCATGTGAAGTTCGACGTTTGGCCTTAGCCTTACTGTACTAGTTACTTATATGGAATAATGATATGGAATTTTTGTAGCACTTCCCGCTTAGCAGAAGGACATAAACATGAGCGTTTTTTGTTTGTTTTGTTGTGATCAGGGTGAAGAATATGCCATCAAGGCCATCTCGTTCGCAGCTTCAGACCTAAAAAGCCTGGTGACGGAGGTCGCAATCCTGCGCAACTTCAGCCACAAAAACATCATCACTCTTAAAGACAGCTACCTCGCAGACGGATTCCTATATCTTGTCACAGAATATGTGACTGGAGTGAGCCTTTACTCAGCGATGTCCACCTTTTCAGAGGGTCTACCAGAAAACGTGGTATCACTCGTTATAAAAGAATGCCTACAAGCACTTGATTACATCCATCAGTGTTCAGTTATCCATTGTGATATCAAAAGTGACAACATCTTGGTTGGCATCCATAGACAAGTAAGTATCCATCACTGATAGAGGTTACTTTAGGACTCTAAGGTATTCAACTGTACCTTAAGAATCCCTGCTTGTCTTTCATGTGCTGCTGTAAGAATATCAGTGGGATGACATTAATGTTGATGGTATATTTGCAGGTGAAAATCATTGACTTTGGCCTGTCAGTTATGGACGTCGAAGAAAAAACGCTAGGCTTCAGGGGCACTCATCTGTATGCCTCTCCAGAAATGGCAAGCGGCTATTATTTTGGAAATCAAGTAAGGAGTTAGTGAGTTCCTATAACTAACTTGTTATAATATTATAAAGAGGGTCCTGAAGGAGTAAAATGGGCAGCTGGGATTCCACTTTTTTTTAGGCTGGGAAAATGGGATTTCATGCACTGGGACTGGGATTTAGCCATTACTGGGAATGGGATTTTGGAAAATCTCTAACTCTAACTCTATAACTTGGACTGAGATTTTGAATGACTGGACTGGGATTTTGCTATATTTTGGGCTGGGTAATAGGATTAGGACCCTCTATAAACTACTGTTCTACTGACACCATGCCTATGCTGATATTTATATTGAAGTCGTCACCGCATAGAGTCGTCATTAATCATGATGTTGTGAAATTATCAACACATCTTCAATATACTTACTGAAAGTTGCAATTCGTTTGGCAGGTCGATATTTGGAGCCTTGGTATTGTTGCCATAGAGATGTTCCAAGGATACGCCCCACTGGCGTTTGCTGACACCATGGAATGTCTCATCAGTTGGGCTCAATATGGCTACAACTCTATGAATGAAGTGGCTGCAGCCAAGGCTTCAGGAGAGTTTAAAGATTTCTTGTACAACGGAGCACTGCTATACAACCCTGCAGATCGATTAACTGCTAACCAGCTGCTCAACCATCCTTTTGTTAAGAAACATAAGCATGGTGAGAACTGCCCATGTCTGCCATTAATGGTTGATTGGGTGATGCAGGAGCAAATGAACCAACGATATGCTGCTGGTTGATGCCATAATCATTATTTTGAATGATTCCAAGATGGATTTTTTCATCTTGGCCAAATTGATTACAATTTGTAATTAAGATTTTTGTTGAAGAACATGTAAATATAATATATTTAAGAAATAACATTTCACAGTAAAAATTAATGTATTAAATATGTATAGTATAATATTATATAAAATAAAACAATTCTGTGGAGAATTTATGTGGAAAATCCAAATTTCTAGAATGTTACTGAAGGCAAATTACGAAATTAAGGAATTAATCATTAGTTTGTGAGAGTGAATTGTACGATTAATTTCGAGTGTGTAATTTTGAGGCATTGTAGAAGGTCACTGACCAACTGTGATACCATGTACGCAGAGGAAAGACGATAAAAACACAGACAAGTGAGTAAACTATGGAACCTCAGATCGGTATTATTATCGTTTTACGTTTTTCTCATTCGGCAATCTATTTTACTGTGAATATCGAAGGCATTTTCTAAAGGTTTTCAACATGCTCAATCGGATTTTTTTACTAAATCCACAGGTAAAGAAAAATGACTCGTCAAATCTTTTTTAGGTCATAAGAATATCTGACATTTCTGAATGAAATTTGCCGGAAAACCTAAAGGGCGGTATAAGGGAAATAAAGATAATTTGCAAGAAGAGTTTTCCAATCATAATTTTAGAACGTTATTAAAAGTGTTATATTTGTAAGCTTACAACGTCAATTTTGAACTTATCTGAAGAAGCAGGGGGTTTCTTTCGTTGACTTGTCGATGCATCCTTTCTTGAATTGAACAAGTTTATATCCATATTTCATAATTTGTCATAGTCAGTTGAATTCAAAAGTATTTGTGAGCAGAAGAGTTGGCAGTTTTCAATGAGTTCACTTGCTTCAACTGCTCGGAAATCAGGCGAAAACGTCGAAAAGTGACGAAAAACTATCCACGTTCGATGTAATTTTGCATAGCTCCTCAATAACTCCTGGAGAGTTTTTGGTTATTTCTCAAAAATAAGACACGACAAAAAACAAACGACAGTGGCATTTTTGATCTTGGTTGTGACTCTTGTAGTCTAAAGAGGTTTGAAGTAGTTTGACAACAGTTTTCTTCTGAAGCTTCTTTTCTGGTCTTGTTTTGATATCTTCTTTGCTTTGCATTCATGTTTTGCGAACAACGCTTCACTTTCAGGAAAATTATTTTTTGAAAACCTTAAACTATAAACTATACTGAAATTCACTCAATAATAAACTGATATCTTTCTTTCTGATCAACTCAAACTTGCATGACTTGTGGCACGTACAGGAAGTCCTTCCAATGCAGTTCTCGTTTGACGTACCTGTGGCTGTTTTACGTTCAGTTTAGTTTTTGTTTCTCCGCCTCCTCTCGCCTCTTTTGTATCTCAATACATTACCATATAATAAATGTCTTATTAACCTTTTTGGCTCGGTTCACGCCATACAAGTTTTGGATCCTTCTTCCCTGAGAGCTTTGACTGCCCTTAAGAATGAGCCTGCAATGAAATATCTAGCGGACTCCCACAAACCGGAACCCCAGATTCCCCCAGGAGTCTTTCCGGCGCCAGCCCGCTGACCAAAAAGCCGGAAGACTCTGGGCTCGAGATTGCGCGCGCGCTAACACGTAGTTTCTGACTATGACTTCACAATTCTTCAGCGATTCCTCATTTGTAAAGTTTCCTTCGTTAGTGAAACACTGTTGTTCTGCACTGCGGATCAAATCTAATCAAATACTCTTATTAGCAAAAGTTGAGATACGAATTTTAGCATTTAAAGATGGGGTGCGTGTACAGTAAACCAAAACCTCAAGAAAGAGAACCGGTAAGTGTCTGATTCACTTAGATTTGAAGGGCGTAGTTCATGATCAAAAATACCATTGAACTGGCTTGCACGAAATAACTATTTGTAGCAATTTGTGTCACATTTCTTTTAAGAAATCTTTTCCCATTAAGTTTAATAATAGTAACACATTCTTTTCTAAATTGTCTCATCGTTGAATCGTCAAGCATTTCAATTTCTTTAAGTTTGAAAATGAGATTGTCATTGCTAATTAATTTACGCGCCGACTGAAATCTCTCGCATAAATCTCAGGCGTACGGGAATCAATTGATTATCAGCAAAGCTTTAGCCATTAGAATTATTACAAATCTCTATTATATATAAATGAATTTTCTATTTTCAGATTACTATAGACCAACTTGAAAGAGAACTTTGTCATTTTAACAACAACGTCCGAGGCTATTGGAGGCGAAAGAGTAAGAATTCAATCAATATTAAAATGATGGTTTGATGTTGTTACTCATTTACGCAGAAAAACTGACCATGCTTATTTTATGGTTACAGAGATCTGTTTGAGAAGGGTAAAGCCAAAGAATCAGCCTCAAAGAGGGCCTGCACCATCTTCCCGTGTACCCACGGCTGCCGAAGAGAAAATACCTGCCTTCACCTCTACATGCAAGGCCTCAGATCAAACCAAGCCTGAGTGCTCAAGAAAGGCAACAAACCAAAGTAATTCTTCCCGTGTACCCACGTCTGCGCATGCCGAAGAGAAAGGTACTGCCTTCACCTCTACCAAGGCCTCAGATCAAGTCAAGCCTGAGAGCTCAAGAGAGCCGACAAATGCTTTCTGTGCGAGACCACGCCTACTGCGGTCTGAGCCACATCAAATGATCCAAAATGATCTTTCAGTGGAAACAATGGTCCCAAGATCTTTACGACCTATAGATGAACAAGAATTAAAATTAAGGTATAAAAAGCATGCGAATTGTCCTATGTAAAATGAACATACTTTATACTTGAAACATGACGAATGTTGCACTTTAAATCTTTCTTTCAATTATCGTGGTAGTCATCAATTTCAATTCTCCTTCCACAGTAAACGGGAAGTGGTGAATCTGTTGACCAACAACTCCACTGGCTACCAACCCGCGGTAAAAGAATCATCTCAAAGGTACATCAACTATGAATAAAGGCTTTTATATGTAAGGACATTTGGGGTACTAAGTTTATTTCTCATTATTATTATTATTAGTCTTATTGTTGTTATATGATTCTTCTTATCAGAGAACCAAGCCAAGTTACCCTTGTGCAAAGCTCACAAACGATTGTGCAAAGCTCACAAACACCGAGTGTGCAAAGCTCACAGACGATTGTGCAAAGCTCACAAACACCGAGTGTGCAAAGCTCACAAACGATTGTGCAAAGCTCACAAACACCGAGTGTGGAAAGCTCACGAACGATTGTGCAAAGCTCACAAACACCGAGTGTGCAAAGCTCACAAACGATTGTGCAAAGCTCACAAACGCCGATTGTGCAAGATAATTACTGGATTAATGTTCTCGAACACTTCCATCGTGATACGCGGTACCATCCCAGCAGAGATTATAACTTCATTAGAGAGATTGGTCGAGGAGGTTTTGGACATGTTTACCTAGCAAGACACAACGAAGTACAGGTACATACCTCATAATAGAGAGTGGGAGAAAGAGAAGTACGACCCCTCATGGACTATCATGGTGTAGCCCTTTTGTTTGCCAACCTAGAACGATAACTGCACTATCTTAGGCTCAGGTCAAACGTCGAACGTCATAGGAACTGAACGCATCGGATACAATGGATAATAAGGCGGTCTCTTTTGATGTCATTAGGTTCGGCTCATGTGAAATTCGACGTTAAACCTTAGTCTTACTGTACTAGTTACTTATATGGAATAAAGATATGGAATTTTTGTACCACTTCCCGCTTAGCAGAAGGATATAAACATGAGCGTTTTTTGTTTGTTTTGTTGTGATCAGGGTGAAGAGTATGCCATCAAGGCCATCTCGTTCGCAGCTTCAGACCAAAAAAGCCTGGTGACGGAGGTCGCAATCCTGCGCAACTTCAGCCACAAAAACATCATCACTCTTAAAGACAGCTACCTCGCAGACGGATTCCTATATCTTGTCACAGAATATGTGACTGGAGTGAGCCTTTACTCAGCGATGTCCACCTTTTCAGAGGGTCTACCAGAAAACGTGGTATCACTCATTATAAAAGAATGCCTACAAGCACTTGATTACATCCATCAGTGTTCAGTTATCCATTGTGATATCAAAAGTGACAATATCTTGGTTGGCATCCATAGACAAGTAAGTATCCATCACTGATAGAGGTTACTTTAGGACTCTAAGGTATTCAACTGTACCTTAAGAATCCCTGCTTGTCTTTCATGTGCTGCTGTAAGAATATCAGTGGGATGGCATTAATGTTGATGGTATATTTGCAGGTGAAAATCATTGACTTTGGCCTGTCAGTTATGGACGTCGAAGAAAAAACGCTAGGCTTCAGGGGCACTCATCTGTATGCCTCTCCAGAAATGGCAAGCGGCTATTATTTTGGAAATCAAGTAAGGAGTTAGTGAGTTCCTATAACTAGCTTGTTATAAAGAGGGTCCTGAAGGAGTAAAATGGGCAGCTGGGATTCCACTTTTTTTTAGGCTGGGAAAATGGGATTTCATGCACTGGGACTGGGATTTAGCCATTACTGGGATTGGGATTTTGGAAAATCTCTAACTCTAACTCTATAACTTGGACTGAGATTTTGAATGACTGGACTGGGATTTTGCTATATTTTGGGCTGGGTAATAGGATTAGGACCCTCTATAAACTACTGTTCTACTGACACCATGCCTATGCTGATATTTATATTGAAGTCGTCACCGCATAGAGTCGTCATTAATCATGATGTTGTGAAATTATCAACACATCTTCAATATACTTACTGAAAGTTGCAATTCGTTTGGCAGGTCGATATTTGGAGCCTTGGTATTGTTGCCATAGAGATGTTCCAAGGATACGCCCCACTGGCGTTTGCTGACACCATGGAATGTCTCATCAGTTGGGCTCAATATGGCTACAACTCTATGAATGAAGTGGCTGCAGCCAAGGCTTCAGGAGAGTTTAAAGATTTCTTGTACAACGGAGCACTGCTATACAACCCTGCAGATCGATTAACTGCTAACCAGCTGCTCAACCATCCTTTTGTTAAGAAACATAAGCATGGTGAGAACTGCCCATGTCTGCCATTAATGGTTGATTGGGTGATGCAGGAGCAAATGAACCAACAATATGCTGCTGGTTGATGCCATAATCATTATCCTGAATGATTCCAAGATGGATTTTTTACCTTATTAATAGTATATTGCCATTTTTAAAAATATCATTTTTTCTAAAAGAACCACTTTCTCTTGTACTTATTTTCAAAAAGAATACTTTAATGTATTATATTAATACTTAATCTTTGAAAATAAAACGTTTTCGTGTACTAATTGTTGGATGTGAAAATTGGTGTAGTAAGGGAGCCCGACACAGAACTTTTCTCTAACACATTTTCGTGTCGGTAAATGAAAAAGTAATTAAAAAAAATAGGAATAAATTTCAGGATGGGTTAGCATGCGCAAATTTAGGCCAATCCTTGGAACCCCTCTCCTCCCCCGACTTCTTTTATGCTATGACTTGAACCTTTACTGGACTGCGACAACGGAGTCAGTTGAAAACAGGCGCCAAAGAACTCAGGCTCTTAATCCAAAAAATTGCCGTTGAAAAATGGAAGACGTTAGCTGTAGTATGGTTTATGAACATCTCAAATGTCAAAAATGCCTCGTCCAACGCAGCGGCATCGTTATATCAATATTAACCAATTATATGTCAAGTGGCTTTGGCGCTATTATTTAAGAAAGCTCAGTACGTAGCCATTCCTAAAAAGCATCGAAGCGGCAGAATAGTATCAGTGTATATATGCCGACAAGACAGACAAGACTTAATCTTACTCTGGCCTTCTTGCTAGAAGCAGTTGCTCACAACTTACTCGAGTCCCCATAAAGTCATTCTACAGCTCAAGGACACTAACCATCATGTATTATCAAGTCTTGCTTGTAACTTTGGCTGCATTTGTGGTAGTACTCAGTGAAGGTCGGTATCTGTCAGTATACTCTTGACTTGTTCAGTAAATTTTATTTTAGATTGCTTGCATGAAATATTCAGATGAATTAGAAAGCTAGGATTATTCTTTACTGACTGATCCAAATATTAATTACATATATAAGCTCTTTGCCATGGTTTCTAAATGAAGAGTTTGTCAACTTTAATTAAGTTTGCGTCCGAAACGTCAGTAAGTGATCTCTCTTATTTTTTACGGTGTAAAATTTAACTTTTTATCCATACTGTTTCATTAGAAACACCGACGCAGCCCACACTAGCTTACCGCTAGTTATCATCTCTTTACAACTTTAATTAAGTTTGATACAAAATTTTCAGTATACGAAATTAGGTTTTATTCATGTCTATAAGCCCAAGTTCATCTGATAAAAAGGGGAATATTTTAGTCTAAAAAGCAAAGTATTGCTTAAAAATCCCGTGGTGGCTTCATCAGAGGGATATTGAATTAAAATCATAAGTACGAGTTTGAATTTACTGAGCTATTCACTCGAACATGTGCACTTTTTGAGTGAAAGCTCAGTAAATTTAAACTTGTAAAAATTTCAAGGCTCGATCGCAAAACTTGACCTACATAGCCAAGTTTTCATTACGGAACTAAGAATGCTTATAATTATATTTTATCTATCAAGAAAATTTAAAAGAAATTAAGTTATCTTTAAGAGAAAAACTTTGTAAAACTTTGGGGGGTCAGTGACTGGCGGTAGCACACAACTGAAAGATAACTGATTCAGTTTTGCGTATATCTAGTTTTCTTTTCTTCTCCATTTCCTCGAACTAAAGAAAAATTCAAATACTTCTGCTTTTATATATCTATGGTACTAAGATTTATGATTTTTTGCTAGCGTGATAAGTTTTTATCAGAGTTTTCACTAGGGCCGTTACGTTATAATCTTCTTTTGTTTTCTTTCTGCATGAAAGGCTTTTTCAAGCAGCATTAATCCGTTAGAAAACTTTGTAAAGCGCGCGCTAATGTGTGTTTACAATCAGATTTTGCCTGGGGCACTTGGTGTTTACTGTTGTGGAGAAATGTTAATTTTCATCAATGGACATTGTTTTGTCTCACGCAGGGCATATATAGTCACTATGAAGATGCTTTCTTTCCATGCATGCAATTAGCTTCTAATCAGACCTAATATGCCGTTTGCATTCTAGAGTGAAATCACTAAATAGATATTAGACTTATGCACATTTTTCTTTTGTGTCTATTTGACTTAATTGAAGAAGTAAGTGACTTCACTTCACACAGAGTCATTTATACCACCTGACTAACAGAATACCTTCAGCAAGCTAGGAGGAAAAAAATTTGAGTAAGAAAGAAATCTCGCGCCATTATGCAAACAGCTATACTATTCGTAAAGAATTTCGGGGACGGAGTTTTCCATTCAAAGGCAACGAGTTCACTGTTCAGAATGTTTTCATGGGTTTCACTCACTTAGCTCAAATTCAAGTCACTTTTAACTTATAATCATTTTTTAATCCTGACAATATAGATGCTTTTAGTGGCATAGTACTATGGGCCGGGGGAAGGGTTCTGTTGTTGTTGCAACTTCGCAAACGGGTAGAAACATCATGTAAGTACAGCAATGTAGTCATACGTACAGTAAATGTATCTGGTAGTCATATTTCTGTAGCATACATGAAGTACTCAGGTGCGGATCAAGGATTTTGTTCAGGGAGGGTCGCAGGGCACAAAGTCAGTCCAGGGGTGTGCAACCCTCAGAATCAAAGAAAGAAAACATTATTTCGTATTGGGTATCTTCAAAATAGGGGGACAAAATTGCGATAGAATTCGATAGAATTCATATTTGGCGTGATGTTAATAATGAATTTTCTATTTCTATTTCATGCTACTAAAAAAAGATTAATATCCAACATGCATGATCGCGGAATGAGTGAGAAATATCAGTTGGAATACTAATGCCGTTCAAAATTGCCATTAATGTAAACGTTGATAGACCAAACTTGTTCGGTTTGGCCAGGGTTATATTGGACTTAAAAAATTCTAATAATATCCACTTATTCGAACCTTTTGCTTTTTAAATAACTGACCTCGTCTCTATAACCCATGACTGTCTGTTGTCTGGTGCAACTCAACCGTTTTCGTGAGGAAACCGTCATTTGTGACTGTTTTTCAATGCATGGAATCGATCGCCCATGTAAGGGAATATTCGTTGGCCATCAAAATCCACGAGTATCGGTCCTCCTAACAGTAACTGAAACGTTTATCAGTAAACACATTTAGCGTAATTTTAAAATTACGGCCCTTTTACACGTTGAAACTTTTAGCTAAATCTTGTGTGTAACAGTGTTGCGAGACAAGTTTCACGGAGGTGTTACACGGTGCAATTTCGTCCTTAAACTCGTTTGCGTCACGAGTTTTGGTTGCACGAGTTTTGGATGCTTTCTACTCGTGAAACCGAAACTTGTGATGCGACAAGTCTTAGGGCGAAATTGCGCCGAGTAACACCTCCATGAAACTTGTCTCGCAACACTTTTACACACAATTCTCAGCTAAACTTTTCAACTTGTAACAGGGCCTTAACTAATCTTGTACGTCGAAATATATAGAACAAACTGAGAGAAGAACATATCTTCAGTTCGATTAGGCTCACTACTTTTAATATAACGGCACTCCTAGCTGTTAACAGAAGATAAGGATATATGGCGCCAGTTTCACTATTATATACTACGCTCATGCACTGCTCATTCCAGTCACCAAAATACCATTCCAATCCTGTAATAGTGGTGGTAGTGCTCTCGCTACGTCCCTCCCTCCCTGGGGATACCACACATAAATCCTATGCAACAATTAACCAAGACAACAGTCACGCAGCTTTCATTCTCTTTCAATGTCTTCTATTTTTCATTTAGGACAAGAAGTCAGCGAATGTAAGGATCGCCTTCGTTCTTGTCATGTCTATTCCAAGAAGGACTTCTGTTTGAGTGAAAAGTACAGACCATTCATGGAGAAATACTGTTCAAAGTACTGCGGATACTGTGGTAAGTATGATTTCTTCTAAACGTGCGTAAAAACATTCTGACTTTACGGAAGATACGACCACGCGGTGCCATCAGGATGCGTTCGAGGGTTCAATCCTCGGGCACAGCATTACTAATGGGGCCAGGAGATCTAATATGCATGTGAGTAATTTTGTGCTGGTTTTCTCCTGTGCTGATGATACTCAAGGGAACGACATATATAATCTTAAATGGGGGAAATATGACACCGAAGCGAATTGCAAGGCTGTACAGGGTGTTTATCCAGGTGGATGTTGCTAGGGTGCCTGCTACGCCCTTTTCCAATCCCAGTTGCGTGCTGTTAGGCCCAGTTCAAACGTCCAACTTCACATGAGGTTTATCCAGGTGGATGGTGCTAGGGTGCCTGCTACGCCCTTTTCCAATCCCGGTTGCGTGCTGTTGCGTTGCGTGCCGAACGCATTAAAAACAATGGATAATAAGGCAGTCTTCTTTGATGTGAGAGAAATTATCGACGTTTGTACTGGGCCTAAGATGCACTGGGTGAATGACTTCATTGTTGACATCAGTGGGGACCATGACCTCCCTTCCAACATGGAAAACTCTGTAGACAGGCTCTCCTAATGAATCATGTCGCTCAAATATACGCACAAGTCAGTGTTCTGTTAGGGCATCATATCATGTTTGTCCTTTTTGTCAGACTGCCATAGGTGGATATACGGATGCTGCCGTGATCGTAAGACTAACGCTGGTGGACCAAATGGAGAAGGATGCGCAGGTAAGTTTAAATCGCAACCGTTTTCATTTCTTAAAGGAAGGTGTATATATGAAACTGAGGCTAGTATGAATGCTCCTTCATCTTCCATTTTTATAGGGAAGGGGTGGAAAGACGCTGTAATATCTTGGTAATTATTCTATATGCACTTGTAATCTCCTACAAAGAAGTAGACTTGATCAAAGTCAACCTCTCTGAGACTCACAGAGTCACGAGAGAAGCAAGTAAAAAATAAGAAGTGAATATTGAGGTCGCGTGTGATCTTGTTGGGTTGCCTGTCCTTTATACTAGACCATAATTCGTATGACCGTACAAAAATAGGATACAGGGTACGAATGAGCCGCTCCGTTACCATGACGGCACCGTGTCTGACCATTTGGGTTGGTTAAGGTTAAGCTACCAACGATTTCTTGCGCCGTGATTGGTTCAAAAAACGGTTCAATGTCATACTTTGACAATGCTGTTTGCGCGCAGTTTCACAAATGTTCTCTATGACTGAGTAGCAATGTCATTTTGGCTGTATCATCGTAAAAACCTTTGTTCTTACCGTAACAATTTCTTTCTTTAGTTCAGCTTTGCTATGATACGTTTGTTGATGGATGTCCCAAGCTAAAAAAGAATGGCACCTGCTCGTCATCGTCGCCGGAGACTCGAGCCTCGATGAGAGAAAGATGTCCATACAGTTGTGGCTTTTGCAGTAAGTTTGAATTTATTAACATGGACGTATTCAAAATTTCCGTTCCGTGCGAACGAGTTAGGGACGGGGGGTGAGGGTCACCCCTTTCTAACCTCAACCAATTGTCCCTCCCTCCAGCCCCCCAAAACATAAAGGGAGTTTAGAGGCTTTAGCAGACTATATGACCTAGAGCTTTGCGGGCATTTCAGCCATTTAAGCTGCAGGGGCGTAGCGAGGACCTAGGTTCTGGGGGGGGGGGGGGGGGGGGCACCTCCGCCAAAAATCGCCGAAGCAAAATAAAAAACAAAAATAACCGCGATATTTACGACGAAATAGGGAATAAAACTTTGTTTACAAAAAGTGGGGGGCGCCATGTACAAAAAAAAAAAAAAAAAAAGGCCAAAATAATAAAAAAGGGAAAAAAACAAACAATTACCTATTTACCCCCGTCCCCCCCTCCCTACGCTACTGTCAAGCTGGGTTCGATGATTATTATTTATTCGTTATTATCTACTCCAAATGGTGGACAAACACTGACCACCATGTGCTGTCAGCCAGAAAGATTTCTATTGAAAACGTGCGATTCAGCTGATGAACATTTTAAAGGCTGATTGATTGAGGTGCGTGGGAAAATATAGACTCAGTTCAATAGTGTACCTGTCCAAACTGGGATGAATAAGGGCCTGGAGTCTCGTGTTCTTAAACCTGATAAAACACTTCCCTATTTTCGTTTATTAAACATCACTGAAAAACATTGGTTTCTATAACAGATCACTTGGCCCCTTCAAAGAGTGAATGTATCCACTCTCAATTCGGTTGCTGTTGGGATGGCGCTTTTGCTGTTGGACCTGATCAAAAGGGATGCAGACGTAAGTAAAACATTTCGACAAAAATTATCGATTTTGTTCTTCCCGGCGACTTCGCTTAAATTAGCCAATCAGCTAACAATTTGTTCGTAGCTCAATACTTCGGCATAGTACCACGTTCTCGGCTCGAATAGCTTTTACTCAAAAATAAAGAGAATGAAACACATGCGTGGAAAGATTCCCCAAATATCTCCTTTAGGAAAGGAATATTTCCGGCGTCGTTGTTGGTGGAAAATATTTCATTTTGACAAGAGATAATAGAAAACACTTGGAAAGTTTCGCTGTGACAAACAATGCATTGCGCGCCTAGATTCAATAATCTTTATTACAGTGCTTTTCATGTTTTTGGTTTTTCATAACTTCCAGATGTCTAAAATTTTGGCTTCCGTCAATCAAAAATTACTAACTCAAACATTTGGAAATTTGATGGACGAAAGAAAAAAATTCAGCTTGTGGACTGTTTGGAGTTGTATAAAGCGCGAAACATGAAGCGCGTTCTAATCAGTAAATATTATTTCTCTAATGCAGCCTGTGAAGACGACTATCCGCATGCGTGCCGTCAGTTTGCTGTTCATGGAACGTGTTCAGATACTGGTGCATATTACACCAGGACGTTCCTTGAGAAGCACTGTCCAAAGTCTTGTGGAGTCTGCCCTAGTAAGTATGAAATCCTTGATAGAATGGGACATCTTATAGTGTCTTGATCAAAATCATATTTTTCATCACTTCTTTTCGTCAATTTCTCATGATTGTTCCTGCCATCCAACGGGGCTTCCTTCATGCGCACTAAAGTAAACGCACGATTTGCTTCCCAACACATTCTGACGAATAATCGGGCCGACAATCGCAGCGTGTAGATGGGCCTTTAGCTTGTTAGGTTTTGTGGCGGGAGGAAAACCGGAAAATCCGAAAAGTAAAATAAAAACTCGAATCAATAGAAAGACCTAAAAAACGTCCTCACATGTGAAAATGAGTCAAGAAATCGAACCCAAGACCCTAAACGTGAAAGGGGAGTAGACTACCGCAACATCCAGGGATCGCGGAGCGTAATTTTGATTGGGGGGGCTAACGACCACCAAATACTGGAAAGACCTAGGGGGTTTGGAAAAGGGGGCATGCTCCCATTATTCCCCTGCTCCGCGGTCCCTGACACCAGCCTTGATTCCCTCTACGGCCAGCTACAACATCAGTAATTAACGAATTCTGGAATGACAGTTTTAGGTTGTTACGACAAAGCTGGTGAAGCTAAGTGTATGCGATGGCTTATCAGAGGCTACTGTAAAAAGAGCATGTGGAAGCCATTCATGATGGATAGCTGTGCAAAAACCTGTGATTTCTGCGAAGGTTAGTAGGAGCTTGGGCTACCTGTGGTTTTATTCATACCTCATTTGAGTTTACAAAACCAAACAGGATGCATTGTGGTCTAGAAACATTTTTTGTTCGAATGGGTCTTATGACTTTTCTATTTTTCCCTTCCTTTCTTTTCCCTTTCTTTCTTCACTTGAGTCATTTAGAAAAACCAAACAGGATGCATTGTGGTCTAGAAACATCTTTTGTTCGAATGGGTCTTATGACTTTTCTATTTTTCCCTTCCTTTCTTCATTTGAGTCAATTAAAAAAAACCAAACAGGATGCATTGTGGTCTAGAAACATCTTTTGTTCGAATGGGTCTCATGACTTTTCTATTCTTCCCTTCCTTTCTTTTCTTTTCCTCCTCAGTGCTACGGCCCTGGGTCTATAACCTTCATTATAACTTCACGAGTCATTCGAGACGCCATATGCAGATATATCTTTACGTCTACTGATTTATATTTTTTCTTATTTCTTTATACTTCATTTTTTTCTTTCTCCAGACGAGGAAGAGATAATTGCATAAATATAAACAGATTTGAGTGCAGCCAGGATGGCGTTACCTATTGTGATATCCTGATTGATCGTACACGAAAGGAAAATATTGGCAAATTTTCGGGGTTAACAGCTCTTAAAAGAGTCTTAGGCGGGTAGTTATAAATGCTATAACAATTGAATAAAGTAAACTCACGAATAGAAGGAAAGGAAACAAATGCTGTATAATGTAGAAGTGTAAAAATGATTAAATAAAAATTCAATTCAAAATGAGGAAACTGTTTTTTAAGTTCGTAATCAACCTCTAACTACCGAATAGGTTGTGCGTTACGTTTTCCCAATTTCAGACCACGTGTCATTCTCTTGAGAATAAGATTCTTTGTTTGAGTTGTATCCATATTCATGTGTCTTCTCATGAACAACTGTTAAAAAAGGAATGACACTCTAGGGAATGACACTCTAGGGAATGACACTCTAGGGAATGACACTCTAGGGAATGACACTCTAGGGAATGACACTCTAGGGAATGACACTCTAGGGAATGACACTCTAGGGAATGACACTCTAGGGAATGACACTCTAGGGAATGACACTCTAGGGAATGACATGTGGTCTGAAGTGGGGGAACATTACATTATTAATTAAGTGGTCTTTAGCGATGCTCGCGTTGTAGATACCTATTGATATTAACAAGCCAACCAGGTCCTAGTAAGTGCCCGGAGTTCCTTTTAAACCGTTTTACGCCTTAAAACCTCCAGAAAATGTTCTGGTTATTATTTATTGCTATTGATGTCTTAAATGGATAAAGTCTAGTATTAAATTAGTATAAAGATGATTTCCAAGTCTATTTTCCCGGTAATCATTTACATAGCATATATAATAGTACCCATTTACCACCTGACTCGCATTAGACATTCAATGATTGCTTTATACAAAATGATTGGTTGCACCCGCGTCTCATTAATGTTGGTTGTGCACTTGGACCATATGTTCTGCAAACCTTTGAAAATAGGAAAAGAAAGAGAAAAATGAGGACATCAAATGTGTTGTGGTTGATGATGTTGATGTTGTTGATGATGATGTTGATGATGTTGATGATGATGATATTGATGATGTTGATGATGATGACGATGTTGATGATGATGATATTGATGATGTTGATGATGATGATGTTGATGATGATGATATTGATGATGTTGATGATGACGATGTTGATGATGATGATATTGATGATGTTGATGATGATGATGTTGATGATGATGATATTGATGATGTTGATGATGACGATGCTGATGATGATGATATTGATGATGTTGATGATGATGTTGATGATGATGATATTGATGATGTTGATGATGATGACGATGTTGATGATGATGATATTGATGATGTTGATGATGATGATGTTGATGATGATGATATTGATGATGTTGATGATGATGATGTTGATGATGATGATATTGATGATGATGTTGATGATGATGATGATGATGACGATGATGTTGATGATAATGATATTGATGATGTTGATGATATTGATGATGATGATATTGATGATATTGATGATGATATTGATGATGTTGATGATGACGATGATGTTGATGATGACGATGATGACGATGATGTTGATGATATTGATGATGACGATGATGATGATGATGATGATGATGATGATGATGATGATGATGATGATGATGATGATGATGATGATGATGATGATGATGATGATACAAACCTTTTGGCACATTCTGATGCAGTGTCTCTTTTGCACGATTCCGTGTGAGCCATTTTATACAGAACCTTGGAAAAAAGTGAAAAGCATTAAAAACTTTTTTTTTGGAAATTTTCATCACATTATTCCTTTTCCTATCCTACAACAAGGCTGACATGAATCCACTCTTTTGCCGTGTGTGTAAGTAAGTTATTAAGCATCCACAAATCGCATGTGCACTATGAACTTACCAAGAACACCAAGAGGTGTAGCAGAAGTAAATAAAAAAAGGATATAGTACGTGCCATTTTGTTCCCGAGTAAGAAGCGTCCCTATATAATGAAGAGAGAAAAATAACAGATGGTACGAGAGTATCAGAGTAAGAAGCGAAAATAAACCATTTTAGTTCGCCATTTTCCATACATCGGATCACTGGTCACACACAAAGCATTCAATTGAGGCTGGAAGGTATTTTCTAAGGATAATTCAAATTTGAACCTTGCAGCCTTGACTGAATGCTTCGTGTTTGATCAGTTAACCGATGTATGAAATTATTACTACATCTTCTCTAAGTCAGGAGAATGCAATTTGACTGAGGCGATGAGTGGGACGCAAGCAAGCGAGCGGGCAAAGAGGTGTGGTGTCGCCGTGAAGGGAGGGGGGGGGGGGGGGGGGTTGATCGAAAAACATAGAACAGTTTTCCTTGCTAGATTTTCATCAAAAATGTCCTTAAATTAAAAATTGTATGATGTGTGGAATATTGAAGAGACGATTCTCGTGCGAGGAAAGTTTCATAATCCGTGCAAGTTTTTATTTTGCGGCGTTTTTGTGAAAATATGAAATGTACTTTGATGGGTTAATTGTGTGGACTATAAGGAATAAAAGTATCAAATCAAACAAATAATCATACCATATTTAGCGTGACTTTCTCATGAGGACTAAGGCCCATGTATCTTTGCTGTTTTTCCTAAACAAAAGAAGGAAAGAATTATCAGAATATAACGGTTTGACATAATGAATTTTCCGCGAGAACATATCATATTACTGAGAATTCAAGGGTGACATAGCAGTGCACTCGCCTCTTCACCTCTGAGGTCTCAGGTTCGATTCCTGGAGTCAGTTTCACCTGTGAGTAGAGTTTATGGACCCAATGTTTTTTCTATGCGAATAAAAACCTTTGTTTAACCCCGCGTAACCTCGTTCTGAAACGCTTGAATGTGAGGCTCGCGAAGGATCTCTATTGTTCCAGTCAATAAGGTTGCCGCGTGAGAAACGTCCATAAGGTTCTTTCCCTTGATTCGAGGGTTTTTCTTCAGGTTCTCTAGTTTTCTCCCTCCACAAAACCCAACAAGCCAAATTCGTTTATTGAGTTAGCTAGTAGATCACCCAAGAGTTTGTTTCATAGTTCGATAAAAGATTCGTAATGTTTACTTACTCTTTGATTAAAGGCTGCAAATGGATCCAGTCTTTGTTCATACTGTGATGAATATCTGCTGAATGCTGACTCGTCGTCTTTGGCAGATGAGCTCTAAGGGAGAAACAAACAGCATCAATCAATCAATCACCTGGTCATGGCAAAAGGGTGTGTGTTTTGATTTGAAAGTTTTTGAAAGAGCCTGGTTCACACGAGTGAACGCCAACGCAAGCATAAGGAATGGAAACGAGCTCAATTTGTTTTTCATTTTCATTTTTGAAGAGTGAGCATTACACGCTTTTGTACAAATGCAAACGCAAGACCAAAAACTTATTCCATTGTTCATTCATTATGCCGGGCATGCGTAACTGATTTCGCTAGCATTTGACTGACTTGTGCTTGCACTAGCATTACAGTGTTTAAGAAAATTGCTTGCTCCACCTCAAAATCCAGCCCCCTCCCCCATAAATTACGAATGCTTCCTTAGAGCAGATTTCGTATGAGTGTGAAAAGTCACGGCACACAAATAATGCACGATAACGGCGCGGCGTGGACACGACACTGAATGTCGAATGTCTTCATACACGGCACGGTACACTGGCACGGTCACGGCACGGCACGGTCTGTGCGGTACGTTTTTCATAGTCATATGAAAACTGCGCTACGCTTATAAGGAAAGTCACTGAAACACTAAATTAATGTCTCCCTCTCATATCAATAGTATCAGACCTTTGTGGGGTAGCTCTCCAGGAACTTGATCTTTTCATACAGTTTGATATTATCTGAACGTAGAGAGTCTACTTCGTTTTGCAGGACACTTATCTGCTGTTGCTGGTGACGAGTTTGCTGGAAAATAAAAAAAAATAATCAATTAGCATTACAAATATCGGTGTAGTTGAGACCACAGGGAGCCCAATTGTGATGATAGAATCCGGAAAAAAAAATGCCAGATTGAATTTTAGCATTTCTAGGTCAAGATAGCGGGCTAAATAATTTATATGAACAAGAAAATTAAGCAAAAAATATTTTATCGCGAGCCTTTGTTTTTCTATTTAATTCCCTATGGTGTCCAATGCAGAGCTAGTACCGTACGTTGTTGGCAACCTTGCACTAATGCCACTACACAACTACGCAATATCCTGCATCGTGTGTCTGGGCCTCGACTTAAAAGAAAATACGAAAACAACTATGATATTATCTGTGCGTGTGTTGCAAGTAATACTTACAGCTTCTAGCTCCATGTTACGTAGTTTGAATCTTTCCCTTTGGCTGGCGACGATAGGGAGCAGTGAATCAACAGCTGATTTATCAGTGCTTTCATCTGTATAGAAAAACAAACACCATGAGACAAAATGTTGTGGGCGCAGACATGAAAAAGAGGCCCGAACTGACCTGAAGGTGACATTGTATGTTGAACAGCTGTAGCCACTAACTCTGTCTCTGATGGAGGACCTGCTTGTCCCTTAACAAACAAAATAAAAGGGTTAAAATGATTAAATGAATAAGTAAAATGAAGGGGGGGGGGGGAACAGCCAAACATAAGGGTTGATTACGTTTCTTTACTCCCATTGGGGTTTTGCAGCCAAGCACTGGCACTAGGGGTGTTATTACAGGCCAGTGTCTGCAGTGGGTATTTTTAACATCCATCTCATACTACTACTTAGAATTGTGGAAGTTCAATGTCCTTATGTCCTTAATTGAAGAAGTCAGAAATCCCGTTCCAAGCCAGTGCTTGAGCCCAGGTCACCAATGGCATTAACTTTAAGGTACATACCTCCCCCTGACCACGGTATGCTGTAGGCAGTGCATTAACACTAAGTAAATCACATTCCAGCTGCGTAATCAGCTCTTTCTGTTCAGTTACTGTATGTGCAGCTTCTTTGTACTGTCCGTTAAGGTCTTGGTATCTTGCTAGTGAATCAAAAAAATATCATTCAGCAACCTTAATATTTGATTACAATGCACAGCCCTATATCTCATCAAAAATTAAGTTCCAGACAGATGGTACAACTTGTTCACACGATGTTGCATGCAACAATGAAAATGCACAGTATATCCACCTCTGCAGCTTTACGCACAATGTCGCAAATGTTGCACAGGTAGATTTGAGATCTACTTCCAAAACGTTGCTGACAATGGCATGATGTGTTCATCCCAATAAAATGCAACTTTTTGGTATACTGAGCCATACTGTAATTAGTTAGGTTTCCTAGATTTAAAATATTGCAGAAAACGTTTCTCAATGTGACATCTTTGTAAAATTGACTCTGTTGCTACTAACATGGTGCACAAGTCTGTTGCACCATTTGTCTGAGCCTTTAAGATTGCTCAAATAAGATTCCATACCAGATAATTCAGAGTTTTCCACCTTCAAATTTGTGTTTTCAGATTGTAAACCTAACAATATGGATAGATTCAATTAGTTTAAGTATTGATGCAACATGAAATTAAAAGCATATATAAATCACTATATACAGTATTTTGAATAGGAACACAAAAACAAAAACAAAAAACATCAGGTGTTTATAAAGTACATTTGCTGTGCACTTCACAATAAATATCTTTCTCAAGTCTGATTTTCATTTGTGATGGAATTGGAGTCAGAGTCAGTGAAAAACAGGTGGGAGTTGGAAAAATGTGAAGGCTTTTTTGTGCATGGCTTGTGCTTATAACAAGCAGTTTTCACTGTCTTGCAATTTCACACATGAACTGCTTCCCATTCTGATTCCATTGTAAGTGAAAACCAGGCTGGAGGCAGCTATCCTGCTAGTATTTCAGTCTATATCAATTGCATTACACTCAGTGAATAAAGGAAAACTGCAGGATCCAGAGAAAAAATCCTTGAAGCATAGGAGAGAACCAACATTCAATGCTTTATTTGCCTCTGTTCACACAAGGCATTAACACAGATCAATCACTTACGTTTATTTTTGTCCATAAAAAGTATTTCCAGTGATTTTGGAGTTGCTTCCTGGAATAAAGAGCAACAGAATTTAACATTTTGTTTTCTGTACATGTCATGAAACATGGTTAAATTAAAACAATTCAAGTTGCACAACCTTCTTGCACATGTTACTGCCCTGCCCTTCAAGCTACACCCAACATGCTGCTCTCATACCTTATTTTCCTCTTCTTCAAGTGATGTAGAAAACTCTATCATTTTAAGAACACTGTCAAAATCAAGATGAGAAAAATCTCTGGTAAATGATGCTTCTTTAATTGACAAGGTAACTATGATTTTTTCTGCTTCGCTCTCTCTTTTCATTTGTGGTGGAAATGGTGAACTAAGGGACCAGTCATTATTTACTGCCTTGGGGGGGGGGGGGGGGGGGAGTGAATTTAACACAACATTTACCATTAGTCTATTTAGTTATATCAACCAAGATGGCCACCGTTTTTTTTTTTTTTGTTATTCTATTCTCTTGGGAATAATAATTAATAATTCTTGAAAACCAGCAATAAAAATTTAATCAACCGTCAAATTCACAGCAAACCTTAATTCTCTTTTGACTTCTTCATAATCTTCCTGATGGGAGATTCTCTCTTCCTGTAGACAACACAGAACATAAAATAAATAAAATATTCTTTATTTTTAATTCCTAAGTGGTTAACACAAGAGTGCTTACTAGAGCTTGTATGGAAGCTGTCTTTGCTGAGAGCTGTTCTTCAAGTCTGTTAACCTAAGAAAAAAAGAAGAGAATTGCTGGTTTAATAGGCCATGCATACTTACAATAATATGACCCTACCCCAGGTATTTCATTAGAAGAATCGTTGAACTCTGGCACTTTACCTAAACCACCTAATTTTGCTATTCAACGTCCCAATTGAAATTTTTATTTTTTGATACAGCAGACCATAACTGTTTCTTACCAGCGGTGGAAAAATATGCTAAGACTGGCTTAATCGGGATTCTCACCAGGCAGGGTGAAAGAGGTATTACTTTTCAAAGTTCAGCTAAGATTTCTTTACTTCATTTCACATTTTGGTGATGTTTAAGGTTTTTAAGGATCGGCATACATTTTCTTATAATACAGTATGACACCACAGAAACCCAGCTTGGGCTACCTGTGATCCCTGCTACTCCCTAAAACCAAAATGAACCCTAGAAATCTATAAGTAAGTTCATAAACAGTACCTCAAGTGCACTGCCATCTTTTAATCTTGTAATAGTTGCCTGCAAGTGTTGAACATCACTCACTAGCTGGGAGATCTAGAATAGCATACAAGATTTATTATTAGATGTTCATCCGAGCCACAGCAATTTAAGGTTGGGTACATCTTCTCTTCACTCACAGTTATTTTAAGACCCTGAGTGTGGGTCTAGCAGAAGCTTGAACCCATGACCTCCCAAACTATAGTCTGGTGCCCAACCAGCTGAGCAAACTGGGAGGCAGTTAGTCATAATGATATATTTTACATGTATACAATTTAAACTCACCTGTCTCTCTTTGGCCGACAGCTCATGTTCAAGTGTTGACCTTGATATGGCATCAATTGCTGCTTCCTAAATAGTTTTTCAGAAAATATAAATAAACATATAGCGATACTTCATGTTTCCTTTTTTTGGGTTGCATTGCCTTGCTCTCATGTCTGTAATCTATTATCATCCTTTGGCAACTGAATTATCTCATCCCAGAATCAAATTAATTTCTGCTGCGCAGATCAGACGTAGCCTTAATTTTGTGCAGAAAATTTGTTCCAATAAAGGTTCATTTAATTTAATGATGAAGAGATGTTGAAAGACTGTTGACAAGATGTCTTATGAATAATATATTAAATTTCTTTGATGAGGATCACATACCACATTTGTAGTTTTACGATCACTTGTATCCTGAAAAATTACAAGATAAACTATAATTAGATAAATGACAAATATTTTTTTTCTGGTTAATTGAAAATAATGGTCAAAATAACATTGTAAATAACATATATTAACCTGTAACACTAATTGTGCTTTGGCTAGCTCTTCTTTAATGGATTCTACTTCTCTCTCAGCAGATAGTGCTCTCTGTAAAAGAAAACACTTGTCATAATTACACTGTTTTGTTAATATGTATTTTTGTTGATCAAAAATTTTTTTTAGATTAACACAAACAGACAGATAAACAAGGAAACAGATAAATAAACAAGCAGGCAAACAAGCAAGCAGATAGTCAGATAAACAAAGAAACAAGCAATAGGCCACATTCAATATGACCTTAGAATTTTATTCTGAGGTTAAATTAATTTGTTGGATTGTATTTCATGTATGAATAATTATTATTGTACAAACACATAGATCATGCACTTGATTATAGACCAACAGACCTGTAGACTAAAAGAGGCTGCCTTTTTGAGTGGTTAATCATTATAACAGACCTATAACAAGTGAAAAGATTGACACCTGATACTGGTCTTAGCATCATACCTGGTGAGCTCTATCCACATCTGACTCTAGAATTTCAATTTCTGAGGATCTATGAAATTCAAAGGAAATAGAGCAAATTTACTCTTACAAAATTACAGCAGTTTTCCAGAGAAAATATTGATATATTAGATTTAGAAGAAAAACTACTGCATTACATTACTACTTTTGTAAGAGGAATTTATGGTACAAACAGGAGACATATATATTTTAGTAAAGTTCTGTTATACCTTGCAGCAGTCACTTCATCATATTTGGTTTTGATATCAAACAACTCAGTCTGGGTGTTATCCAAGGCTACATGAAAATTAAAAGTACCATGGTGAGACCAATGAGATGGATGAGATAGGATAAGATAATGGCAGAAGATAGGCAGGGATATAGAATGGGATATGATATCATAGAATACAATAAGATAACTAAGATAGAACAGGCCTGATACCATAGCATAGTATACTGTAGCACAGCACAGTACAGTACAGCACAATATAGGAGGGCCACAAGTTCATTAGTGTGTATACTATTTAGTGATACCCTCGTTAAATAAAGTTATTATTATTACAGCACAGCACAGCACAGCACAGCACAGCACAGCACAGCACAGCACAGCACAGCACAGCACAGCACAGCACAGCAAAGCACAGCACAGCAAAGCACAGCACAGCAAAGCACACAAAGCACACAAAGCACAGCAAAGCACAGCAAAGCACAGCAAAGCACAGCAAAGCACAGCAAAGCACAGCAAAGCACAGCACAGCAAAGCACACAAAGCACAGCAAAGCACAGCAAAGCACAGCAAAGCACAGCAAAGCACAGCAAAGCACAGCAAAGCACAGCAAAGCACAGCAAAGCACAGCAAAGCACAGCAAAGCACAGCAAAGCACAGCAAAGCACAGCAAAGCACAGCAAAGCACAGCAAAGCACAGCAAAGCACAGCAAAGCACAGCAAAGCACAGTAAAGCACAGCATGGCATAGAATAGTCTGAGTACTACTCACCAGCTTGCAGTGTTGCTGTCTTGTGTTCTGCAACACCAAGTTTACGTGCCACAGAAACCTGAGTTTCCCTCAGCTGTTTTTCTTTCTCAGCAAATTCCTTTTGCAATTCTTTTTCTCTCTCTTTGACTTTAGACTAATAGATCAAAAGAGCATGATTAATGGTATATAAGAATGGTGTACCACTAAGCAGCTGTGTATGCCAGACCAACTGAGCTTGGTCAACTGCCAGTGTGAAATCAATGACCACATTCAAGCAACTGATGCAAGTTAACTGATCAGATGTCATCTAAACTAAAGCCTTCCATGACCTTACCTGCACTCTGTCTTCTATCTTTTCTTCAAATTCCTTAATCTTCTCTTTCAACTTGTTTATTGTTACCTCTAATCATTACAAAGGGATTACATGAATACAGTAATGACGAGGACAAGGATGATAATAATGCTGCTGATGCTGGTGATGATGATGATGATGATGATGGTGATGATGATGCTGCTGCTGATGATGCTGATGATGATGCTGATGCTGCTGCTGATGATGATGATGATGGCAAGGGTGATGATGGTGATGATTATGATGACAATGATCTTTTTACAGCATATAATAGGTGAACAAATTCAGTATTAATGTTGGTTTCCAATTTCTGACATCATACCAACTATAACCAAGCAGAGAAGGCTGCAAATATGCACCAGCCATCTGACAAATGTCCAGTAAAAATGACTACTTGACTGGTAAATGACTCTCTGGATTTTGACCAGCCACAATTGGGTTTGACAGGTCAAATATTTTTCTAGCCTAACAAATGAACTGCCTTTCAAATATATCAATTGCAGCCTTGCTATTCCCACATCATTATTATGAAAGAATTGAAAAAACTCACAATTTAAACATTTTACTTTACCTTGATTTTTGACTTCAGCAAATTCTGTATTGTACTCATCCAAAGTTTCTCTAAGTTTCTTGTTTTCTATTTCATAGTCCTGTGCAAACCACACCAATGAATATTTCAATTTCAATATTATAAATATATACACAATTAATAGTAAATAATAAATATATCTTGAGCTGAGAAAAATGTGTAGTAAATTTTTACCTGTATCTTTGAAGCTTTTTGTTGGTGAATTTGAGCTTGTTCTAGAGCAGGTAGTGGATCTAAAAAGCACAAAAAAAGAACATTACAGGAATTTGTAATTACTCAAATAAAACATCACATACCTTAAAGTAATGACAAGGGATAGGGGAAGGGGAAAGAGGAGGGGAGGGGAGGTGGGTAATAGCTGATTTTCCATTATTTCATGCTATTTTTAGCACAATTAAAACATTAAAATGTTTGATATTTTTTTTCAGAATTCCAATGATTTTCCATAATATATTTTGTGAGAACCCTGTACTTAAATATGTAGCAGTGTATGTATTTTACCTGGGACATCCACAAGTTTTTTGTAGATTGAAAGAAATGCACCTTCTGAAGCTTTACTTCTCTTGGATAGGGCATCAATCTGAATGACAGTGTAAATACATACTGTAAATTATAAACATTTCATTTTAAGTTTCATATTATACAATTGAATGATTCGGCAACAATGGTGGGTGCCTTCATCAGAATGATGGAGAAAGAATGATGAAATGGCAGTATATAGCAGAAAGCAAATGAGTGGGATGAGCCATGAAAACAATAGATGTGAAAGTCAAAAATATAAATAGTACAGAATGATTATTTTTGAGGGGGGAAAGCAAAAAAAATTTCAGAATTCATGTAAATTATTGAAAACTGGTATAAGGCATCTACCATTATACAACAACAAAAACAACAACAACTACAACAACAACAGCAACAACTACAACAACAACTACGACAGCAACAGCAACAACAACAGCAACAACAACTACAACAACAAAATACTTCAGAACTGCATAATTCATGTAATATTTATAAATGTACACTATATAATTAGATATTTTAACTTATGATAATTACATGGGCCATCTTACTAACCTCTGCTTGAAAGCTCTTCAGTAAAGGTGCCACTTTCTTCCTTAATTCCTGAATAATCCCAAAAATACGCAAGAATAAACACACTGTGCTTCATCCATAAATAAGTTAACAGTGTAAAGCACATCTTCTCGCAGGACATGCTTAAGTTTGTCCTTCCACGTCACCATAAAAAGGCGAAGACATGTCTAAAACCTCACTTTAGTTACTGTTAAAATTCAAGGTTACCTCTGGGGTGTTCTTTTTGAATTCACGGCTGAGTTCTACCAATTTTCTTCTTGATGTTTCGGATCCATCTTGACGGTCTGCGAGCTCTGTAGCTGTCGTATCCAAAGTTTTCTAGAAATACAAAGTTGATGTTCAGTTTTCTCCTCGCATATTATCAAGAAAAACGAAAAGAATTCGCAAAATATTTAGTACCAGTTGTAGAATATATACTGAAAATGTCTAATGTGAAGAGTTTTTAATATAATTATTACCTGCAGTTCTGGAAGATTGAATTCTTTCCAGAAATTCCTCATCGACTGCAGCGAAGCAGCCGCCATGTTGTTTTGGTTGATATTACCCAGAACCCCCTTGCGCACCGTGGGTACATTACATCATTGTCATCATATTGTTCTTTCAACGTATTTGATTGGCTCGAATCGTCCAATAAAATTGCTCCTTGGCTAGTTTCGCGGGAAGAAGTAGAAATCCAAAATGGCATCCATCATGTCGAGTTCTTCAAGAAATTCAGATCCTTTTGCACGACATCGTAGCCAGTATAAATGCACTACGCCGCCTTGGAAGGATACTTATAAAAAGGTTTTACATATTTAGTACATTCTCTGAGAATTTTAGTGGATTTATGGCTTAATTTATGTACAAAAATATCAAGTATTTCAGCTTTGTAAGTTTACTTTGCATAAGATCCATAGACTGGATAAGCTTATGACAGACGTAAGCTTACTACTTGCTTGGTTATGGCAAACTTTTCCCACAAATTCAGACGTCAGAAAACGAGGAGATGCTAAAAATTTTGAATTGTAGTTTCCTTTGGAAAAACTTTATTCTAAAATGCTGACGTTTTAATTTCTGTCAATGAAAATAATTGTGATTTTCATGTTTCTGCAACTAAGACAACTCCAGACAAGGCACATTTTCACGTTTTATCTGCTGTCAATCAAATTTCCACCTACTTTGTGATGCCAGCAAGCCACTATTAATTTAATAATTTATTTATATCAAGGGCACTAGAACAAATAAATAGACACTTACTTAGTTCATATACCATCTTGATTGGTCAAATATGTCCAGTCATAAACATCCTTTAATGTCTCATATTTCCCAAGCAACAGTCTTTCTTGTTTGAATCCCTGTATGCTACAAAGTTGTACTGCCGTACCTTGCAATGTCGTCACCACTCCATTACTAATTAACACCATTTAATAAGGCACAGAATACACTAAAATTATATTGTAGTTAAAGTATGTTTTTAACTGGATATATTCAGCTAATCAAGATGGGATATGAATGAGATGGGATATGCCAGTATATTTGTTCTAGTTATATTATTCATAATTGGATTTAACTTTGTATAGCGTTGTATGGAAAGACTTCGTAGTGGAAGGCAAAGGTTCGTGGACAGATTCCGACAGATGGATAACAATACTAGTGACCCAGTGAACATAAGCTCTGAAGTAGAAAAAGTTATGAATGAAGAATGGTCTAGAATTGCTGGAGAAAACAGTAATTTACCTTCATGGAAGCCAACTAAAGAATCGTGTCAACCTTTTCCAGGAGTAAGTTTGTTTAGAACAACTACTGTACTACTGTTAGTCTTTCTCTGTTCCCTTGGTTGCAGTGTCGCAGTACTGTATGTGTGTGATTCATTGGCTGGACATATGATTTATGTAAACCTTTTGAGGAAAGATTGTTCAGAACAGCTAAGCTACAGTTCTTCTACTGTTGAAATGCATTCTATTTATTCCATTGGTTGCACTCTCTGGTTACACATGTATTGACTGGTACATTTGGGGAATAGTAGCCAAGGTTGAACAACAATGAGTCTAAATTATCTGGGGTCTCCATGGGTCTTAGTTGATGGCATTTGGCAAAAGGAATTATGGGTCAACTATGTTTGGTTAGCATTCTCTGTTAAGGGACATAGGAAATGCTAATCAAAATACAATGCCGAATCCTCAATTCTTATTGGTTGACCTCAAGTTTGTTCTGAAGGTCAGCTGAGCTGGAGAAAGCAGCAAAAATTCAATCTGGTCTTATCTGATTTGAATGAGAAAGAATTCAGTTTTCCATGTAATGGTGCAATCAAGCCTTTATTGATTATAAACTGAATGCGATAATTCAATTGATCCCATATAGATGAAATTAAATGCTGAAGAAGAATCAGATTTAAATGAAATCATAAGCATGATGGAGGAAATACAAAAAGAATTGATTGTAGAAGGTAGGCATAATTATGTGGATAAATATTAATATATTATAGTAGTACACTTTCAATTTTTTTTGCCTAGTTTCATGTTGTGATCAAGGCTCCAGCAAGAGTCAAAAGCTCAATAAAAAGCATCATATATATTTACACAGTATCTCAAAAGTTTAAGATCATATTATAATTGCATGTTTATGTGGTTTTTCCTTATTGGAATGTGTTAACCCCATTTAAGAAAGATCAAGGTTGAAATACCAGTTATCAAATTAATTTTTTGCATATGCATTTGAACCTAAGAGAAGTTATTGTCAAGTTTGATAATTTTAGATATTTTAATTCTGCTTAATATTTATGGGTTTCAGAGCAAATGATTTTAAGAGAGTACAATGAAAACTTGAGATTTGAAGAGGAATCTTTATGTGCAGCCATTGATAAACTGTCAACAGATGATGTATTGTGCCCAGTATGTAAGAGGTAAGAAGTGGTATTAACAAATTGAATGAATCTGCTTTCCAACATTACCAACCCTTTTTTTATTCCATCTAGAAACCCTCTACATCAAAACAAACAAGTGATATTTTGTCAATGTGGGGTGCGGATTGATACAGAGGTAAAGTATAATATTAATAATTATAATAATACTGTATATAAGTTTATGCCCCTTCTCTCCCTGAAGAGCTCACATGATCCTGAGGATAATGATTGTGGCATTTTTTGATGCAATGTTGCAAAATGCGAAGTCGCAAAAAACTAGATCTCACTGTTTGACCACCCTTGCAACATTGCTTACACATGGCAAGATTCCTTATGTGCACCATCACAAAAGTAGAACTTGATTCTACTTTTTGCAGTGTCGCTGGTGTCACCACATGCAACATCACACAGCTGGTCACATCTGCAATCTCTAACTTTTGCAACTTCGGATGCAGCGTTGCATGAAAAATCGCAGTGTTCATACCTTGACAGTTTTGCTTTAATTATGTAGTACGATGCCCTTGATCTCTCATATGTCAAAAATCAGATTGAAGAGTCCATCACTACCCACAGGTAAGAGAGTAGTCAGAGTCTTAAACCTGGTTTAATACACTAGTATCAATCGTAATCGTAAGCAACATAGGCAGACTCAGTATCACATTTGTCACTTAGGTGTAAAAAAGACAAGCACTCTTAATGAGCAGTACGCAACTGAGTCTGCATATGTTGCTAATGATTATGATGCTAGTGTGAACCAGGCATAAAGCAAACTGGAAGTATAGTGCAATATTTATACAGTAGCAGCACGTCTGATTTGATAACATCTTTTCCCCCTCAGGGATGAAGGCTGTGCGGCTGAGCCAGTGTTTGTTGTGTCTGATGCTGTAGGACTTGGAGTTAGTAATTTGCTAACACAATGCCAGGTAAGATGTTCTAATTCTCAAACTGCAGGCCATAGCCAGGGGTTGTGCAGTGTGCGTTCACACCCCCAACAGGCCCTAAAGGTTCACATTTTTGGAACTTATTATTCACTTGTGTTAAATTATTATCATATGATCTTTGTTTTCAGCCCTGTGGATTTTTATACATCATCATCTGAAGATCACATGGAACATTTGATGACTTGAATATATATATTTTTGAAATGGGTGCAGGGAGGAGCTGATTGAATCCAACGAAAAATATTTTTGCATGAAATTTCCCCACTACCAGAATCCTTGGTGCCTTTTAATTAGCTTGCATAAACAGGCCTATTTCTGAGAGAAATAAGTGAGATGCATTCTGGTGTAGCTTGGATACAATCAACCTCATGTAAGGCATGGCAGACATTGAGTGCTTGTACCCAAGCTAGACCAGATTGCACAATGAACAGTATCTCAGAAAAGCTCTTGTATCTTACTCTGTGGATGAGGAAATAAAACATTTAAACAGAAAGAAAATCCCAAAACATTCTGGAAGTGGCAATCCAACCACAGAACTGGCCTCTGATTGTCTGCTTTCTGATTGATTATTTTCCATACATTATTTTACGGATATGTACAAGTATGGGAGATGGTCAACTGTTTGCTAATAGTCCCCTTCACAGTTCCCTGCGCCTTCTTGAAAGGCAGCCATGCCTTTGCATTGCAGTGAGACATGTTGTGACCTTGCAAACATAGACCTTTTTGAACACCTTGGACTTTTATTCACATTGCTATCGTCGTAAGGTCACCTCATGTCTCGCTTTTATGCAAAGGCACAGCTACCTTTCAAGATGGCACAGGGAACTGTGAAGGGGACTACTGGAGGTTTGGGGCACATATCTAACAGGAATAAGTTTTTTCATATTTTATAGTAAAATGCAGCAGAAACCATTTGAATGTTTATTCACGTTTGTAAATAATAGTTCTAATAATTATTACTTAGTTATAAATTATGTATCAAGATGTATTTATTTGATATTAAACTGTCTAGTATTAGAAAAAGTGTCTGTTTGCTTGCAAGTCTTCCTTTTTCCTTATTCGTTTTTATAATTAAAATAGCATAAGACAAACTAAGCTAAGTTTGTCATAGAACCCTTACGTGAGATCCGAAGCAATGAAAAACATTCACAAGCCAGAAACAAAGTTTTCAAATCTTTGGAGAAAAATATTCCTTTAGTTCAGCACGCAGACAGGAAAGTCAGTGATGCAAAGAGTCCATAATAAAAGCCTTCCCAAAATTTTAGTGGCTTGCACTTGCTGTCCCAGATATATACATATTTCAATAAAGTTTGTCACCAGAAAAGCTACACAGCGGAGACCAACTAGAACTATGGGTGGATGATACATTTTATAGGTTTCAACTGCTCGATAACTGTTGATGGATGGACTTGGCAAATTTTATCAGTTACATTTTCACCTGTGAGCATCCTCAAGCTGTAGTTTGTTTGATCTTCAGTGACCTCAGCTTTGTAGGTTTTTGGTGACTAACTTTATTGAAATAAGTATACATTTTTTATGTATAACTGCAAATCTTAATTTTTAAATAAAAACAGCCAGTTAAGAATGCACACACACACCAATCATTTGTACACATATTTTCTAAAAAAATAATATTTGAACATTTCTTGTTGACTATATCCCCAGCTTATCCAGGGTACATGAAAGGCTATAACCTTGTGGAGTATTGTATTTCTTTTCGTAGAAAAATGACATCAATTCTATTAAACAGTTATTAGTGTTATGATAATAAATAACTAGTAAAAATATGACAAATACTATATACATCAACAATAATACTGCAATAAAAAATGAAAGAAAAATGACAAAAAAAAAAAACAACTAAAAGAAGACCCACAGAGATATTATTCTACATAGTAGAGGACAGAACTCAAGGTGTGTGTCTTTTGCACTATTTAGTACATTGAACAACTGTTTCTCCAAAAATACTGCTCTTTTCTCTTGGGGTGTATGGATGGATCCATGATTTTTTAAACAGGGAGTGATACCTATTAGCTATCATTCTCTCACTGTCAGCCAGCTAATCGAAATTTTCATAGAGGTGGTTGCAACCCTCCCCCTAGCTCATGTCGCATCACAATAGGATGACTAGACTACTGGTCTGCTCCTTTACCCTTCCCACTTTGACCTTTGTACCCTATAACCTTATGCAGTAATGGCGATTAGTGTAATATTAAATACTTTTGGTACCATAGTATTATGTCATCATGAATCTCTGAGCAACAAAAATACTAAATTAGTAGTACATATGCATTATGCTTATGTAAATAGAGCAGTTCTCGTATGAGTATAGGAAAAACTTACGGCACGAACCGCGCCAGCCCGTGACCAAGTCAGTGCTGTGCCATGTATGAAAACATTCGACATTCAGTACCGAGGCCGTGCTATGTGCTGTGGCTTTTCACACTCATACAAAATATGCTCTACTAGCTTCTCCTTGGTGGAGAACGTGAAGCGAGGACTATGAATGTTGCTTGCAGAGATTGGTGTCTCAGCTTATTAAATTATTACGATATAGTATAAAAATATATACAAGTTATTACACAAAAACTTGCATAATAGAGCTGATACTTTAACAGCGAATCGTGCGCATTTTGACAATTTTTGCATCAAAAATTGTTTATTATAAAATGGAGAAATAGTAACGCCAATGGATACTTTTACTCTGATTTGTAAAAAATGTAGTCCCGCTCGCAAAATATCAAGCTGTATAAAACAATTTTTCGTGCGATATCCCATATCTGGTTTCTCAAATTTATGTTAAATTATCGTTTTGGATATGCATATTACATATTAGCGCCGATAATGCTTCGATTGCGCGTTAATAAAAAATCATGATACTTTGGTCGTCCACGTACAGCGGCGTATCCAGGGGCGTATCCAGGGGCGTATCCAGGTTGTCCCGCGGTACCTGTGACCACTTCTTTCTACTTCGTGTAACAAAGTCGCGCAACAATTTTTTGTTGTTGCACTCAGCCGCTACGCCACCCTATGGTGATTAATCCTGGATACGCCCATGTCATCTAAATAATAATTATTGTTCGATATGTACATTAATTAGTTTTAAGACTATAAGAAAAAGTGGTATGCTAGTCAATAACAGTTTCTTTTGATACTACAATACCATTCCAAAGGTTAACGGAGCCGTTGCTAGTGTGGAAATGCGGCTGTGAAGTCAAACCATGATCAGATGCTGAAAAGAAAAATATTACCCAAATTCACTTATGTGATTCATGAAGGCGCGGGACACATGGTGCAACATTGCGCTCAATATTGCAGGCCCTGTTGCTGAAGAAGGAACGTTTTTTTACGTATACTTCAGCAACATTGCGTGCAACAAATTGCTTGCAACAATGCGCGCAATGTTGCATCGTGTGTCGTAGCTTTACAGTGTCTAAAGGAACACGATAACTCTGAGCTGGACCCACTTTAATCGAGCTGTTCTTTTAATTCACGCATAGCCCCACAAATCCTTAAATGATAACCAGGGAACTATTAGAGCAGATTTTGTATGAGAGTGAAAACTCCCAGCACACGGCACAGACATGGCAACGAATGTCGAATTAATGTTTTCATACAAGGCACGGCACTGCCACGGTCACAGCGAGGCGCGCTCTGTGCTGTAAGTTTTTAATAGTCATACGAAAACTGCTCCACAAATAACAAGTTCTTCTCTCAAAACCTCAATAATTTTAAACGCAAAAATCCAAATCACAAAAGAGTTTTACTTACTGCCCTGACTTGAGTTAATGCTGATGTTTCCAGAATCTGAGCGCGACTGTGTTGGTTTTGGAGTGTTTTCTTCTCCATGTTCGGCCGGCGGCGTCTTTCTTTTTGATTTTCGGATGAAGTGAATAAGAACGCATATGATGACAACGAGAAGAAATCCTTGACCAACCAGCAACGTGATGTACACGCGCGAGTTTGGGTTATCTGGAATAAACACAGAAATTTAAAGAATGCAATACGAACAGAGAAATTGAACGAAAAAAACTTCAGTTCAGTCTCACCTTCTTTGGGGTCTCGTCGTAATAAGGCTTGTATATCAACACACTCGCATTTTTTTTCATCAATACCTTTCCCTTTTCTTTGGCATCTCTTGGTAATTCTTTTGGAGCAAACACAACCGCACGACTCGTTGCTCCAAACCTGCAATTATATATGATTGGATAATCATCGAGTGAAACAGATAAAAAGTAGAAGATACAAGAAGATACATGTCACAAACAAGCAACAAACGCACAAAGGAAAACAACTATTACCTTGTTTGGCGGACAAACCTCTGGCGCCTTATTACACTTACATCGACAAAAATCGCTTCTCCATCTGAAATGTTAGTACATAATAAATTTAGTATATTGTTTCACGAAGTATAAAAACTCTCCATTTTTGCCGAACCTTGAAACAACCTCTGGGTTAATCTAAGTCAGGGCACGGATAACACAGATTGAATTTACCCTGTAACAACCTCCGGGCTAATCTAAGTCTAGGCACGACTAGCTTATCAGAATGAAAAAGTAATGAAATACTGATTTAATTATCGTGCTTCCTAATCACACACGCGAAATTGTACAATTTTCCTGTTAAGACGTTTTCCCCCATGACATTATTGTCGGAAAACACCAAAGTTTCAAGGGCGTGGAAGCGCCTTTCAATGTCGCATGGAAACGCCTTGATTGACGTCGAAAGCCGTAGGTAAAGTGTAAGAATCCGCACGTGTGATATAGAAGCACTGTAAGATGAATTAACTTACATGAAGCCTGGTTTACAAGCTAGATCTTTAGGAGGTCCATCCCGGTATCTGCATTTGCAGCGGCAGTTATGAGGCTCCCATGATTCTAACTCCAGACGACAGCTATCAAAAGACGCTACACACATGCACTTACACCTCGTGTGATTGGTCATTATTAAATCCACGGGTTTATTTTTCGCCATATCAAAGACTTGGATCTTGACTTCTTCTTCTTCGACGGGGTTACATCGCTGATTTTTCGGGTGAGTTGTACACGAACCATCGCATCGGTTCAGGGTCACGTAGAAGGGATAATAACGATATTGGGGTTCGTCAACACGGATAACAGTTGGCCGCGAAGCACAATATGCATGATGACTATTGCCATCTGCACCTACAAATCAAGATATTCAATATAAAATTTGAGTGTGTGTGGGGAGGGGAGGGGAGGGCACCGCCCGGAAACGAATGTCAATCGTACATTCTCAGATATGGGTTTATGGGTTTCCTGTGGTATTGGCGCGAGGAACTTCCTAACAGTCATCCAAGTTATGCCCGCCGGCACGTGCATGATGTTGCGAAACTTCTGATAGTAGCGGTAGTGGAAATCACACAATAGTCCCTTTCACACTTCCCTGCGCCATCTTGAAAAGTAGCCGTGCCTTTCCATTGAAGCGATCGAACAGTGAGCTTGCAATGAATAATGTGAACAATTGTTCAGGGTGGTAAAAAATAGTCCCTATCATTGCATTAGCTCCTTCCGGGTTAACGCAGTCAAAACGTGGAATCTCCTGCCCGCCAGAATTAAACACGAAACTATTTTTCCAAATTCAAAACGGCTTTGAAAATTTCTTTTCGTTTCTCCTTTACGTCTTGTGTTACCATTATTTGTATTTAATGTTGTTATATTGTTATTAGATTTAGCTATACAGGTCTCCATTTAAACCAGCTATGCTGAATTGGATAACCTGTTTAAATATTATTTTAAAAAAATAAATAAAAAAGGTTAGTCTCGCTTCGATGCAAAGGCACGGCTACTTTTCAAGATTAAAGAGATCTAACTGTGAAAGGGACTATTGAAAACTTGCCAATCAGCTGATAGACATACAGCACAAGACAGGAAATGTAGTCAAGAGCAGAAGCCAATGTTCAAACGAAAGTTCAACACCAGCAGTTTGTTAGAGGGAAAATCCTCACAAGTACATGATGGAGCAATAATATTATTATTTTCATCATCCCAATCAGTTGCTTTCCATATCAGAGATATGAAATTAGAACTAGAGTGAGTAAAAATCCATTTTAAAACATAATAATTAATGAAATATATGTGTATAGTCAGTCACCTAACGTATGAAATCATTACAAACTTACTTTCTAAACAAACGGCGACAACCAGTAATGCCCCGAGTACGTGCAGGATCCTGGAAGATCCAGTCTTTTCCATAAACATTGAACTTCCTTGGTTTCTTGGGTTCATTTATCTGCCAAAAGAGAACGATGGTTATTTACCACGAGAATTTGACAGAGCTATTCAGCTACTAGACTGTTCTTGAATGTGTTCAGTAGATTGTATTATATAGCGCGAAAATGCTGGCTATTTATAAATTTATAAATGACACATTTTCGCTCACTTATCAATCACATGAGCAGGAAAGAAACCGGACGGGTTTTTTGTTGTAATAATAATCCCAGTTATTTACGCTACAACATCAGGTCAATATGCTGAAAGGAAAGTTTTTTAATACGATATAAGAATAGGTATGCTTCATAAATGTTCAGTCGAAAGTGCAAACAATGATAGGGAAACTGATGTTTATTTTATAAGGAAACCAAAACTGCTACAGTACAATAGGAAATGACCCTAAGAATCACCCATATGGTTTCCTTACTACTTTAGATGCTTTTAATTCGGTGTACATTGAGGAAGCAATGGCCATAAAATCTAATAATAATAATAATAATAATAATAATAATAATAATAATAATAATAATAATAATAATAATTTTTTTTTAAATTTATTTCAAATACTAAAAATATATATATATATAATAATTACTTAATAAATGACATGTTTAAAATGATCACAGGATAATATGATTCTTATATACATATGTACAGAATAAATCGATAAAGCTTATCTACAGACTGCGAGTGAAAAGTATTTTCTGTACATGACATAACGAACACTCTAAAATCAATGAAAACGATATATAGAAATAAAAATATAAAAATAAAAGTCTAGCTATTATTATTATTAATTAATTATAATAATAATAATAATAATAATAATAATAATAATAATAATAATAATAATAATAATAATAATAGTTTATTTCTCACAATGGCAGAATTAACTGAATTACAGTGAGGTCAGCATGACATAGAAACGTTATACACTGTACATAACAAGGAAATGTCTACATTAACAGTAACAATGATAATAATAAATAGTTTAATTATAACTGATTGAATTAATCAGTAACGCATAGTGCAAAATGAAGAAAATCTATGCG
The DNA here is from genome assembly GCA_023349425.1 of Anthopleura sola. Lineage (NCBI taxonomy): Eukaryota > Metazoa > Cnidaria > Anthozoa > Actiniaria > Actiniidae > Anthopleura > Anthopleura sola. The sequence continues at coordinate 2,637,183 of JALHLI010000014.1, forward strand.
TTCTGGCCATTTTCATATCAATCCTCCCTGTCCCAGATCTAAGGGAATACCCATGATCCACGTTAACTATAAGGCATTCTAACAACCGTCCAAGGGGCTCCTCCCTGTCCCAGATCTAAGGGAATACGCATGATCCACGTTAACTTTAAGACATTCTAACAACCGTCCAAGGGGCTCCTCCCTGTCCCAGATCTAAGGGAATACGCATGATCCACGTTAACTTTAAGGCATTCTAACAACCGTCCAAATGGCTCAGTACTTTTTGCCTTCCCTATAAAACTAGAAGTTAAATTTACCCTTCAAAGGGAGTGGAGTACAACCCTCTCAATGAGAGGAACTGCGCATGTCCGATGACATAACAAAATATACCAAGACCATGACAGCCATGACGCGTAATTGATATATTCCAAGAATTATATTTCATTTTGCGGTCTTTTTTTAGTGTTTCTATCAATTTTGTAAATCATATCTATATACTATTTCCAGTTCCTGACATGACGTCATAGTGTAGTCGGAAATAAAGTGACGTCCGAGCCAACCATCTTTGGCTTTAAGCAATGAAGATAACGTAAGACCCACATGACGTCTTTTCTATAGGTCTTCCTGCTCATGAATCGGAGCTGTACTCGCGGTGCTGTATTGTACTGTATTGTAATGTACTATTCGTGGAATGCATGTGACATTGGCTGACTTCAAAGATTTGGTCTTGGTTTCTTCGGTTATATCGTCCAACATGGGAAAGAATACACGCCAGTAAAAAGCCGGTTTATTTCAAGGTGTCTTCGGGATAGACATTAACTTTTTAGCTTGGGAGTAATTTTTTCCCATTTTAGACCATGTTTCATTCCATAGAGTATAATTTCTTTGTTTAATGGTTGTAGACGAAAACACACCTGAATATGGATACAACTCTAACAAAGTAAAATAATGATTTTTTGAAGATACACAGGCACGGTCCAGACCAGGTCACAGCGTTTTCCGGAAAACGGTCAAGAAGGTACAAAACAGTAGGAGGTTTGGCATCTTTTTGGGGGTGTTCAGTGGTTTTCGGCCTGGACACAACCCTGGAAAACGGTCATATTTCGGCTGATATAGAAAGCATATGAGTTTTAAAGAAAGTTTTGACGCATGAATCAACCTGTAACTTTACGTAAATGTCATAATTAACTAAATGATTTTAGTCTATAATACATAATTTGTGTTTGACATATTTATATGATTTCTAATTCATCAGTTTAATGTAGAGAAATTAATATGCATAGACAGTTATTTTAGTTTCGAATGTGCTTAAAAACTAATGCTTGACTGATGATAAAGAATTATTGATGGAATGATTATTACAATTACTAAATTCTTGTGTACGCTTATCACAGCGACAATGGTATTTAGTAAAAGAATGTCATACGTAATTTCCAACATGTTGAATATTATTTCTCGTACTAGACTGCTCGTATCACTTGTTCTATATGCATAGAACACAAGAGAAACGTTTTATTGATATTGTAAAGCGTATACAATTAAGTTTACTCCCACAAATAACAAGAAAACAACTCCAAAATGACAGCAAAATCTTGCCAAATTATATTCATGTTTGAAAATGTCAAGCCAATTGCGCATTTGTAGCCTAAGAAATCACACTAGCGTTGAATTTACACCAGATGTTGTAAGAACTCGGTCCTCACCAACAGGCATTCTTATAATTCATTTGTGTAAGTACAAATCGATGTAGTCGAGTACTTAGCTGGCGAATTTTAAAGCCCTTTCAGTGTTTATTTTGAGGTTATCGTAAGTTTCGTTCCCTGAAGGAATTTAGCGATCCTAAGCTTGCTACTATAGAAATTTAAGGAAATGTGTACATTATTTGTTTGGTACTATAAATCTAAAACGAGCTAAGAGAGCTTGGAAGCGCCTTAATAAGGCACATAGCCAGACTAGCTACGCGATCGAATAGCTTGAATCTTATCTTCGTTTGGAGCAAATGAACTTATGACCTGCGAACAGTACAGATGAATCAAATTCATACATAAACTCTCCTTAGCTTACCTTTCAGCGAACTCTAAGCGTTCTACCACAAATCCTTCCTTTCCTTGGCGTACATTTTAATCAACAAGCTAGACTTAATTGTATACCGTCACGGATAAGTAATGTTCCTGAGAATATACTGCATTACTCGACATGTGCAAGCAGCGCGAAAATTAGGGAACTCTGGGAGTCTTCGAAGCTGGACAATCACTACGCACCCCTCCCCACTCAAAAAATTAAAAAAAATATTTTCCAAAAAACAATATATGAGCATAACAGGTTGAACGTGCTCATGCTTGGAGTTTATAATCTGAAAAATCTGTTATTGAGGTTTTTAAAATTCCTTGAAAATTTGACAAGCAAAATTTTTGGAATTCCAAAAATTAATCACATTCATGGGTCAGCGGTAATACACACAAAAGGATTTGTTTTGAGAGTCTTGTTTATGATGTCCGTCGATAAGAAACAACATTTTCTAAATAATCCCTGGCATTTTTCTTAAGATCTTCGTACTTTTTGGAAAGCCAAATGACAGTCACAAAATGCCTAAGAGTTTTAACGTCAAAATCACTACGATGGACGCGGAGTTGGAGTTCCCGATCGAGGTTAGAACCATAGCTTAATACGTCTGGAATATTGTCTTCTCGTACAAAATACCGACTGTCCTAACTTTTTCTGTTCTATATTTCATCGATTCTTGCTTACAGAGACAGACCAAGGGAAGTGAGTTATTTGATTTGGTAGTAAGGACACTTGGGATTAGGGAAACTTGGTATTTTGGACTGGAATATAGAGATTCCAAGGGGATATTATCATGGCTTCAGTTGAACAAAAAGGTTTGTACAATACCTTTGTTTGTTTTCTCCATTATGTGCTGCATTCAACTTGCGATCTTTTTTTTACTGCTACAAAAGGATGTTGATAGTCAAAGATTTAGTGTAAAATGTGTTTAAATCTATTCTTTTTTTCATGATATTTTTCTGTGGCAATTGCAAAGTTGGTACAAAATTGTCTGAAAAATAATTTGAAGTGGAAGGGAAAGAGTGGGAATAAAGGGAAAGTAAAAGGGAGAGTAAAAGGGAGAGTGAAGGGAGAAAGAAACAAGGAAGCAATTCAAACAAATCTGTTGAATCCAATCATGTCTCGCACACTGATTTCAACCTCTCTCTAATTTGGTAGCTTTAGCTTGAAATACAACCTAAGATACAACACTGATGGAGAGAGAAATGGGGCTAGGAAGATCACCAGATACTGATGAATGAACTACTCAACATAAAGCACATCCTTTAAAAACCTTACCTTTTGGCTTTAACAATTATTATTATGATTATGAGAATATAATATCTATAACTACGAAAAATAACTGCCCTTGATCATCATATGATCATGATGCCATGTTTATTCCCATGAGAATAAATACCTTTGTTTATAACCCTGTGAAACCTCATATCCTGAAGGGCTTGAATAAAAAATGTGCATGCATGTGGCTACGCAGGGGAAAATCTAGAGTTCTATTGATCCAGTCAACATGGCTACTGCATAAGAAAGGTTGATCTAATGCACAGAAGTTTTTGTTATTGCCTAATTAAGCTGCATTTGTAATTTTAATTAATACTTTAATTCTTTTCTGCAAAACAAGGTCAGAAGTCACAATGTTGCATCCAATAACCCCATGGTTTTCCACCTGCGTGTCAAGTTCTATCCTGAGGATGTTGCAGGGGAGCTTGTTCAAGAGATCACCAAGCACCTGTTCTTCTTACAAGTCAAAGAAGCCATTCTTAATATGGATATTTTCTGCCCTCCTGAAGCATCAGTTTTACTTGCATCTTATGCAGTTCAGGCTAAGGTCAGTCATACATTTAATTTGTATAACGATGCCAAATCATTATGGTCTTAGAGCAATTTTCATATGACTGTGCATGTGAAAAGCTCATGATCATGAGTTGAGAGTTATATGTGTTTTAAATCATGTGTTATCAGCCCTGGGGAGGGAAGTACTCCCTATAATGGAATACACAGGGATGCTCCGCCTGAAAGGGGTACCTTTTTCAGGCCACAGGTATAGAAAAGAGGTGGGAATTTGTGAGTTAATTTTGGTATAAAAAGGGATAACGTTTCTTCAAAGCTATATGAAAGGGATACCTTTTAAGGCAAAAGGGTATATAAAAGGGATACTTTTTTGCTGAAATTTGGTATAGAAAAGGGTAAGGGGCCGAGAGTCCAGGCGGAGCACTCCCATATGAAACGTTACTCGAAGTACCCCTGGGGTTATCAGAATTATGATGCTATCTATCAATATATGTTATACCTAATAGATTGTTTCTGATTCTATAGTATGGAGACTATGAAAAAGACATTCACAAGCCAGGATTTCTTACAAATGAACATCTTTTACCAGAAAGGGTATATTTAGTTGTTGTTGTTTCTCATGCATTGAAGCCTAATCTTTCAATCTCTGCTCTCACATTTTTCTCCTAGCTCCACAAAACCCAACATGCTATATTTCAATTTGATCATGAATTAACAATGCCCTGACTTAAGGCAGCCATATAAGTCAAAGAAAAAAAACATGGCAAGAAACAGAAACTTGGCTGACCCTAGGTCTTATCACACTAAACGTTTTTAGGGAGGGAAGGGGCAGCTGATCTTGAAGCATGTCACATCTCTGTGATCCATACAAACTGCCAGGCAAATCTTGAGGCATTTTTTTCTTTTAATTCTATTATGATCTGTCTTAATAACTGTCTCAATAACTAGAATATTTTCTCTATGGGTTTTTTTCTTTCTTCACAACAGGTTCTTGATCAGTACCAAATGACATCGGACATGTGGGAAGAAAGAATCACTTCTTGGTATGGTGAACATAAGGGCTTAACAAGGTAAAACATGTTTGTCGATCCCTCCCACACATACAATGTCATCCCACACATTTGGCCATTTCGATGAAAGCTCAAAGTTTTTGTTACTCACTTTAGGGATGAAGCTGAGGTTGAATATCTCAAATTGGCACAAGATCTTGAAATGTATGGAGTGAGATACTTTGAAATTAAGGTAATTTTGAAATTTGTGTGTCTGCACTGCGCTGTAACTGTGCCGTGTGCTGTAACTTTTCTGTAAACATTCATTATTGTCACCATTGTCATCATCATCATCATCATCATCATCATCATCATCATCATCATCATCATCATCATCAACATCATCATCATCATCATCATCATCAACATCATCATCATCATCATCATCATTCTTGTTATTATCAATCTGATTATTATTCATTTTCCCGCAGAATCAGAAAGGAACTCCTTTGTGCTTAGGAATAGATGCCCATGGGTTAAACGTCTATGAAAAGGATCACAGGCTGAACCCAAAGATATCTTTTCCATGGAATGAAACAAAGCATATATCATTTCATGACAAGAGAGTAAGTGCGTTGTTGCACACATTACACCCATTTTCATTAGTACTCGACCAACACAGGCCCAGACGTCTGGGTTTTTGGCTGCTGTCATCAAATATTCATTAGCTCAGACTGTTGAAAATTTGATTGACAGAAGCCAAAAACCCAGATGACTTGAATTATAGCTAGTTGTCTGGGTAACGTAATTATGAAATGGCATTATAAGGCAAGTTTTATGTCAAATTGCATCACACATCATGATCTTCAACATATATAATAAACTTCAATAGCGAGCGAGAAAGTTCAAAAGGTACTTAAAATTTACTAGAGCAGCTTAATTAGACATGAGGCAATTTCATAAGGAATTACATGCATTGTTTGGTAAAAGTTTCATTTTGTAATAGAAATATTATTGTGTCATTAATTAACCTATTTTTTTTCTTGTAGTTTGAAATAAAATGCGTGGATAAAAAATCCCCAGATTTTGTTTTTAAGACAGATAACCTGGCCACCAGTACCGTGGTAAGTTAACGTACAACCGGCACACATTTGCTTTGAACAGCCTTCCTTCCGTCCTTCCTCCCTTCTTTCCTTCATTTTTTATTGTAATAGACAATGTGCATCAAACTCACAAAGCACTCTGGGAAAGTGAGTCCTGTAAAAATGGAACAGGGAAATCAAAGGAAATATCAGAAAAAATTATTCTGTTATTTTCGTCTGTGGAAATACTTTTATTTCCGTATGAAATGTTGAAGGAAATATTGTCAGATGAATTGGTTGTTTTAATAGCAATAACCGTATGATCCACATTACTTGACATAGATACTAGAGTTATGTGTCGGGAACCACGAACTTTATAAGCGAAGAAGGAAACCAGATACGATGGAAATCCAACAGATGAAAGCTTTGGCAAAAGAAGAAAAATTACGAAGACAGGTGAGAAATCTCATTCTTAGTCTCTGTCACTTTGAATACTGCATTCATTTCTGTAATTCTGAATATTTTATAATAAACAAGAGTTTGTTCGGTGTTTTTTGTTAAAGATTGAAAGGAATAAACTACTCAAAGAACAACAAGCAAGGGAAGAGGCGGTGAAACAAAAAGAAGAACTTGAAAAGAAACTATTAGAATACCAAGAAGATGCCAAAAGAACCAGGGAAGCTTTAGTAAGTAAAATGAACTACGGACACTTGGTGCAATTTTTCCGGCAATGTTGCAGGCAAGCGATGTTGCGAGCCATGTCACACGACGCAATTTGCTCCACACAATGTTGCTGAAGTAGAAAACATCAGTAACATTGCCTGCAATATCGTGCGCAATATTGCACCGTGTGTCCTTGCCTTGAGACAACTACTTGGCTGATCTGTTAGGGGTTTGTGAAAAACTGGAGAACCCAGAGAAAAACCTCGAACCAAGCAAACTCTTTCTCTTATGACACAGATGCAGGCTGAGGAAATGGCAGAACTTTTAGCAGAAAAAGCCAGAGTAGCAGAAGAGGAGGCTGCGTTGCTCCAGAAAAAAGCAACAGATGCTGAAGAAGAGCTGCAGAAACTGAGAGCCACAGCAATTAAGGTATTAAATAAGTTTGTACAAATAGAGTTTTAGATGCTTTTTTTTTGTAGATATCTTTCTGAAAGTTTTCACGCAATTTAAAAAATCTCTGCATCACCATTCTAGACGGTAGACGATAAAATGGCAATGGAGAGAAAGGCAAAGGAAACAGAAAAACTAATGGGGCATGTTGTACAAGAATCTGAAACCAGGTAAACATTTGATTTCTTTACAATGTGAATCGAAAAATTGTGGTTAATGCATTATCCTGTAGATCAAGCGACGGTGAATGGTTTGTAAGACAAAGACATGGTGGACATGTTAGTAGTAACGCAGGCTTAATGAGAAATCTTTTGTACACGGAAATACACGCTGCGATTGGTTGGCCCGATTCATCGTCCCGACTCCACCGGGAAGTAAATCGTGTTTAGAGCCCGATTCAAGCCGATTTGGAAAAAAAAAATGAATAAAAAATCTCAATTGTACGACTGTGAAAAATTTATCATACGTACATGCCGTACCGTGACGGTGCGGTATCCGAGCATTTTCATTGGATGAACAGTAATCTCGGGAGCTGTGATTGGTTGAACATATGTCGTCAATTACTTCCCGTGGTAGTTCGCCTGCATGCCCTTTCAAAGTCACTCATAGAGCAGATTTCGTATGAGTGTGAAAAGTCACGGCGCGGTTACGGCGCGGCACGGACACGGTCACAGCAAGGCGCGGTCCGTGTCTTTATTTTTTTATAGTCATACGAAAACTGCTCTAATCCACTCAATTTTTTCGTATTATCAAACATTTTCAATAATATTTTGGAAGAATATCGGCCTCATGAATCTTGTTGTCTGTTATTTCTACACAGGGCTCAAGAAGCTGCCGTTTTACGGAGACTGTTAGAGATGTCAACATCTGCGACTACTTTACCGGTAACGGCTTTTTCATTATACACCTATTTCAAAAAAGATTGTCGGAGCCAAAACCCGGGAGAAAGGTGATAGATGATCTTTCCATCCGAGTCCCAGAAAGTGACTCGATATCCCGATTCATCAACTTAAATTATGGTCATACATCTAAACCTGAATATTCGAGGTATTAAGATTGGCTTCGTCGACTACAACTAGTGTTGGATATCTCAACACTAACCTCCGTATTCTTGATGAGGATAATGATAAAAAACACAAGTTATTCCAGCCATTCTTGGATCTTGGCCCCTAGGGCAATTTCCCGTTTTACCGCCATTTCCACAGGAATCAATAAAATTTCGGTGCCGAGATCAAACTTTTGGGGGACGGCCACCCTCCCTCGCCATACTACTAGATCTGGAATTTCCTTTCGGCTGTTTTTTTTTTGGCTTCGACAAAGGTGTACACGTTATTATTATAGAGCAGTTTATGAGTGGGAAACGATACTAATATGGATGTCCATATTGTTTCCTTAGTGCATCTTACCGCAACATGATTTTTTCTTTCTTTTTATCCTTGTTAGACGAGTAATGCAACTTCATGGAGAACAGATTCTGTTCAAAGTAAAAGCGTGGGTCAGTTAGCGTCAGACGGAGAACTAAATTCAGCGTATGGAGAATATGAACGAGAAAGGTCTGGTATAAACTGTGCGCCTACTCATAAAGTAGAACCCGAGGGTGATTGTAGGGTTGGAAATAAATTGACAAATTGAGAAGAGAGGTTGATTTTCCAAACATCCCCCCCCCCCCCCCCCAAAAAAATGACTGTTGTTTTCGACCACGCCCCTAGCATTCCAACCCTCTCCTTTTTCATGCTGATCCTATAGCTCTCTTTCTATATTTACAACGCCCGCCCCACCCTCACCCCTCTAAGTAATTCCTTTTACCTTGGCTGACTTGTACGATGTATTTTCTTTAGGTATGATTTAATTACCAGGAATAGAAGTGCACAACTACAGCTTCAAGCTGGGGATTTTAGAACAGATCTGGAGGTATGATAGCAATAACTACTGTCACACCACTAGTCTACCTCGGGAGCTAGTCTGATCTGACATTCTCCTTTTTTAATTGTTTGTAGGAATTTCAACCAAGCGATAGACATTATCTATGGGATAGTATACGCAATGAACAATCGAGAGGTGCAGATAATAAGTATTCAACATTGCAAAAGGTTAGATCCTAGTATGCCAATTTTTTTTGATTGCGCGTCACGTCATCGCGGTCATCCATTATTTACGCCACCGACATGGCTGCCACGTCTTTGTCATTTGACTCCCTCTACTCAGGAATGATTGCAACCCATCAATACAAGGAAAATCCTAGTTGAAACTACCTGAAAAGTCTTAGCTAAAGGGTTCCGTTTTTAATGCTAGCAAAATTCTTGGCAAAAGAAAGTTTCACGTTTTAAACGTATACCTACAGAATACCCCGCCAATCATATGCACATATTAATAACTATGATTTCTATTGTTGTATGCCTCGTTCTTCAAAGAGTTCTGACAACTGAATACGATTGGCGGGATATTTTGTAGTTGCTCCAAATTTGCAAATGAAAGGGGTAAATATGAGGGGAGAGGGGGTTGGACCAAACTGCTGAACCATCCCTAGCGACGTGTCTGTGAAACGTCCACCTCGTAGCAACTTGTGGAACTTTCTTTCATGATATCCCTTCATAATTTCACCTTTTCTCTTTTCTTTTAAGATATCTTCCGGAACTTCAAGGGCAAGAATCGAATTTTTTGAAGAGCTTTGAGCTGCACAGTTTCTCATCGAATGTATTAAAATTATGGAGCAACTCCACAAAATCACAGATTCTGCCTACAAATACCTGTGTTGTAGACTTACACCAGTGTCTGTGATTAAATCACACCATGGAATGGATGGCAGACAGAGGATAAAGGAAGACAATATCCACAATATAACCACATTGCTTTGGCCGATGCGAAACTTGACAGCAGTTTATGGCAAATACTACAGGAGAAATATTCTCGGCATTGCCAGAAAATGACATTAAATTTTATATCCTTATTTGTGTTTCACCCAGGAACAGTATCAGTTTGTCCCACAAAAACAATTACAAGTGTACACTTAAAAACTTAGTTGCTCTTTCACGAAGATAGGGTGTGCCTGATTTACCTCTTGTTGGGGACATTTGGAAGAGGACACACCCAAAAAGTTAGCACTAGCAGTAGGGTCACCCTACCTTCAGGTACTGTGAATGGTTCTTGCACAATTTAATTTAATTTTAAGTGCACAATTTTGAAATACTTGTTGTCAAAAATGCAATTTTTAAAAGAGGCATAGATTACTGTACTTCTGTTTAGTGGCCATTTGTTTCAGATTTATGCCTCTGATCTATTAAGTGGCCAACCCATATTTAGCAGCAACTTGGCCAAGACCCAAGGAGAAATTTTCACTCTGGCTGCTTATATCCCTATGAAGTGGCCACTATATAGAGCAGTTTGAGTATGACTATGAAAAACTTATGGCACAGGACATGCCTTGCTGTGACCGTGTCAGTGCTGTACCATGTTGGAAAACATTCAAAATTTGATGTCATGTCCATGCTATGCTGTAACTATGCCATATACTGTGTTTTTCACACTCATACACAATCTGCTCTAACAATTCCCTGAGAGTGGCCATTTAACTTAAGTCTCATATTTGTGTAAAAACGTTTTAAGAAGATCCAGAATTAATAAAAAAATATTGTATTAATACTTTTGTTTTTGCTGTTATAAGTCCAATGCAATGAATGTTTTATCACCTGTGTTCATTTGAAGTAGGATCTAGAACGAAATTGTCTCCCTATTTATACTAACTCACAGACTGTATTGGAATTTAGTGTGTTGGATTTTGGAGAGAACAGGATTGTCTCACACTTGTAGAAGTTTGTCGTTTTTTATTGTCAAATAGATATACTTCTCTCTGATGTATGTAAATTTCTTAGAGCTCATAATGTGAGTAAACACAAAGTACTGTATTTAAATAATTATGCAATTTATATGATATTGTATATAAAAATAGTAGCCCCTTTTCTTAGCTAAGTTCAATATTAAAATTCCCTAATTCAATTATTGTGAATCAATGAGTACCTAAGAGCATGTTCACACTTGGTTACTGAGTACTGCTCAAGAGTACAAATCTTGCTGGACACTAAAGCAGGGGCGTAGTAAGGTTTCAATAATAGGGAGGAACTCTGCATGAATTAATGAAATTTCAGTGCTGATATCAAATTTGGGGGAGGGGGGTGGTTACCCTCCCTGGCTACACCACTGCATTAATGTGAGTACAACTAATTTTGAATCACCCTTGCAAAAAATAAGAGATGGGTACTGTGTCCCGAGTACTTTCACCTTAGAATTACATAATAAACCTACCAGTCCTATAATTTGTATGTTCTATCATTTTTTTCTTCTTGTCACGTATATACCTTCTAAAGTTCAAGATTATCTTAATGGCTGTGGTTCAGACAACCTGATCAGACATCCTGCTGATCATGAAGTCATTTATTAAATCCTTTTTATGCCTGCAATATTTTTTTTCTTGTCATGTATATAATCTTCTAAATTCCAAGATTATCTTAATGGCGGTGGTTCAGTCATCCTGATCAGACATCCTGCTGATCATGAAGTCATCTGTTAAATCCTTCTCTACGTCTGTATCATTTTCTTCTTTTTGTCATGTATATACCTTCTAAATTTCAAGATTATCTTAATGGCCGTAGTTCCTTCATCCTTACTTCCTGTTGATTCCCCTGAAGTTGAAGATGAAGAGTCTGCTGTTTTCCCTTTGGGGTTCTTCTTTTTTCCTGTTGCTTGAAGCTGCTGTATGGTTTCTTTTTTAAGCCCTAAAGGAATCCTGACTTTCACCTTTCCACTTTGACCAAAACCTCCCTCAATCATGCCTTCTTCTCCTGTGGATAAACTCACTTTCATACCAGTAAAGGTCTGAATATTGGTCTCCTTCTTAAAAAGAGATCGACCAATCACAGTGTAGTCGTCAGCCATTCTCTCAACTATTCCTTCCCTGTGTTTTACCTTGAAAACTTTTAGCTGAGGCATCAAAGTCTCTGAATAGTCTTTGTCTGTGAATGGGAGGAGAAGCTTTCCATGAAATGCTATTCTACACATGTTGAGGTGTATGTCAGTATCCAAGCGAGAACCAATCACTAGAGAGTTCTCTGGACATACGACTGGCTTTTCAAATTCTATGATCAACCACTGATGGTCTGATAAATCATCTCCTGCACTTGACGTCATCTGTGAACTTTCCTCTTTGTTTTCTGTTTCACTGTGGGTTTTTGGAGGATTGGCCAGTTCTTCTTGATAAACATACTCTCTGTCCAAACTGAAGCCATCTTCTCCTGGTGACTCTCCTTTTGGTAACCCAAATACTTGTATTTTACCCATGACTGTCTCATGTCCAACAGTGATGTGAAATTTTGACTTGGCAGTGATTGCGCTCTTATAGTAAGCAATCTTCTTGGCAGAAACAATTCCACCAAAAACAAGAGGTACACTTGAAGGGCTACAAACCAGTCCTCGCTCTAGAAGTTTAGGATCAAACTGTGTGACGCATACTCCTACTCTGTCCCCTTGAGTGGCACACTTAATAGATTGCTTAAACATCTGCATGGACTTTACTTTCTTGGTGACCTTCAGAGAAGGGATTTCTATAACATCATTTAAGCTGATACTACCATTAAGAACAGTTCCTGTCATGACGGTACCTTGTCCACGGATAGAGAAGCAGTGGTCAACAGCAAAGAGGAGAGACCCAGAAGATGTTCTTTGAGGTACATAAGTCATTGATGTCAGGACCTCCACCAGCTGGGTGATACCAATTGATTCTGTTTCTGTGTCTTCTTGGCCTCCTGGCTTGGCAGCAACTGAGATAATTGGGCTCTTGGCAAAAGGTGTGGTGTCTAAAATCTTGTTGATTCTTTTCTTTGTCTAAAAAAATATAATTGACATGGTGGGTGTAATTATTTTTGTTTTTTTGTTTGGGGGGGGGGGCTTTTTTTACTATATTTTTATGTGGATGCCTCCCAAATTTATTTTTAGGTCCCCCCTCCCCCCCAAAAATATTCTTTTCTGGGTGCCCCCCCTTGCTATGCCCCTGTGTTCTGTGTCTGACTGAGAATGGAATCCTCTGACTTATAACATATCTATTAAAGTTAGCTTGTTTATCATACTTAATTGTAATTTATAAACCCCTGAGTTTATTATTATCTAACCATTACTTGTATAGACTCTATTAAACTGGGATGAATTGCTTTCCCATTTCATACCATGTATCAATCACTTAGAAATAAGATTCTCATCGATATATCACCAAACGTTACTGGTGAACAAAGGAACCATACTCAAGGGAATGACACATAGTCGTCTGAAAAGGTTAAACATTACACCCAAGTTGAATGGGTCTCTCATTTGTCTTCATCCTTGTACCTTTTCTATCAAACTTTCTTTCTTATCTTCTTTCAAGAGATCAATCTTATTAAGCACTACGACCATCTTCTCACACAAGATCTCCCCGATGACCAAACACTCCGCAGTCTGGGTCTGTATCCCTTTAGTCACGTCTATAACCAACATCATCAAATCTATTATCTGTGCTCCGCCTATTATTGTTCTAATCAAAGAGGCATGGCCAGGACAGTCAACTAGAGTAAACTGAAGAAAATCATACGAGTTTTCTTTGTCATTGGAATCAGATTTCAAGTGCTGAGGAAAGGGAACCTGAAAAGCAGAGAATCCAAGGTCCAGAGTTATGCCTCGTTCCTTGCTTTGAGGATTCTTGTCAAACGAGGCAGTGGATGCTGTAGTGCTCAAAGCTCTAGCCAGAGCAGTTTTTCCACTGTCTACATGACCAAGAACGCCTACATTAAAATTAAGAACTTTTTTAGCTGGAGTTTTGTCCGCCATGTTGGTCGTGTTGGTCGTGTCCAAAGAATGGGCTACCTGTGGTTCAGTTTGCGCATGGATTATTTGGATTGACCGCAATAAAATAAATACTGCAGGCTCTAACAGATCAAATGAGTGTTTGAGTTCGAGTCATTTGTGTCTCTAATTTTTACCCAAAAAAAGACATGGAAACGGTACCAAAAGAGCTTCGAAACCTTAGAGCTTGCTTGATGTGTTCTTTAGTTAAGGTAAAATCTTCATTTTGATGTATTTTTCACATGCCAAGCATTTTATATGGCATCGATTCATGCAGTACCACAAACACTTAACTCAAAAATTTTACTGTACTGTCCTCGTACTGTCTGGTAAATCATTCCATAAAACAAAAACTATTACCCAATCATATCATAAAAATCTATTCAAAACGTTTCAGTGATCAAAAATCCCTTACTTGGGAACATGTAGAGGTATATAACTTTTTGAATATTACCTCAAAATGTCCCAAAACGTTTCAGTGATCAATAAAAGAAGAAGAATGAGAACATTGTAGAATTTTCAAGGGGAAATTAAGCTTATATTTCTTTGTAAACCTGAAAAACAATTCTGAATGATGGAAGCCAAAAGCTGTGTTCTGCATATGATAGTTATGTAGATAAAATATGTTAAAGCCCACATGATTCATACATGTCATCATGATTTTGATTATTTTTACCAGACGTTAGAACAGTTTGAATATGCCGGATGTGATAACTGTGAAAGAGTGTTGAGGCTTAAGAACAACAAGGAGAATATTCTATTGTGCACAAGTCCTAATTTTGATGGGTAAGTATATACGTTGGCTGTAATTCTCTGGAGTGGTTTTAGAATGAATGCGAAACCACTATTCTTCAATCTTATCTCCAACCCTGAAACAACTTCTTGGCTGATCTAAGCCCCTGTGTACTCAATCGATAATCAATGATAGAAGTTCCTTCATAGTTCATGTACCATCTTGAAAGGTAGCTATACCTTTGCATCGAAGCAAGATATGAGGTGACCTTGCAATGTTAGAGAGACAAGAAAAATTGTGAAAGGTGTTTAAAAATATGTCTTGCATCTCGCTTTGAACAAAGGCACAGCTGTACAGTACCTTTTAATATGGTGCAGGGAACTGTGAAGGTGAAGGGGACTATTGATATCAACCAGTCAAACTATTGTTATGGTGGATGAAACAGAAATTTGTAACCTTGATTCAAATGGTATCAATTGCTAGAGAAGATAAAAACCAGATATGAGTCAATACCAATCAATGTCACTCTGTGTCAACTATAACTATTTATCAATCTTGATAACAGATGAATCAAAGAATTATGAATACTGTATATTCATTTTTTATGCAAACCCTAATAATCATCAAATGTGTTTTTTTAACAGTATGATAACAGTTATAAGTCCAGAAGACAGTTGGGTGTCAAGATGGCAGAGAATAGGTAATCAAAAACTTTTGAAACACAGTTTTCCTATCTGCATGTATATATTTGTAATGTTATCTGTGGGGATGGCAGGCAAGGACTAGTATTTGACATCCTTGATTTCACCTGGTGATAATTTTGATGTTTGTTTTGCTTTAGTGATTGAGATAACAGTAGTGACATGGAAATAATTATTGAGCAATACACTGCCATCAATCAGAGTATGTAAAGGCACTGACCAATTTGTTTGATTGACAGTAGTCTATTTCCAATTTCCCTGTCACAGCTGTTATCTAAATCAGCACGTACCTGTAGCAATAAAAACAGGGGTAAAAACCTGCTAACTTTAGCTCATGATCTAAGTTTTAGCCTTGACTTCTTAACATGTTATATCTTTACTAATACATTATTTTTGATTCTAGATAACTTAGTAAAAGGCTGCTATGCTATATCAGTAAGTGGGAAGCTTCCAGGAAATGTCATGAGAGAATTAAAAGCAAGAAATATTACTTACAGAAATAGAGATAGGACAAATCTTTCATAGTCTCATCACATTGTACATGTATACATCTAACATGATGCATTTGTGAGATCAGACATCTCCTCAAAGTACTGTCAGTCAGTAATGTATCTTATCCATGTAATTAAACCCTAAATTAAGCATGAGCATGTATGTGTACAGCTGCCTGGCTCATTTTCTAGGAAGTTTAAAGGTCTGAAAACATTTGAGCATACTAAATGCTACACAAAGAAAAACATGAACATTTAGGTTAGGATCACAATATTATTAGAAAAATAAGTATCAATGTTTTTAATGTATGCTGAGATGTCTGCTGTGTTGCTACTTACATGTAATGCTGTCAGGATAGAAAAAAATGTATTATCATGGCTCAAAATAATGGCCAGTCATATGCCGGTCAAGATGTCTGGCATATGATATTTTTTTTCAAATATGACCGGTCAACATGTCCATTCAAAACCATATTTGACCAGTCAAGTACCAAACTTGGCTAGACATTGACCATTGACCGGCCATTATTTTGAGCTCTGATTAAAGCTTTGCTATGTAAATCCCATGTTCTAACTTCCTTTTTAATGAGCAAAGTATTGACCTACTGTTGAATAAACATATATTTAATTTTCAAGTTGTTAATAATTATGGTTGCACAGTTACATTATTATAACCATTTTTTTTTTGAGTTTGCTGAAAATGGGAACTGAAATGAAATTATTCTCAAATTAAAATACAGTTTTATGATAGATTTGGCAAATTTACATTTCCAAGCCAAAATAACAATCATGAGAAATTCTATTGATCATTTGAATAAATGATAATTCTGATTTAGTTTATTGAAATGAATTATATTTTTCATAAAGGTGATTCAATCTATAAAAGGCATGCAATTTTTGTATAATTTTCCAGGGATTATGCCTTGTAAACATTCAAATTCTTAATCTTCTCTAAATGTTGCAACATATGCTTGCATCACAAGTTGAGTGCAAGCAATGCTGATCTTGGCAGAGTGTAATTCTGCTAAGGTTGAAGGTCTGACAGTCACACAGTTGAATGATCTGTTCATTCTGTCCATGCTTCCAATACACCTGTAAATTTTATATAATGATTATATAAGGAATACTTTTACTCCATGAGAACAGTAATGATATATATATTTTAGAGAGATTCTACATTATTAAAAAGGGAGGAAAATATGATGCACACATGATATTAATTTTGTCAGTCATTATATACACATCATTCAAAAAAAATTATCATATAATGTTACATTATGCAGACTTAAAATACCTGTAGCTTTTGCCTCTGATTAATCTTGGTAAGACTCGATCCTGGGACAATCAACAAAATTTTGCAATAATTTGTTACATTTGAACAAGTTACCTTGGTAAGACTCAATTCTGAGTTAAACAAAACATTTTTTAAATGATTTGTTAATTAGACTTGAATGACCTGCCAGTGGGAATTAGAAGAAACACAGGCAACTTTCAAATGATTATTAAAATTGCACTGAAATATTTTTACTCACCATTTCCCAAAATATGCACCTATAAGTGATATAAAAGAACAAGTTAAAGTACTAGTTTAATAGGTCTTTTTGCAGTTCCATTTCAGTGACCACAAATAATAGCTTCAAATTGAGGTTGGAGTTGCTGCACATAGCAAAACTATAATCTATCATGCATTGCAACTTTGACACTTAAAATTGTTGCTTGTGGTCACTGAACAGATCGAAAAGGAGTATTCCAACAAAATTTGTTCAAATAAAGGGCAATATTTGAGGGGCCAGCATCTGGACAACACACTCCCCAGACATGGGGTCTGTAGTGATGGAAGGTTGTAAAAATTGTCAAGTAGAAGTCATCTGAAACATGTTTATTTTCTAAACAGCCTAATGATAGGGATTTTCTTGCCTGATACTGCCAGTATCATCTTTCAAGATAAAGGTCTTTGAATTGTTGGATATACCAGTGGAGACAGCTGACTCCAATGTGCCTGTAAAAATTTAATGAGAAAAAGATGTTTTTAAGACTAGGTTATATTTGTACCAATATGCTAAGTAAGAGATTTTCTTTAAAAAACTAGTGTACATTGTTTACATACCAAAAACTTCAAAAATGAATGTCATTTTTCCTCTGAACTCTTCCCAGTCCATGAGATTTTTGATGAAAGTAGTCAAAACCTTTGGCGAGTTTCCTTTTTGATGGTCTTTTACCCCATGTTTTTGCTTGTCTGCATTGTGCTAAATTCCAAAAGAAATCATATTTATGATTCTTTCACCATTCACTTATATATAATTTTTTTACCAGATCTAAAAAAGGGAGGGTTACCGGCAGATTCTTAGGCTCATCCACATGATGGCTATCTTCCTTGATCTGATAGAATAAAATGTTTTGGATTATTTTTGAATAAAAATTTAATGTTTTCATGCTTTCATATGAATAAGGTCCAGGTATACTCTCGAGGGCGGGGCCCTTAGATTTATGGTAATTTACCTGCTGATTGATCTTCAGACTTTGTTTTGAGAAATTGCCTTTACTGATAGGGCTGCAAGAATTAAAGTTGTTGTGCTGCTCAAACTAGTTTTTTTTTCATATCTATTTTTAATGAAGCATGAGAAAAGTGTAATAGTCATTTAAAAAACCTCAAATTAAATACCAGAAAGGTCGAAAAATCAAATGTATTTTTAGCATTTTTAAATGGAAACACTTACACTGGTTTTGGCAAGAGTTTGATGTGAGGAGAGCGTTTTTCAGTGGCTTTCTGAGCATCTGGCCTGGTGTTTCTTGGTTGAGAACTTGCCATTACATTTGTTTGCTTCTTATTTGGTGGGTTGGTTGGTGCATAGAACTCAGCATTACCAAAACTACTGTTTTTCCTAAAACTACTGGATCTGTTGTCGATCCATCTGTTCTTGCTTACAACGTGTCCAACTTCTTCGGCTGGAAAGACAGCGTTGCTCATTTGACTGTTTGAAGACGAACTCTGAAAGTTGTTTGTTTTGCATGTGTTGTTTGTACTTGGGTTAGAATACAATGCTTGCTTTACTCTTCTCTTCTTGTTGCTGAAGATAGGAACCAGGGCGCAGGAGGAGGTGTTTTCCACTACCACGATAAAAAAAGTGCAAGTCAGTTTTCTAAAATATATGACTCAGGAAAAAATGAAAATAACACAACCTAACTGGTATACTAAAAGTTCTCCTTTTAACTGAATCATTAAATAACTCACTCTTTGTTGGAAAATCGTGGAAACACTGACACTGATGTCTCTTCCTTTCTCAAAATTTCTCCAAAGTTTCAAAATTTCCTTCCTGCTAATTTTCCCGCCTTTTTCCAAACACGACGCGCGCGCGCTAAGTTCATGGACACAGGCAGCCCAATAACACAAAACCAGGTGGTAGGCAGGGCGGGGCACGTGAACGGTGCAGCCTATCATTCTTACTTCTCATTAACGAAATACCAAGTTTTCTTTTCAGTATCCACTATATCAGGTTATATTTGTAGCTCATACCGGTCTTGATTGACATTCGATTAACTCAGTCCTCACCATGTTCATTTCTCTTCAGGTCTGTCGTCTGCAAGCCACCCGAAGAGCCAGTATGTTACTGATACGGAGCCTTTAGGCATCTGTGCAGCCCACAACATCATGTTGAGTTCCTTACCGGATTGCAGTCCCAAAACTCCGCTTGATGAAGTTTACAAAAGTAAAAGCTAAGTAATCAAACATTACGAAATTTCACAGCTTTTTACTGTAGCAGAAAAATAAAAGGAAAGGTAAAACGAAGAGATTGTGAAGAATATGACTTGGTCGGCTTGGTCGGTTTCGTGGCCAGGTTTCAAAATTAGTTTAGACTGATTGAAATGGAAAAGTCATTTCAAATAAACGCCGATTTCAGATGACACACTCCGTATTAATCAGACTAGGACTGATATTGATGTCATTACAGTCTTGTCGCCGGCTTACAAAATCATTTACACATGTACATGACGCCCCTCAGTTTCGTTAGGAAATGAGATAAAATGTTTAGCATCAAACACCTGTATACACAAAAGTGTTTTATTCTATATAATAGTATACATGTGTGTGCATATTTACATTAATTTAAAATAGAATAATGTTATTCTTAGAATATATTATATTAACATGTTCTTCAAGAAATTTAACTCTTATTTACAAATTACAATCAATTTGGCCAAGATGAAAAATCCATCTTGGAATCATTCAGAATAATGATTATGGCATCAACCAGCAGCATATTGTTGGTTCATTTGCTCCTGCATCACCCAATCAACCATTAATGGCAGACATGGGCAGTTGTCACCATGCTTATGTTTCTTAACAAAAGGATGGTTGAGCAGCTGGTTAGCAGTTAATCGACCTGCAGGGTAGTATTGCAGTGCTCCGTTGTACAAGAAATCTTTAAACTCTCCTGAAGCCTTGGATGCAGCCACTTCATTCATAGAGTTGTAGCCATATTGAGCCCAGCTGATGAGACATTCCATGGTGTCAGCAAACGCCAGTGGGGCGTATCCTTGGAACATCTCTATGGCAACAATACCAAGGCTCCAAATATCGACCTGCCAAAAGAATTGCAACTTTCAGTAAGTATATTGAAGATGTGTTGATAATTTCACAACATCATGATTAATGACGACTCTATGCAGTGACGAACTCAATATAAATATCAGCATAGGTATGGTGTCAGTAGAACAGTAGTTTATAGAGGGTCCTGAAGGGAGAGGGGGGTCCTTATCCTATTACCCAGCCCAAAATATAGCAAAATCCCAGTTCCAGTGCATGAAATCCCATTTTCCCAGCCTAAAAAAGGCGACTTCCCATTTTACTCCTTCAGGACCCTCTTTATAACAAGCTAGTTATAGGAAGTCACTAATTCCTTACTTGATTTCCAAAATAATAGCCGCTTGCCATTTCTGGAGAGGCATACAGATGAGTGCCCCTGAAGCCTAGCGTTTTTTCTTCGACTTCCATAACTGACAGGCCAAAATCAATGATTTTCACCTGCAAATATACCATCAACATTAATGTCATCCCACTGATATTCTTACAGCAGCACTGATGAAGGTCGACAAGCAGGGATTCTAAGGTACAGTTGAATACCTTAGAATCCTAAAGTAACCTCTATCAGTGATGGATACTTACTTGTCTATGGATGCCAACCAAGATGTTGTCACTTTTGATATCACAATGGATAACTGAACACTGATGGATGTAATCAAGTGCTTGTAGGCATTCTTTTATAATGAGTGATATCACGTTTTCTGGCAGACCCTCTGAAAAGGTTGACATCGCTGAGTAAAGGCTCACTCCAGTCACATATTCTGTGACAAGATATAGGAATCCGTCTGCGAGGTAGCTGTCTTTAAGAGTGATGATGTTTTTGTGGCTGAAGTTGCGCAGGATTGCGACCTCCGTCACCAGGCTTTTTTGGTCGGAAGCTGCGAACGAGATGGCCTTGATGGCATATTCTTCACCCTGATCACAACAAAAGAAACAAAAAAGGCTCATGTTTATGTCCTTCTGCTAAGCGGGAAGTGGTACAAAAATTCCATATCTTTATTCCATGTAAGTAACTAGTACAGTAAGACTAAGGTCAAACGTCGAACTTCACATGAGCCGAACCTAATGACATCAAAGAAGACCGCCTTATTATCCATTGTATCCGATGCGTTCAGTTCATATGACGTTCGACGTTTGACTTGAGCCTAAGATAGTGCAGTTATCGTTCTAGGTTGGAAAACAAAAGGGCTACACCATGATAGTCCATGAGGGGTCGTACCGATGGGTTCTCTTTCTCCCGGCACTCTCTATTATGAGGTATGTACCTGTACTTCGTTGTGTCTTGCTAGGTAAACATGTCCAAAACCTCCTTGACCAATCTCTCTAATGAAGTTATAATCTCTGCTGGGATGGTACCGCGTATCACGATGGAAGTGTTCGAGAACATTAATCCAGTAATTATCTTCCACAATCGGCGTTTGTGAGCTTTGCACAATCGTTTGTGAGCTTTGCACA
This sequence comes from Anthopleura sola, assembly GCA_023349425.1. Lineage (NCBI taxonomy): Eukaryota > Metazoa > Cnidaria > Anthozoa > Actiniaria > Actiniidae > Anthopleura > Anthopleura sola. The sequence continues at coordinate 2,659,024 of JALHLI010000014.1, forward strand.
CTCGGTGTTTGTGAGCTTTGCACAATCGTTCGTGAGCTTTGCACACTCGGTGTTTGTGAGCTTTGCACAATCGTTTGTGAGCTTTGCACACTCGGTGTTTGTGAGCTTTGCACAATCGTTTGTGAGCTTTGCACACTCGGTGTTTGTGAGCTTTGCACAATCGTTTGTGAGCTTTGCACACTCGGTGTTTGTGAGCTTTGCACAATCGTTTGTGAGCTTTGCACAAGGGTAACTTGGCTTGGTTCTCTGATAAGAAGAATCATATAACAAGAATAAGACTAATAATAATAAGAATGAGAAATAAACTTAGTACCCCAAATGTCCTTACATATAAAAGACTTCATTCATAGTTGATGTACCTTAGAGATGATTCTTCTACCGCGGGTTGGTAGCCAGTGGAGTTGTCGGTCAACAGATTCACCACTTCCCATTCACTGTGGAAGGAGAATTGAAATTGATAACTACCACTATATTTGAAAGAAAGATTTAAAGTGTAACATTCGTCATGTTTCAAGTATAAAGTATGTTCATTTTGCATAGGACAATTCGCATGCTTTTTATACCTTAATTTCAATTCTTGTTCATCTATAGGTCGTAAAGATCTTGGGACCATTGTTTCCACTGAAAGATCATTTTGGATCATTTGATGTGGCTCAGACCGCAGTAGGCGTGGTCTCGCACAGAAAGCATTTGTCGGCTGTCTTGAGCACTCAGGCTTGGCTTGATCTGAGGCCTTGGTAGTTGTGAAGGCAGTACGTTTCTCTTCGGCAGCCGTGGTTACACGGGAAGAATTACTTTGGTTTGTCGCCTTTCTTGAGCTCTCAGACTTGGTTTGATCTGAGGCCTTAGTAGAGGTGAAGGCAGGTATTTTCTCTTCGGCAGCCGTGGGTACACGGGAGGATGGTGCAGGCCCTCTTTGAGGCTGATTCTTTGGCTTTACCCTTCTCAAACAGATCTCTGTAACCATAAAATAAGCATGGTCAGTTGTTCTGCGTAAACGAGTAACAACATCAAACCATCATTTTGATATTGATTGAATTCTTACTCTTTCGCCTCCAATAGCCTCGGACGTTGTTGTTAAAATGACAAAGTTCTCTTTCAAGTTGGTCTATAGTAATCTGAAAATAGAAAATTCATTCATATATAATAGAGATTTGTAATAATTCTAATGGCTAAAGCTTTGCTGATAATCAATTGATTCCGGTACGCCTGAGATTTATGCGAGAGATTTCGGCACGTAAATTAATTAGCAATGACAATCTCATTTTCAAACTTAAAGAAATTGAAATGCTTGACGATTCAACGATGAGACAATTTAGAAAAGAATGTGTTACTATTATTAAAGTTAATGGGAAAAGATTTCTTAAAAGAAATGTGACACAAATAGCTAGAAGTAGTTATTTCGCGCAAGCTAGTTCAATAGTATTTTTGATCATGAACTACGCCCTTCAAATCTAAGTGAATCAGACACTTACCGGTTCTCTTTCTTGAGGTTTTGGTTTACTGTACACGCACCCCATCTTTAAATGCTAAAATTCGTATCTCAACTTTTGCTAATAAGAGTATTTGATTAGATTTGATCCGCAACGCAGAACAACAGTGTTTCACTAACGAAGGAAACTTTACAAATGAGGAATCGCTGAAAAATTGTGAAGTCATAGTCAGAAACTACGTGTTAGCGCGCGCGGATCTCGACTGGTTTCCAGGTCCTTTCGCGGGCATCAAATAGGCTTGCAATGAAAAAGAAATTGAGCAAGTTGAAAACCTTTAGAAAAGGCCTTCGATATTCACAGTAAAATAGATTGCCGAATGAAAAAAACGTAAAACGATAATAATACCGACCTGAGGTTCCATAGTTTACTCACTCGTCTGCATTTTCATCGTCTTTCCTCTGCTTACATCGTATCACAGTTGCTGACCTTCGACCGTCAGTGCTTCCAAATTACACACTCGAAATTAATCGTACAATTCACTGTCGCAATGAAGTAGGTTTTGGTGAACGTCAATCCAAGACGTTTCCATGACATTCCGTAGACATGTGTTCTTGAAATCTTGGCAAACTAATGATTCCCTTCATAATTTGACTCAAGTAACATTCTAGAAATTTGGACAGCATTTCCACAATTTCCACAGAAATTCTGCACAAAGGTTCATTGCAAAAGCAGTGGAAACAACGCATATGCAAAACAATGCATTTATTTTTACATCTGAAATTTAGCGCATGCGTAGAGCAAATTGCACATAAATTAATTTATGGATAATTCATTTTATCAGAGTTACTAACTCTGATTTGGTTGAGATAAGTATAAAAGATATCTAATCTTGCTAGAGATCCTTGCTAGACCCTGGTGATAGCTGGGGAGGTTATGTTCTCTCCTTAAAAGGCTTGATTTGACATAAAGGAGTGATTACACGCAGCAATTTTATCTGCAACTTTCCGGTGTTGAGACACAAGTTGCAAGAGGGTTTACACGGTGAAAGGGAGACGTAATGATTGCCAACAGTAGAAGCGAATTCTACTTTTCGCAACGATTCCTGCAACTTTTCTTGCAACATTTTTCAAATTGCACTATAGGTTACACGCCGCAATGCACCATGCAACTTGTGTCGCAACGCCGTTGCAAGACAAGTTGCAGAGAAAATTATTCCGTGTAATCGCACCTTAACCGAGACAACTTTGAGCATAAATAGTTAGCTCAGAGACTTGGAGTAGAAAGGAAAACTTTTTTCTATCAAAATAACCCCGACGTCCAGACAAAGCTCCCTGCGCATCTAAACATTATGATACAAATTATATTACACTTGAAAAATAAAGGTACAAAATTAAATAAAATTATATTATAAAGCGTAAAACTAAACCAGCGCAAATAAGCGGACTTCGCATTTGCTGCCTTGCATTAAAGCAATTAGTACTAAAATGTCATAATTGGTCACGATCAAAGACTATGTCAACTGTAGTCATGTATCATGGCTATAGTCGTTCTACCCTAGTCTAGTTTTAACGAGGATATGCTTATTTCAATAAAGTTAGTCACCAAAAACCTAGAAAGATTGATGAGGATCATAGGAAAAATTTCATTAAAAAAATAAATAAAGCTTTGAATACAACCTGCAGCTTGAGGGTGCTCACAGGAGGTGAAAGTGTAACTTGGAAACGGTCTCAAGTTCATCAACAATGATCAACAAGAAGTTGGAATGTGTCAAATGTATCTACCCATAATCATTGCCGGTCTCAGCTTTGTAGAATTTCAGGTGACTAATTTTATTGAAATAAGGCTAGAAAAGAAATAGGAATGATTGTTTTAATTCTTATCCCATGACACAGTTATTGGCTCAAAATCAAATTTGTCTGGGTGGCCGAGAGGCTTCTTCCATTCAGTTTTACTCCACTGAAAGACAGGCTGCTGATCATGGGTTGGACCACTTACTGCTCTACACTGGAATTTCTTGAACAACTCAAGTGAAGTAATCTGTGTCAAAGATTAGAATATTAGGTTTAATAAAAAGACAGGAAAAGAGGGGGCATACCATAGGGGAGAGGGCAGGGCAGGGCACCCCAGACCAGGACAGATGGAGCAAAGGGTGGGGGATAGCACAGTAGAACAGGGTAGGGCAGGACAGAACAGAAGGTGTAGGATATAGCACAGTTGAGCAGGGTAGGTCAGACAGGATAGAGCAAGACAGAGTATGGGAGAGTAGAGCAGAAAAAAATACAACAAAACAAAACAAACCAAACAAACAAACAAACAAACAAAAATAAATAAAAAACTTTCAAATTTTATCAATACACTAAAACAACCTCTGGGGTGATCAAAGTCAGGGTGCAGCTAACTCACAGATAGAATTAGAATATAATTATTAGATTTTGCAAAGTGAGGAAAACCAGAGAGTCAAACCAAAGAAAAAATATTGCATATGAAAATACCTTGCAGTCTGTGCCACCATGCTCACGATGACCAAGAGCACCGAAAGGGTACTTCCCATCTGCAGGGTTCAGATCGCAGCGAGCAGATATGCCATTCTCAGCACTGTAGGGTGGTGTACAGTTACATTTTGATAATGGATCGTTCTTGTAGTCATTATACCTGAATAGATCAAAGTTTAAGAACTGGTCATTATTTATCGCCTGTGGGAGAAGGAGGGGGGAATCAGAGGATTTCGGAGGATCACATGTTTTTTAGACAACTGGAGGGGGATCAGCTAAACATTGACAAGTATGAAAGGGGGGACCACACAAAGATGAGAGAGTTACAACCACTATTCAGGGGGGTCATAATAGATGTAGTAGTGCCTCTTGGGAACATCAGTTAGTCTTCATGATGTTCCATCAAAAATTCTCTGAACTTGTTTCTAAGAGTCAAACCACTACACCTCCCATGCCAACTTTCAAGGACCGTGGGGCACCCTAAGAAGTAGGGGGCTAAGTTTGTAAAATATAACAGATGAGTATGCAAAAGAAAAAAAAGTTAAAGGGACACTCCCCCCATCTCTGTGGTCCCTGACCCTTACTGATATGTAAGTGCATAATGCTGATAAAAAGTGGAGGGCTAAGATTGGAGAATATAAGAGACGAGTATGCAAATGGGAAAAAAGTGGAAGGGACACTCCCCTCATCTCTGTGGTATGCAAGTACATAATGCTGATAAAAAGGTGGCAAAAAATTGTAGATATTAGTTGGATCAATACTTTACCTCATCAGCTTCATCATGGAGTCCAAGTCCACCACTTTACCTTGATCTCTTTTAAATATCTGACCACGAGGACTGAGATAATAGTCAAACCATGATCCATGAGCCTTGCGGTTGGCTACAAAACCACTTTGATTGTAAATAAGGGGGAAATATCTACAAAAAGAATGGAATTTATGATTTCAAGAGATATGGCGGCCATGTTGGATGATATAACAAGAGACATGACGGCAATGTTGGATGATATAACAAGAGACATGACGGCCATGTTGGATGATATAACAAGAGACATGGCAGCCATGTTGGATGATATAACAAGAGACATGACGGCCATGTTGGATGATATAACAAGAGACATGACGGCCATGTTGGATGATGTAACAAGAGACATGACGGCCATGTTGGATGATATAACAAGAGACATGGCAGCCATGTTGGATGATATAAAAAGAGACATGGCAGCCATGTTGGATGATATAACAAAAGAGATGAATGACAATTCTTTTGATAAATTCAACCAAGATGGCGGTGATGAAAACCAGGGTCCATGTGTACAGTAACAGGTCCTCAAGGAGCTTACTGGACAACTTCTATGAACTATAGCTAATGCTATATGCACTAATATGGACCTTGATTACATGGCGCCATTTTTTTTCTCATGAAAACAAAAAACTTTGTTACATGGGGAAAATCTATTGTTTCACCATGGCTGCCATGTGAGAAAGATACAGATCTAGTTCTGATACCTCCCAAGGCGTCCATACACAATCATCTTCACATGCATGCTCTGTCCATTTTTCACAGTAGCCAGGCAATCAGGGCATGCCTTATTATCATACTGTAGCTAAGGCACTTACGGGATGTTGTAGCTGGCCCAATAGCGCTGTTCCTCCAAATGAACACTCATGTCAGCTGATTCTGTTATACCAGGGATCTGCTCCAGGATAGACAGTGTACCCGGCTTGATTGGCTGTCCTGGCTCAAACAGTTTGTAATCAAGAACCATCCACTGGACAACAAAAGGATGAGACATGTTAACATACAACAACACAGCAACAAACAACAGTAGACTGTGAACAGTCCCTCTTTTCCCTCCTAACTCAGTCGAGTCGGGTTTTTCCTGCCTTGGACGCGCGGAGAGTGGGTGCGAGTTTGAAGCGGCACGTGGGGAGAGGAAAAGTAGGGACTGTGGACAACACACAGAGAAATGAATTACCGCCCCTTTTTCACACTTCTCAAATACTTGTCAATGACGGCTCTGGCTTGTCTAGGATATGTCATAAAACCGTTCAACACAACTGGGCCAACACAACTACTGACTTTTCGCTGATAGTTTTACAGTTATACAATAAAGTTTGAATTAAAATTACTTTCAAAAGTACGAACCTATATTCTTGAGACACCAAAATATATTTATAAATAAAAGTCATAACTGGAGCCAAAAGAAACCGCGAACCAAGTCAATCGTGTGTGAATCATATTTGTTCGGTGTTTCTGGGGATATTTTGAATACATTTTGAATATATTTTTCCTTAACTGGTTTATCTTTTCCGCTTCAAACTCAGGTTGTTTTTTTGTAGGAATCTGATTTCCCCTCGAAAGTATGAGCCGATACGAAAAGAAGAGCCGAACTCATCAAACAATGTATACTGTTCTTTGATGCGGGCTTGTTGAGAAGCTTGAGGTCGCACAAGAATCACTGCTCTCCTTTGCAGGGCTCTATTTAATATCAGTGTTCGTATTAATATCCCTCCCCGTTGACGAGAGTGGAGAAGACAAAAGAATTATCAGCAAGATTTGACTACGGGTCGACTACAAACACGTCTGTCTTCGCCATTCGGCCGCTCGATCGTCGATCATTTAGAACGAATTCGCCAGCGAATTACAGTAGGTTTGACTGCCGCTTCGATCAGTTTTCGCTCTGCTGGAAAACAATCCTCTGACATAAGTTTCGGTTTTCAAGAAAGATTTTAATTTAAGAATCCGGCGGCTCGAAATAGTGATGCTTATACTAGTAAATAAGCTGGATCTGGAGTATACCTTTCCACCTTGACAGCTCGTTGACAGATGGATCATTTTCAACCAATGGGAATTTTGCGTTGTGTGGACAACGCATAATTCATTTCTCTGTGTGTTGTCCACAGTCCCTACTTTTCCTCTCCCCACGTGCCGCTTCAAACTCGTCCTCACTCCCCGCGCGTCCAAAGCAGGAAAAAACCCGACTCGACTGAGTTAGGAGGGAAAAGAGGGACTGTTCACAGTCTAAACAACAGCAGCAACAACAACAAAGCAACAACAATAGCAGCAACAACAACAGCAACAACAACAGCAGCAACAACAGCAGCAACAACAACAGCAGCAACAACAACAAGAACAGCAGCAACAACAATACAGCAACAACAACAGTAACAACAAGAACGCAGCAACAACAGTAGCAACAGTTGCAACAACAATAGCAACAACACTAGCAGCAACAACAACACAGTAATAACAACAACTGCAGCAGCAACAACAACAACAACAACAGTAACAGCAACAACAACAGTAGCAGCAGCAGCAAAAACCACAGTAGCAACACAACAATAGCAAAAAGATTATTTTCTTTCATACCTGGTTGTTGTAACTATTATTGGTTCCCAAGTTGATTGCACATGTGAAAAGAAAGAAAATATGTGAATGAACAGTGAATACTGCTCAAAATACAATAGCTTTCCTTACTGACTGACTGTATTTTTTTATTGGTTTTTGGGTAAATAGAAATATTCTATAAAGAAATGAAACTTCATTATTCCTGATCAACAGAACTTTGGAAACATACTGAAGCATAATCAAGAACAAGTTTCAAAACATAAATTGCTCCAAAAGATTAAATGTCATAGACTGATTCCATAAGTCAGTCCCATGACCCAGGCTGGTTCATTGTATGTCTAATTGTGTTTTTTTTTGCTCAGTGGGCACCAAGCAAAAAGGAGCGATAAATGTAACTAAATCTTATGGAATCAGTCTAGATTAAATAAGGCCTCAAAAGATTTCAGATGAGTGTGATGTTAAATGTTCATCAAGTATGCATAACTTATTCAAAAGTATTAGCCATTTCATGAGACTTACGTGCCACTGTTAAACCTTGAGAATATATATGTCCATTCTTTAGAACCCCTGGCTAGGCTGTTGGCCACCATCACCCTCATCCACTCAAATACTATATTTTTGGGTGTCACATATTTCCATAAATCTTTGTTAGAGTTTCCAATAGTAGTTTCCTGAGATACCTGTAAAGAAGTGAAAAAAATCATTAGCCAAGTACAGTCTTAAAATTAAAATACGTCTTTAAAGATATCTGGTGGTGGTGAAGATGATGATGATGGTGGCAGAGGTAAGGGTGAGAGAGTGCTGGTGATGATATGATGATTGGTGTTTATTGTAATCAATAATTATGATAATCACAATTATGATGATGATCACGATGATCATGATGATAATCACAATGACCATATCGTGATAGTGGTGGTGATGATGATGATGGTGGTGGTGGCAGAGGTAGGGGTAAAAGTGCTGGCAATGATAATGATGATGATGATGATGGTGGTGGTGGTGGCAGAGGTAGATTGAGGTGAAAGTGCTGGCGATGATGATGATGATGATGATGATGGTGGTGGTGGTAAAAGTTGTGGTGGTATGGTAATGATAATGATAATGCATATGATTATGATGACTGCAATCACGAGGATGTTCACCATGATTATATATTGTAATGATGATATATGATAATGACAAACTTACCATTCCACTACTCAGCAAGTAGAAATCATCACCACTCAATAAATTACCAGGTGAAGATGAGAAGCTCTGTCGGTGCCCAGGGATAACTTCTGCAGACAATGACATGACCATCAGAAAGCAAAAAAAAGTGATTGGACAATTTTTTTAATCTCAAAAGATTGATCACTGGCTAATTAAAGATGGCAAACATATACGTAAAAAGGCCTGAAGCAAAAAATCTCTGTGATGGCTTCCTCTTTTTTAATTAATTTTTTGTCTTCATTCCAAATAATTTGCTACAATGAATTACAATCCCTTAAGCAAAGGCAATTTGATTTTTGGTTACTAAAGCTTGGTAATGGCCAGGGGAGGAGCCAAGAGGCCAAAGCCGACAAATATTATTGGTGACCTTGCTTGAGATCAATAATTTGGACAAGCATGGATTGTGGATTTCACAGAATGGAGTGGCTTTTTTCATAATCCCTTACTGTATGTCGTACATTAGAAATCTTCCCAGGGGATGGGGATGGGTATTTCCTTGTGCTTATCACCAACCTGTTCCTTGTTTAGTCTTGAAAGGAAAATCATACAGTTTGAAAACTCGCAGCATGCCGATATATGAGTTCCATGTCACATGAGATATGAACAATTCTTTGTTGTTTGGAAGGAGTTTAATCAAAGCTGAGCAGGAACCAGACCCAACAACATGATGAGGCTTTTTCTTTTTTAAAACATTCCCCAAATCTTCAAGATCTCCACTTGCTTGGAACATGCTAGAAGTGAAAAGATAAAAGAATCTCAAAAATCTAATTGTAAACTGGAAAACTAAGAGCATTATACAATAGCTTTTCACATATATATATATATATTATCAGGGTTCGTGCAGGCTTCTTGTGAAGACATCCAAGCTAGGACATTTCAAGGAGTATTCAAGGACCAAAATGCAAATTTTCAAGGACCACATAACGATGGGTGCGATCGGGATTACGAACTTTTAGGTGAGGAAAACAGGCGTTTTGGGTTACAAAAACCTTTCTAAAATACTCCACAACCAGTTTAAGCTTGTGATATCGACATACGTTTCATGTATATTTATTGTTCTTGCTATTTGAGGCATTTTTGTAAAGTTTTCAACGAGGTTTTTGGAATTTACGATTGTAGAAATCGCACATATTTATTTCGCTTCATTTTATTATTTTTTTCTTAATTCGATTTTATTACTACACCTAAAAAATAAATGGTAATAATTCCTGTATTTTTCAAGGAGTATTTACGATTTTCAAGGATTTTTTTCTTCTTTCAAGGAGTTTCAAGTGCCCTTGAAATGAGTTTTTAAATTCCAGCACTTTTCAAGGAGTTCAAGGACCTGCACGAGCCCTGATTATATACATGACTAGATCCATTGGAGATTTTTTTTTTTTTTCATTCAAATCTAATGATGAAAATTCATGGTGTTTTGGCTTCCTCAGACTTTCACATAGTCCTTGGTTTCCGTTTTAGTTCACATACACTGAATAAGGCACAGGCAGCCCAACTAGGATAACACATGCTGGACAAAGGACTTTTCCAGCTTTCTTCCCACCAAATTTAGCAACCCAAAAATGGGTTGCTGAATATAATGCTCCTATTTATCAACATACAAACATTTTGTGCACACGACAGAAATACTTTCACATTACTGGCACGAAATGCAAGTAAAAATCCTGCAACAGGAACAAGTCAACCTCTCACACCTTCATTCAACATTAGCTTTTTTTCAATACTCCAGTTTCACATTCGGTGGAAACCGCTGTTTTTGAAGAACACAGACTCATTTGCACTTAAAAAACAGCAGTTTCCATCGAATGTGAAACTGCCATATTGCTCCGCTGTTGACTCTGTCAGTCCTGAGTCTCGACTGTCGACATGGAGCAAGTCTATGGTTTCCTGTGTTCAATTCATCATGGTGCGATGAATATATTTACAACCCAAAACAACATGTCATACTTACAAAAATTCCAGATCTGAAATAACAGGAAAGGAAGTATTAAGGCCATACCCTATCTTGAGTCCATTCAGCTGACTCAAAATGAGTTTCACCTGGAGAAAAATACAAAAGTTTTTTTAAATCACTTCTGTAACAGTCAAGACTAGCCTTTACAATGTGAAGTTCAAAATTTCCTCGACCAAGCATGTTCAGTCCAAGACCAAGCATGTTCATATATTTTTGGCTGGCAGCAGTGAAAAACAAAATTCCAATGGGCGACTCCCAACTACAGAGTTTGCATGTTTATGAAAATAGGAGTAATTCTTATACAGTGCAAAGGTTCCTGCCAAAGTCACAAGACCTCCATCAGTCATGGCATTTTGCCATGAGAGAACTATTTAGTTCTGAAGAACATTCTTTCTAGTCATCCTGATACATAGAGATTATCACATGTTAAGAGCCTGATATTGTTTTTTATTCACGAGTTTAACGTAAAGGTGGTCTGAATGGGAAAATATTATGCCCAAGCTAAATAGGTATATTGTACATTGTACAAGTCTTATATTACCTGATACCAATAATCATCAGATGGAGAAGAAGCTATTTTCTCTTCCATCCAGTCATTGTTTTCCTTCACAAACTTTCGTAAATTATCACAAAAATCAGACTCTCCGTCACAATAGCCTTTGTACTGATTGACATATGCCATGGAGATCATTTCTGATGTAATATATCCCTCTGCCATTCCTGCTGCCTTTGCCTGCAACATGTCTGGGTACGAGCCATTGCTGTGAACTTCTAAGTAGCTCCAACTAAAAGCCATGTACAAGAAAATAAAGAAATAGTATATGAATGAAGAAACTGAATAAACAATAGTACAAATCATGAAGTATTTAAAATATAACAGCTTTTTCTGTGCTCCGTACAGTAATTAAGCATGCAGGAGGTGACGTAAGCAAGAATGAAATTTGAAGAGAAGCAAGAGCTGTAAGCGAGATCTTCTCCTATATCTCGAGTGCTTTATTCATGAACAGAGCAGGGGAAAAGCTGTTTTATCTGCTTCATTATATAATAAAGAAAAAATCCATTGTTGTTTTCAATGCTGTTTTCTGTTTGCAAATTTGATGCACACATGGATGGCGTCAGCAACCGTGCTCTGTTCACTAATAAAGAACAGTTCTCGACCAACCAGAGCGAGCATACTATCTAAGCTAAATACCAAAAATAAATAAATTATCGATCATTAGTTACTTATTATAAAAATGTAAACAGAGAAATAAAATGAAAGAATTTACTTCCACTCCTTTCCTGGTAAAATACAACTACTAAACCTTGAGAGAAAGGGATCATAAAACAAATTGAAAGTACGACAGCAAGAATAGATCCCTTTCACGTGACATCAAAGCAGCTCAATTTGGAGGACAAAACAAAAGAATTTCAATCTCCTAAGAATTGGAAACTATGGTTTTGTCCTCAAACTTGAGAGGGGTCTATAACAAGAAATATTCTTTATCTAGAAAATATGTATTAGATTCTATAAAAGAATTGCGATTACATTGACCATGTTCGAATCACATGATTTTATAAACTTACCCAGAAACCTGAATCTCGTCAGTAAAACGAGCCCATGCTACATTGGGAAAAACTTTTCCAGTGGACACTTTTAATGTCTTACCATCGGGTAACAAGACTACAGACACGTAGGTAGTTGCTTTGATAGTAAAACAGCAAACTGAAGCAGTTATTGCGAGGAACAACAGAGCGTTGGACGCCATGTTTTGATTCTCGTGACTGGTCCTGCGATATATTTGGTCAGCAGATACAGGATGGTGCATAAATTGCGACGTGGAACGCGACGTGGTATCAGGGGGGGGGGGGGGTTTCCCCCTGACGTGGATGATCCCACTTCACAACACAGGTACCTGTATTTGTAAAATACAAAAGGCAAAGAAGTTTTTGAAGTAAATAATTTCGATAGAAGGGTTTGAATCTTAAAACAAACTAGACGCTCTTTGAGCGTTCACTGGGTTGCCTGTGCGAGAGCTCCCCCACTCACCAATCCTCATACTCTATTATTTCTTACCAAAGTGTTCCTTTTGGGTTCAAAGTCCCCCTTTATTAAAAACATTTTAAATTCTAGTAAGATATTAGTGTTGCGTTACTGACTTGTCAACGCATATTATATTTCTACTTGACCTACTAGAGTACCTTTCAAGACTAGCTGATGAAATAAACATATCTATTTCCTGATTTCAGGCCATTTCAGTATCGAAACTGTTCGCTGCAAAACAAACGTTTTATCAATGTAAATACTCTTAGCCAAAATGTGTTTAACTGGTCATTTGCTTTTCCCTCAGTTTTTGTTTTCTGTATTTTCATAAATGAAAATATTCAACAAGGAGTCTTGGCAGTTCGCTTTCTTGTAGATCACTATCAGCTCGTCTGACTTCTACAAGTTCTTGGAGTCAGCTTTCATCAAAGCTTTGTTTGTCACTCGTTTTGTAGTTTGTCTCTCGTTCTGTAGTTTGTCTCAGTATATTTTTTTGTATCTGAGATCTGGTAAGATCTAGTTTGATCATAGCTAGGTAGTTTATAGATTATCTTAGTCTATTTTGACTAGTTTGTCTAGATCTACGATTCTCATACAGTAGTTTGCTCATAGATTCTCAAAGATAGCTCATAGATTCTCAGACTTCTCTCTTTGAGTATGTGGACCAACCCGTTCCAAAATCGCTCAATAAAATATGTACTTATTGACTGAGTGGGAGGTCCGAACGGGAAAATATTTGGCTCGAGGTCCTGAAGTACGGAACGAGCGCAGCGAGTTCCGTGCCAAGGACCGAGAGCCAAATATTTTCCCGTTCGGACCGACCTTAACTCAGTCAATAAGCATTTTATCATATGACCACATATAAAAAATCGATTTCAAAGCGTTTTTAATAAATGCGAATCAAAATCGGCAGCGAGTCCGAACGGCGAGTCCGAACGGGAAATTATTACACTTTTCGGAAAAGCGTACGTTTTTTGCTGACGCCATTTTCCCCAAAGGTTTTTCTTAGAATCACGCGTACAGTGAAATACGGTCATATGATAACATCTTTTAGTTTGTGTCTACCACGTACGGCGTGTGTGTTTGTAAGTAGTTTAAGCGTAGCGTTAAAAAACCTAAAGACAAAAGTTCGCAACGTGCCTACAGACAAAATATGTCGTGTGGCAGCTTCATTGGACATTGTTTACAAGTTGTCGACCAATCATGACGTGTGAAATTATGGTCTACCTGACGCAGGAAAAACGGATCTCATTTTAAGACTGGGTTGCTGGTTTGCTACCATAGCAACCCAGTAATGACATATCATGATTAAAAAAAATACTAAAAAAGAAAAAACCTATGCGGATACGTTGGGATTTGATCCTACTCTTCCAGAAGAAATTCCCTAATTAATTTGTATAGGTAATAATATGGTTTCGAGTTCAATTTGGGATTAATTTGCACGAGTGTGTTTTTCAAAGAGTTCAAATTGCACGAGACCGTAGGTCGAGATAGCGTCAGCAGCGCGCGCTCTTCGACTGAAACCGACAAAAAATTTATTCAAAAACAAAATGCATAGTCTTGATGCTTGATAATGTTATCAACAGCAGAATCAAAAAAAAATTGGTTTCAAGACCGTTTTTGGAAAATGTAATTTGCACTGTGTTACAGATTTTTGCACTGTTACAGATTTTTGCACTGTTACAGATTTTTGTACTGTGTTACAGATTTTTGCACTGTGTTACACTTGAACTGCACTGCTCTAAGCCAATCAAATTCGAGTAATTTTTTCATGTATATTATTACACCTTCGTACCATATCCTCGAGACATCCGCAAAGGTGTGGGGATGTATGGACTTGTACGGATTACACAGGATGATATCTCAGCCCGAAAGACAGTCCAGGTCACTTCAAGTCCAGGCTGAAGTTTTCAAATCCATTCATTTACCGCCATTGCCTACTCCAGCCACGCCTTGAATCTATTGTTCTTCAGTCAGTCAAGCGAATGGGAAAGGTCTATTGCAACTTTTCACAGAAAAATCAAATTCAAGTACTTTTGAAGGTTGTACGAACCATGCCCCTTTTGCACCTCAAAACCAGCTATACCAATTGAAAAAAATGGGGAAAATGGTGTGCTACCCACCTACATTTCCCTTTCACAGGGAATAGATTAAGTACTACTGGAATAAAATCTTGAATTACTCTCACATCACATAAGTATAAGTAGATAAAGTTTCATGAACTTTGAACATCTGGCATTCTTCACAGCTAGATAGTTTGGTGATATAATGCGAGGCAGAAGAAGATTTAAAGCAGCCTTTTGGTGGCTCCCAAAGGTGATGTTTTTGATAAAAGAAAAATAGAATATGAGAATTTTTTTATTATATTCAAAAGATGTTGGATGTTAAAAAGAGATATTTTGGATCAAGCTTGTATGTATCATTCTAACGTCAGTACCATAAAATGCTATATACAGCTATCTAGTTCAAAAAAGGTTGGTGAAGGTTTTGTTGCTTGTTGCATACCAAGCCCGAAATGCAGTATGGGTGACGTGAATTAAATCAGCGAAAGGAAACAACAATATGGAATTTTTCCAAACTTCGTCTGAACGTTTTTCGGGCATATTTTCTTCTGTGCTGGCATTATTTACATATGATCCACAACACATTTCAAGTTTTTTATTCAATATGCATGTTTTACGAGTAACATACAGCAAAACCTTCACCAACCTTTTTTATTTTCTTATTTGAAATGGTTATATTATATTGGTAGATTTTCAGCTCAAACATTGATTTTTGGTATAAAAAAATAAACCCTTATTGGGAATATATGTTATATTGATTTGCCGAAGAGGTGAATAAATCGTCTTCCCTCGTTGCGTCTAGCTTTAGCTGGTAAGCTTGTCCAGGCAAGTGGGACCAGTTTTATCTACAGTAAGCTTGGGGTTCGTTTCTGGAAAAGAAAAAAATGAACAGAAAGATGGTAATTTGTCACTGTAGCTGAAGGAGTTTGTCTTGTGTTTTTCTTGTCCAAAGGTCATGGTACAAAAATATTCAAAGCAAATAAAGGCAGAATGAAAATGTAGGAAAAATAACTAGAACAAATGGGACGGCATTAGAGTGCATTCAGTAAAAGCATGAAACATTAGTAACACTATTTTGTACTATTTTATGCTAATTCTTTTGTTTTCTTTTGTTCAACTACCACTATTTTGCACAATTTAGTAATTAGTGTTTCACGCTTTTACTGAATGCACTCTAGCAGTGGCATCTCTAAAGAAAAACTATTCGTCTACTGGAATTCCAATTGGAATTTAGAAGTTGACCTTTGTGGAGGGAGGAAAAATGAAGAAGTCGGAGAATAACCCTTGAAGCACAGGAGAGTACCAATAAGCAAATCCACTCGCAGGTCGCATCGGTGAGAGCGAAAGGAAAAACAAACGCAAATACGTAAAAATAGTACTCTTCTCGGTAGTACGAAAATACTGGAGCGAGAGAGCCTCTGGAAGGGCCCAGGGTAGTAAAGAAAAAAAAAGAAAGGAAAAACAGATGAAAAACAGGAAACGCAATACGAAAACCAGGCTGCATTCAAAACTGACAAACAATTTACCTTGTAGACCTCATGGTAGGCATTCCTAAGTAATGCGTACGGGAAGCATGATTCTAACACGTCCATCGTAAGGTACGGAGATTGCTGTACGATCTAAAAGATAAAATCAATGAGTATATAAATTATTTTATTATGAAGAATCAAACAATCATTTACTGTGCTTACCAAATCCAGGAGAAGGTAAGTCGATTCTCGTGTTTTCAGGTCTTTTTCGACGTCCATTCCGAGCTTGAGAAGACTTGAAGAAGCGATCTGAACATTAAACATATTGTTACAAATTACTACAGTTATTACACTCTAAGTTAGTTTGAGAGTGATTTCATGAACATAGTTTCATAATACATCTGTTGCGCACAGCTTTGATGGTAATTTTCCAGAGGTAGAATCTAGATCTACTTAACTAAAATTATGCATCGTTGCGTGCAATGTTGCAATCAATTGATGTTATGAACTATGACACACGACGCAATGTTATGGAAGTAGAAAACGATCCTACTTCAGCAATATTGCGCGCAATGTTGCACCGTGTATCGCATCGTGGCGCCTTAGAGGCTTCTTATTCTGCATCATTGCACGCAAAGGCTTCATTCATGCACACACGTCCTGCAATGTTGCTAGGGATGACGTGATGTTCTCAGCTAATGAAATGCGACTTTTTCCAGTACCACTGGCCTGAATTCTTCGATGAGTGAGTAGCGTTCATTAATTTATAGTTGCCACGTATGACATCTCACGAAAACCCTGTCACCAACAACATTGCATGCAACAGTTGCTCCGTGCCCACTAGAGTCTAGAGCTTATCTTTGAACATTAAATAGTATTATCGTACTCACAGCCAAGAATTCCCGTAACTTGTCTTCTGGATTATCGCCATTATTGTGGCACAGAGCTCCAGTCATGTAATTCAGTGCCGTTCCTATACAGTGGGCATTGTTCTCCGTTGCTTCAAGAAAAACGAATTGAGTTGTTAGTTTTAGACCTCTTCGGTTTGGCCGTTATGTTTTCCCATTTCAGACCACGTGTCATTCCCTTCCTTGTTCGAGTTGTAGGCATTAAGAAATATTTTTGCGAAGGGAGTAAAACCCGAAAGAAACCCTCGAAGCACATGAGAGAAAGTAACAAGCAACTTTACTCACATATAATATCGAGTAGGGGACTGAGCTCATGACCGCAGCGGTGAGAGAGGGTGACATTGTAGCGCACACCACGAAATTAATAGACGCATCAAGAGTTCCGCGCTGCTGCTCAAGGCGCATGCTCAGGGGATTAAAAAGTGGGATGATATTTTGTATAATATGCAATTTTTCGGTATATTTGATTCAGAATTTGCTAAACGCGATCTTGAATATTTAGTGAAAATTGTACTTGACAAGAAAGATACAAGTAAAATATAACATATTTTACAAATTTTATCTCACTTTTTAATCCCCTGAGCATGCGCTTAGAGCAGTAGCGCGGAACTCTTGATGTGTGTATAAACATTATTTATTGCAGACTACCAAAAGCATCACTCACGCACTTGGCACATGTTCATACCTTCGAGATCGCTAATGTAAAGTGTTGCATCTTTGTATGCCAAGGATGGAAGAGCTACGGCAATGAATACCTGAAAAAGAAATATCAATAAATCTTCTACACTTTCTAAAAGTCCTCTGCCCCTTCGTTTTTACTAGTAGAACTGAGCCAGGACTTTTCATCTCTGCTTCGCACAAAATTTACCGAAGGGTTTTTCAGTCATGTCAGTGAACAAACTACATCAAACAGACAATCAATTAGAGTGCAAACAATATAACCGTGAAACATTAACAAAAACTAATTTTGCTAAATTTTGCTAAATTAGTCTAGTGTTAATTTAGTGTGATCACTGAACCGCGAATGCGTGCATTATACATTTCGTATAATTGTGGAATTGCGTCTTGATTTTGCGGCAGCGCAAACGAATAGACTCAAAAACGATTTTACTTGCGTATTGTGCGCTAGGACGCTTGGCTGATTGCACGTGCACACTAAATTTAGTCTATTCACGCTTCGACTATTTTTCACTAATTTCTACTAAATTTCGACTGAATAGTTTTTGTGTTTCACGGTTATATTGTTTGCACTCTAACATTGACAACATTCTTGGCGCTAAACGGAATGGAATCCTTGCAAGGGAAACAAGTCGTCCACTGTTGCACGTACCTGAAGAAGAGACCAAATTTGAATGTCGTCCTCATTTTTCTTCTCTAAAATTAATAAATATAAGTGCATTATGTAATAATAAACAGAAACAAATAAACTGACTTTCCAACCAACCAACCAACCATTCAATCCATCAATCAATCAAACTCAGGCCCGCCAAACAAACGGACCACACCAAAAGCAATGAACATACAAGCGAAAGAATGAACGGATGAAAGAAATAAAGAAAGAAGAAATAAAACGCGAGAGGAATAGAACGGCGAAATGAAAATATTGAATCTGTTTTCATAGATGATCCAAACAGCTAGAATAGAGGCTTTACACCATCATGTGATGGCAGCCATGACAGGGGGCAGGAACAATTGAATCTGGTCTAATCTGATTTACATGAGAAAGAATTCAGTTTCCCAGGGAAGAAACTATATCGCTGTGCCTCTTGTCATGGCTGCCATCACGTGATGGTGCAAAGCCTGCATCATCGGATGAATTAAAAGCAGCACCAACCTTTAAGGGGCCGTAATGCTGTGCACAAGAGTGGCTCTACAGCACAGTCTTGGCCAGCAGCAGTGGCCATCTCATCTACGATCTAAAAGAAAAAGATATAAAACAAAACACAATCATTAACATTCTCCTCTGTTTGTCATCATGTATGATCATCATCATTATCTCCAATATCATCAGTATCAGCATCATTATCGCACCATCAATATCATCAGTATCAGCATCATTATCGCACCATCAATATCATCAGTATCAGCATCATTATCGCACCATCAATATCATCAGTATCAGCATCATTATCGCACCATCAATATCATCAGTATCAGCATCATTATCGCACCATCAATATCATCAGTATCAGCATCATTATCGCACCATCAATATCATCAGTATCAGCATCATTATCGCACCATCAATATCATCAGTATCAGCATCATTATCGCACCATCAATATCATCAGTATCAGCATCATTATCGCACCATCAATATCATCAACACCTTCACCATCATCATCACCATTCTCGCCATCTTTACCATCATCATTTTCATCATCACTTGATTCTCATATCAGTTTCATGATTTTCATAAACATCATCATCATCATCATCATCATCATCATCATCATCATCATCATCATCATCATCATCATCATCATCATCATCATCATCATCATCATCATCATCATCATCATCATCATCATATCAATCACATCAATCACATCAATCACAATCATATCAATCGTTGTCATTATCACATTTTCATCATCATTTTCACAATCATCACCATCGTTGTCATTATCATCATTATCATCATCTTCATCGCACATCACC
This sequence comes from Anthopleura sola, assembly GCA_023349425.1. NCBI lineage: Eukaryota > Metazoa > Cnidaria > Anthozoa > Actiniaria > Actiniidae > Anthopleura > Anthopleura sola. The sequence continues at coordinate 2,678,588 of JALHLI010000014.1, forward strand.
ATCATCATCACCAACATCATCTTAAGTTTACTGATAAGTTCTACCTTTAAACTGGGTTTCTTATTTCGCCTACCTGACGATCAAAGGTCCCAACAGGAAAGTTGTCCTTCAAGTCCTTCACACAACTCATCAGATATGGAACCCGATTACGGAGCTTCTGCAATATGAAGAGACAGACAGACAGGTCAAACCACATCTTGCAAAATAAAATTCTCTGACTTTTCCCTAACTTTTCCCTGACCAAAAACACTTTTCCACTGACCACAATGTGCACTTATCTTAAATGAAGTCCAACTAAGAATTTTGAATTGAAAAATATTTTGTGAAGGCTGACAGAAATGCCCTGACTTATCACTGACTTTTGAATAAGCTACAAAAATTCACTGACCAAAATCAGAAATTCCCTGACAATTTCATGACCTTGAAAAAAATTCACTGACTATTCCCTGACCGTGGGGACCCTGAACCAACTGACAGGCAAGACAAGCTGTTTCAGCAAAACACACTACACTCATTTTCGATGAAGTGGTTTGTGTATGCGTGAGAAAAATTCATGTCGCGGAACGTGCCGTGACTGTGACGGTGACCGCAACGGTGTTGTGACCAATCATTTTGATTGGTTAAACAGTGCTCTCGCGCGCTATGATTGGTCAGTTAAAAGTATATTCGGTTTTTGCCGGATGTCAATTAAAAAGTTTATCGACTGCAACTCTATGTATATCATAGGAGACGATTGTAATTTTAAGCATTTACTTACAGTGACAAGACCTTGTTGTGTCAAAGTCCTAAAGGTTAGGATCACTCCAATGATGATCACCCGTAACATAACATCCTCCATGTCTAGAAACGAGAACAAATCAAGTCAGGAAAAATATTCAACACACATGTTATTTAGCTTGGGCGTAATGTTTTCCCATTTCAGAGCACGTGTCATTCCCTTGAGAATAAGATTCTTTGTTTGAGTTGTATCCATATTCGTGTGTTTTCTCATGTGCAACCGTTAAACAAAGAAATGATGCTCTAGAGAATGACGCGTGGTCTGAAATGGGAAAACATTACAACCAAAGTAAAGAGGTTTGTATACACCTGTCGGCGGGAGATCTGACAACGAGTAACACGCTGTAAAATGTAATATATTCACAGCAAAACAACGTAGCTGGCTTTCAGATTGGAATATGAAGCATGACCTTTGAGTTAGGAATGTAATTTTTCGTATTTTAGCCAGAAAACATAAGCACAAAAGCTCTGTTTAGTCTCGGATCGCCCATCTCAGATCTCCGATCGACGTTTTTCGAAACAGGTGCATCTGAATGCATTTGAAAAAAGAACTTACTTCTCAGGCGTCGTATGAGATCAATACACTCGTCCCGTTTATCGAAACCCGTCCTCAGCTCAACAAGCACGTCTTTATTGTTGGTGACAAGTTTCTGGGAGGGGAAAAATACATTGTAAGTTTGAAAGGAGCGCTATATTGAATTCGGTTTTCGCATGATATCGTAAATATCAAGACCTCGGCCTACGGCTTCGGCAGATAACACGGCCTTGGTCTTGATAATTCACGATATCATGCTCAACCTCATCCAATAATTGTTTATTGTATTCTGTCTATCCCGTACATACCTTGAGCTCACCGACTTGACTAGCAATCTGTTGCATCATTTTCTCACCCAGATATTTCATACCATATGCTCCAAGCAACTCAGCTAACGCATACATTTCTAGAAACCAAACAAAATAATCAGGCAAGTGTTGCAGGCAATCGATGTTACGAGCAATGTCACAATTTATTGCACACTATGTTGCTAAAGTAGAAAACGATCCTACTTCAGCAACATTGTGCACAGTATTGCACGCAGTGTTGCAGGCAATCGATGTTGCGAGCCATGTCACAATTTATTGCACACTATGTTGCTAAAGTAGAAAACGATCCTACTTCAGCAACATTGTGCACAGTATTGCACGCAGTGTTGCAGGCAATCGATGTTGCGAGCAATGTCACAATTTATTGCACATTATGTTGCTAAAGTAGAAAACGGCCTTACATCAACAACATTGTGCACAGTATTGCGCGCAGTGTTGCACCGTGTGTCCGAGCCCTTAATCAGTCTATTTTTTACCGCTACGCCACCCCTGCCACGAAAATTATCATTATACAATTAATTAGACTCACCATTGACATCTGTGTAATCTTCAGCCCTAAAAGCAAGGCCAGGACGGTTCACGAAGGCCTTTCTACGAGGCGAGTAAATGATGCCATCTGTCATCACACGACGTAGGAAGACATCAAGGTACCTGAACGAAAAACAAATGATGAACAACTCTTCCTCATAACAAGGGGAGTTAAATTAAAATACCTCTGGGGTTACACTCATTCTCAAGGTTTTTTTTATGGGCTTATGACCAGGAGGGCTTCCATTCAAGGGGTGGGGGCAGGGGACGCTCATAACCGGAAGGAAAAAGAGTTCGGAATGAAGAGGAAACATTTATTTATCTCTCTTATATTTCCATTTAATCATCACCATAAATGCGAGATTCCGCAGATGGGAGCTGGCTTATAACTGGAAGGATATTTGCCTGTTAGCAGACTAAGTGGAAAAATAACCAGGGAGGCTTATAACCCGAACTTTACATCGATAAAAGCAAAGTGTAATTGCTTTTTCTCGTAGCTTATACTGATGGGCCTCCTGTGGCTTTGGCGGAAATTTTCGCGCCAAAACGCACACCCTAGCGCCTCTGCTATAAAGGTGTAATAAAGGGTACTTACCATGTAGTGTACATCTGAGTGATGGTATTTGCACCCTGACTGTCCTGGGGTTGTGTCTGCTGTAACAGAACGTGATTGAAGATGCGAGCTGTATCCACACCACCTGACATGATTAAAAACACATTAAGCCGGTAAATCGTACAACCGAGCAAGGCAACATCTATTTACCGACCAGTTATCTGCCAAGTCCCAAAGGTTGTGCTGACTTATTTATAGCTCATTTAGGGCGGCTTTCGTATGAATGTATGTATTTAGTATAGTACTAGTGGCCTAGATGAAAATTACTTATGTAAATCTAGTACCACATTAAAGTGATATTTAATCAAAGGAAAATACTCACTAAAATTTTCGAGATTTCGGAGGGTTGACATCATAGCCTGTAGAAAATAATAGTAAAAATACCATCACATTTTCTGTGCCACCAAGCAAGCTGAAACACTTCTACATGCGTCTTTCACGCATCTTTGTTCATGTCACGCAACCTTGTTCATGTCACGCAACCTTGTTCATGTCACGCAACCTTGTTGCACTGGATTGCAAGATGGAAGGTGAATGTTGCTTGTACTGCACCCTGCGCGTTTCCCTGCTAGCAACAAATTTCTTTTGCTGCACGACTGAAGCAGAAGCTACCTTAGTCTTTGTTATAAAGAATGTGTTGCGCGCAGAGCTGTAATAAGGGCAATACTTCATAGTTTGTAATTCAACGTCTTGCGACAAGTTGAACGATGCTGTTCCCTGTATTGCTTCACCTTAATGAAGTTCTTACCTTAATATTACTTAGCACTTCACTTGGTCTAGCAATCCTTGAATTATCTTGATCATAGTGAGCCATGCTTATCACAGACCTAAACAAACAGGATACAAAAGTCATTTCTTTTCGTTGACTTGAGCTACGGACGCATAGTGCAACATTGTGCGCAATGTTGCCGGCAATCGATGTTGCGAGCCATGTCACACGATGCAATTTGTTGCACGCAATGTTGCTGAAGTAAAAAACGATCCTACTTCAGCAACATTGTCTGTAATATTGCGCGCAATGTTGCACCTGTCCGCACGTTGAAGGACATTCAGATCCTAGACAATCAACTGATTGACCCTTGAGCATGAAGATTAGTTTATGAAAACATAAATGATGATAAATACTACGAGGGCACTTCATATATTTCATCATCACTTACTTAGCAAAAAACTCTTCCAGTTGGCTGCTGAGGTATTCCTTGGGAGCAAAGATATGTTCCCAGACAGGAATAGCCTCAGTGTGGCTGATCGCTGCGCACAGTTCTGTAAAAGCCAACAGCTTGTTATCCAGCCTACAACAAGAATCATAAGAAAGAAAGAGATTAAAAGATTAGAAAAATGTGTTGGAAGGAAAAATCTTGTTTTTTGAGTGGATTCTCTATCCGGGATATTCTTACAAACCAACCAATCACGATGAAGAGTGAAAACTGTAGCCAATCAGGAGAGAGCAAAATAAGTATCAAATTGACCTCAGCCAATCACGATGTTGAATGAACACTTTAGCCAATCAGGAGAGACCAGAATTAGTTTCAGATTGACCTCAGCCACTCAAAATGTTCCAACCCACGAGGTAAAATTTAAGTTGTCTGTCAGATGTATAGACCCCTTGCAGCACGTCGGAATGCAGCTCAATTTGGAGGACAAAACAAATAGGTTCCGATTCTCAGGAGATAGAAAATCCTTTGTTTTGTTATCCAAATTGAGCAGGTTTGACGTCATGTGAAAGGAAGGGGTCTACGATCAGATCTTAGCTTTGGTACTTGCTTCTGGTTGGCTCATGTTGGAATGCCCTGTTGTCATTGTAGAAGCCACAAATGTACTAACTGCATTATATTTTGGGTATGTTACAAAAAATAACTTACGGAGTCAAATTTTCTCTGTTTTTCCGGAAACTCTCACTTCCAGGAGGTGAAAATTCTTCATGGATGTTTTTCTTGTTCTTGTCTTTCTTTTTCTCGCCAGACATTTCAGACAGAAGACGAACAGCTCGAGTGTGCCATAACTAAATGATTGACAAATGAGATATCCTATTTATAGACCCCTTGCAGCACGTCGGAGTGCAACTCAATGGGGATTTTGCACACCTTGCGTGACATTTCAAATATTGCTTCGCTGGTCCCGAAAATAACATATCTGGAAAGAGCGTCCTAAAATTAGTAAATTTTGAAATTTTGAGGGAAATCAAATAAATACGAACGAAGTTATGAATTTTTAAAGATGACCTTTTCTATAAAGAAATGTATGGAAAATTGTCTTGGTGGGCAAGCTGTTGCCCACCACATACATTTCCTTATAAAAAAAGGTCATCTTTAAAAATTCATAACTTCGTTCGTATTTATTTGATTTCCCTCAAAATTTCAAAATTTCCTAATTTTAGGATGCTCTTTCCAGACATGATATTTTCGGGACCAGAGAAGCAATATTTGAAATGTCACGCAAGGTGTGCAAAATCCCCATTTGGTGGGCAAAACAATAGGTTCCAATTCTCAGGAGAATAAAATTATTTTGTTTTGCCCTCCAAATTGAGCTGCTCTGACGTCATAAGGGGTATATTCACATCAAATACTGTAGGAAGAGATAAAAGCACTAGGAGAGACCTTATTTCTTACCTGCTGATTCAGATCAACATGGTCAGTACACACTTGACTTAACAGATTTCTTGCTTCTTTCGCCATTGAATCCAAAAACAGATTAATGGCAGACAGACTACGGTCACCTATAGGATGGCGCTAAACAAAAACAAATTATAAATGATCATTTATAACTGAATACTGAGGCTGGTCTACCTGTTCACACTCATCTCACTTCTGGGGTCTCGGGTTCGATTCCTTGACTCGGCATTACATGTGAGTAAAGTTTGTTAGGTCTCTTCCTTGATTCAAGGGTTGTTCTCTGGGTTATCTAGTTTTCCTCCCCTCTAAAGCCCAACAAGCTAAATTCCATTTCTATTCGTTCTATGATTTACCCATGACTTTGGATCAGCTGAGAGGTTGTTTCAGGGTATGTCAAAGTAGCAATACAATTGAGGCTTTTTTCAAAAAAAATCCTAATGTTGTACTAATGTCATAAAATGGAAGTGCTTACAATAGATATTCAATAGTTCTACTGGTGTAAAATAAAGATTTCCTGTAAGGTTACCTCTTCTGGACAGAAATCACTGGTACAGCCCATAAAATGACCACACAGGAGAGGGAAGGCAATGGAATACCTAATGAAATAATAAAACAATAGACCTACTGTAAAACACATAGACGTACAGTAAAACACATTTTCTGGCATACTGTAGTCCCTTTCTATGTGGTCCTTCTAAATATGCCAGCACCTTTGAGCGATGACCTACTAGGTCTCAGATTTCAGATCTCCAAGCAACAACCTTTTTTGAAATAGGTGTATTCGGATCTAATAGTCCCCTTCACAGACCCCTGCGCCATCTTGAAAGGTAGCCGGGCTTTGCATCAAAGCGAGACAAACGGTGAGTTTGCAATGATAGAGACATGTACATAATAATGTCCAAGGTGTTTAAAAAGATTTCTATCATTGCAAGCTCATCGTTCATCTTAATAATAATAATAATAATAATAATAATAATAATATAATTTATTTATATAGCGCTTTTTCCTGAAAAGCCCAAAAGCGCTTTACAATATCATGTATAAATACAAAATCTAAATATATAAACAAAGATAAATATCTGTAAAATCTTGCTTCGATCCAAAGCCCCTGCTACCTTTCAAGATGGTGTAGGGAACTGTGAAGGAGACTACTGGTATTGAGAACAAACTTTATGAAAAATTATAAATCATTAATATGTATAAGCACTATTATTACATTTGTACTGTTCTTACCGTAGCTGGCTTGTGTCTTCTAAAGTTCTTATAAATGAGTCTTCAAAGAAATTAGGATAGAAACTATAATAATAATAAAAAGGAAAATATATGATCAAATTACAATTATCTAATGAGAAAAAACAACAGAAATCAGTCACCCAGAGGAGTGACAGAATACAGAATCGTCCTCATTTGCATTCAAAGTCTTTAACATGGATTTTCTAACTTTTTCCAGCATATTTTCTTTTCTGCTGACATTATTTACATATGAATATAATGCATTTCAAGCTTGGTACATGTAAGCAAGATGAAACATGTAGCATGCAACGACAACATGCAACAAGCAACAAAACCTTTTTTGAAATAGCTGTATAACACAGGTTGGATATAGAGTATAGCCAAACAGTTTTTGTTTTTTTTCAATCCTATTGTATACTCAATGGAAATTATAATCAAATATAGACCCCTTGCACATGAGGTCAGGGCAGCTCAATTTGAAGGACAAAACAAAAGCATCTCACTCTCCTGAGAATTGGAACCTTTTGTTTTGCTCTCCAAATTGAGCTGCATTTTGACATGCAGCAAGGGGTCTATTTCCAGCATTATTTATCACATATTTACCAGAATATAGACAAATCAGACACTTCATTGAGTATGCGCTCCTGTCTGTCCACCAGGCTTGTGTGGAATGCTACATTGTTCATCAGTATGGATAGATCTCTGTTGTCCTTGAGTTCAGGTGAAGAACCACGGACACTTGTGTATGCCTGTTGAAAAATACATGCAAAAATAATAAATATGTAAATATAAATAAAGAAATAATAAATGATTAGGAGTGGGACCTCCACAGAGTTAATTGTCTTCAGAAATATTCAAATAATAATTATTGGAACTTAGAAGTTGATTTTTGTGGGGTGATAAAAACTCGAGAACCAAGGGCAAAACCCTTGAAGCACAGGAGAGAACCAACAAACAACTCTATTCGCATCCTACACTGAGACCAGCAGGACTCAAATCCAGGTTGCATTGGTGAGAGGCAAGCACTCACTGCTACATGTACATCACCTGTGCTTTCTGTAACATGATTGCCGAGATATAACAGGCAGGGGTTGGGGATATCCTATAATAAGACCTCCATACATAACCCCAAGGGGCTTTTTAAGTATGTGTCCTAGTGCTATCAGTTAACTTACTTTCTTATGCTTACATATACATGAACAAGCCATTACCTGTAGTCGTAGCCAATCCATGCGAAGACCACTAAAGTCAAAAATTTCACCAGCTTCAACTAGAACACATTTTAATCAAAAAACTTTATTACTACTGACAATACAATGGCCCACGCCAGATATACAGTACAACGCATACAGGGGGTTATGGGAGGTACATGTATGGGAACTGGGGACTTTAAAATGATGATGATGATGATCATAATCAGGAGTGATGGAGATAATGTTGTCATTGATGAAGGTGAGGTTGTTGTTGTTTATGATGATGACAATGATATAATGTTAATTTTTCATCCAGATAGAGGAAAACTATAGAAAACCCCTCAGTATTTGCCTGACATTCAGTAGATACTGTACCTTGTTTAACTGTTAATGAGGACAGCTCATCAATAAATGATGTCATTATCAGAGAAATATCTTCAGAACACACAGAGATTTTCTGATAAAACAAATTACAACAAAATACAACATCAATTATTGATGAAAAAATATATATACTATTATCCTAAGCTAGGTAGGCATAAAAAGGAAATAAGTTAAAGTTATAGTGCTAAGAGAAACGAGGTTGTTCCGGGCAAAAACCCTTGGAAATAAATTCGGGAAAATTAATTCCAACCTCGATAGGATAGGCATAAGATAATTACACGTAGGATACTGTATCATCAAGTCTCACCTGAACAATTTCTTTCAGTACTGTGACATCAAACCCTGACAAATACTGAATAAAGTATCTTTGTAGAACAGATGAATACTTCTGAATCATAGCTAAAGAAGTACAAACAATTGGAGGAGAAGACTTAATGTTAAGAGAAGAATAGTATCTTTGTAGAACAGATAAATACTTCTGAATCATAGCTAAAGCAAAACAAATAGTTGGAGAAGAAGTCTTAAGAGAAGAATAGTACTAAGGTACGAGTCTCAACTATTTTACCTGCCAATCCTCAAGTACTTTCTACAAGCAAGTTTTTTATTTCTTTCATAAAATACAAATCAGAATTACATGTACACGTATAGACCTCTTGCAGCATGTCAGAATGCAGCTCAATTTGGAGGATGAAACAATAGGCTCCAATTCTCAGAAGAGTGAGATTCACCCGAAGCAGAGAAGCAAAACAATCCAAACTTTGGAATGCAGCTCAATTTGGAGGACAAAACAATAGGTTCCATTTCTCAGGAGATTGAAATTCTTTTGTTTTGTCCTCTTAGACATCACTAACTGTTACATTTGGATTAGCATGACAAAATAGAAAATGTATGCATTTTTTGTGCTCTAATAAATTAAGCAGGCACCCCCAACCAATCAGAAAACAAGATTCATACACATAACAGTATAGATTTTATATTCTTTAAATGAAAATTGTAGTGAAAAATGAAATAATTATGGTTTAGACTTATTGTACTTACATCTGATTTCTTCAACAGACAGTAAAAGTTGACACAGTTTTCTAATAAAAAAATAAATTAAAATGTAGTTCATTGAGTGACCTGCAGCTCTCATTTCATGAACAAATATTGAAATCCTAATTATTAAAATCGAGTTCTCCATTGCTCAGGATTAGCCTAAACTTTGAGTAGAATATTCAGGATTCCTCAAGCAAAGGTCTATGAATTTCAAAGTGTTGTATTGTTGAAGTATTCTGATGCTGAAGGTAACCCTGAGGAAATGAGTCTGTAATCAAGGAACACAGCAGTATTGTAGTAATAGACCCCTTCCAGTTGCAGCACATCGGATACACTCAATTTGGAGGACAAAACAATAGATTCTAATTCTCAGAAGATTAAAATACTTTTGTTTTGCCATTGAAATCGCCGCTCGATAAAGTTGCTAGTGTAAACGGGCCTTAAGGATCAAATCTATGACCACAGCAGAGAGAGGTGGCGCATTAGCAGCACAACCACCCATGCTTTCCCAGCATCAACATAGAGGAATAAACAGAACTCTTACTTACTGGTCATAGAAGTCTTCTTGAGAGATTTTCTTGCTTTTAGGGGGTGTGGTACAATAATGACGTATAAGCCACAAAATCTCATCACGGGCCAATGATAAACCATGTAAAACAACCAGAATCTAAAAAAGTAATTGATTGATGGATGTTTGACTGACTGGCTGACTGAATGATTGACTGACTGACAGACAGACAGACAGATAGATTGAATGTAATGATCAGTAATTATTACTGGGTGCAAGCATTAAATGTACCTTTGGGCCAAGGAGTCCTGGTTGATCAGAGAGTATAAGAGCCATTTCACCCAAAGCTAGCCTTAAGTAGTTTCTTCTTTCTTTGTGGAGAGCGATGCTATGATAAGGATACAGAAGCACAATTAATCTAGTGTTCTTGACACAAGTGAGTAGGGTTTGTTAGGTTTCCCCAGGTTCTATGGTTTTCCTCTCTCCTAACAAGGTATTCCAATTTTCCTGACTTTCGACTCTGAAATTTTAAGGCTATTTCTAAAGTTCTAGTCCTTCCAGTAAATAATGCCTGGTTTTATAATTCTTTGTAAAAGATATTAAAGATAAAAAAAAATAAAAGCAAAGAACCTGTTAGTGATGTGGTTAGCTGCATCTTGGATGTCTCTGACTCGCTTGTTGTATCTGTTTTGTTAAAAATAATGTACTTAATATTGTAATGACATTCACGATCATTAACATAATATTGTTGGAAGCATAATCCTTTATAATGTAACTTACAGTAAAAAGGCATTACTCAAATCAAGAAATATTTAACTATTAAACTATTCACTTCATGTACTGTAGAATGATTACTGAAAGTACTGAAGTAAGGGTTATAGGCACTTAAACACACATGAGCTTTGAAAGTTATGAAAATGAAAATTGCACAACAATAAGTATTTTATAATGACAATCACTTCATAGATGAGTGTGATTACCCATAATAAATTACTAATTATATATTTTAACTGATACATTGGAGATAAGGTATTTTTGCAGTATTTCAGGGTTTGAAATTCCCACAAGATATCTGTGGGAATGTGAGTTGAAATTTACAAATTTATAATGAGTGATGAGAAATTGAACAACACACATTTTCTGTAGCTACAGAGTGAAAAGATATCGAACCCACATTTTCTGTAGCTACAGTAGTTTCCTTTTTAGGAAATAATGATATGCAAAGAAAAATAAAGTCTTTGGAAAAAATTGTATAATGTTCTGAATAAACAGTTTTAGATATTTTATCTTGTGTTCTCTCTATAATTTTCTAACCCTGGTATTTGATAGCAAATGTATTACAAAATATCCTACAAATTTACATCAACAGAAAACAGTGAATAAATGTACAAGTACTGCAGTATACATGTATGATCATACCCCTTCAATCCATCAAGTAAATTTTGGATCTCCTTGTGATAGACAAACACCTCATCTCTAAAGAGAGTGATACAGAAACCATCCTGCAATGACATCTTCCAGATATCTGTGATTCCTGGCATGGCGAGCTGTTGGTGACATAGGGTGTATCCAACTGAAACGTACAGTAGAACCAAAGAAAAAAGTTAGTACAGTACTAGTACCCTATAACATCATAAAAAGAAACTAAACCGATCATAAAAACCACAACAGTCCCATTTTCATAGCCCCAGATGTATAGAACCCTTGCAGCGCGTCGGAATGTAGCTCAATTTGGAGGACAAAACAATAGGTTCAATTCTCAGGAGATTGAAATTCTTTGTTTTGTCCTCCAAATTGAGCTACTTTGACGTCACATAAAATGGTTCTATTCTTAAGTATTTGGGATTCACACAATAATGCTCATCAATCAAAAAGGCACAAAAAGAGATCTTATTTATATAATTGTTATAAATAATGTACTAACACATAATCCATTTTTGAATTGTACTCATGCTAAGATATTCTACTGCAGGCTGAAAAAGAAATAAAGAAATTCTTTAACTTATGATCACTAAAGCCTGGTTCACACTACAGCTGTAGCATCATAGTTGTAATCATAAGCAACTCAATAGCGTACTCAGTAGCATAGCAGAGTCAATATCGTACTGCTCATTAACAGTGCTTGTCTTTTTTCACCCTAATGATAAATACGATACTGAGTCTGCATTCACTGCTCACTGATTACAATTAGGATGCTAGTGTGAACCAGGCTCAACACTACTTAATTTAAATATTTTTTTTGTCATAATATTCAGGGATTGAGTGGTCATTAAATCTAATCCTGAAAATCTATAATGACATGACTGTACAGTAGGTCACTGGTACATGTACATATAGTCATTTGAAAAAATGTTGTCGTCGACTGGCTCCGCGACTACACGACTAGCCTGAACGGGAGTATGGGTAAAAATCACTGAAGTGGTTGAATTCTTCTTTGATTAAATATGCGCCGGGCTTACAGTACGAAAAATTTGCTGGCGAATTAGTACTTTAATGACTTAACAGTTTCAAAATTGAGAACATCTTTGACTGAATATTAGTCATATAGACTTTTGTCTTCCTTTCGCAAAACCCGAAGACAAACGTTGAAAGAGTTGCTGCTTGCGTTATCTCATTAGTAAGCAAAAACAACTACTTCAGAGCGAATAATTAAGCGCTTCAGCGATTTCTACCCATACTCTGTTTTGGTTCAGTCGCGTAGTCCCGGAACCGGTCAGTGACAACGTTTTTTCAAATGACTGTATACAAGAGAGTGGTTGTTGAACAGCACTGTTTGCTGGATTTATCATTCAAGACTTCTAAGGTATATATTTACCACATCACTTAGTGCAGGGCTCAGCATGGTAGCAGGTTGATTAATGAGGCTCAGAATCTGGTTTTGACGCCACTGTAAATTAACAAGGAAAATTTAATACTAAGTTTGTTGAAATGAGAAATAACATCATGACAGGCTACATTTTCTCAGCCAATGTCTTACCTGTTCTCCATTCATTGACTTCCTAAGGAAGATTTCATGTAATGATTGTAGAGCTGTAGACACTCTCTGTAATCAAAAAAAGAATGTACAATCGTTATTTATGGTGACGGAAAAAGACTATGTACTGTTTAATAAATGAGCAGGAGTGTTTTATCGGGATTTAAAACACGAGGTGAAGCCGAGTGGTTTTAAGCCCGATAAAACACGATCTGCAAGTTTATTGAACAGCTTAAAAAACCTTGAGGTGTATCTTTGCATTTTCTACTGAATTTTTGACGAATGAGCCAAGTTTACCAGAGAAAAATCCGAGTTCAAGTTTATGCAAATGAAGAGGATGTTTTATCAGATTTAAAACCTCCTCCACGAACAATGATTTCTATTGTGTTTTCCTCATTAAATATTCATGAGTTTTTTAATAATATGTAAAAGAAGCCATGAACCTGAAAGCAGCTGTTCACTAGCTGTTCTACATGGGTCCTTCTACATGCATGCATCACACAAACTTGGAAGTTGAAAAGGTGCATATTAAAATTTGGAATTTTATTTGCATCAGTGAAACATATGAAAGGTAGAAAGTAGAAAGTTTTTCAACTTATAAAGAGTATCAAGCTATGGAAAGATGGTGCAACATTGTGCCCAATAATACAGGTAATCAATGCTGCGAGCCATGTCACACAACTCAATTTATTGCACGCAATAATACTGAAGTAGAAAATGATCATACAGTACTTCAGCAACATTGCCTGCAATATTAAGCACAATGTTGCACTCAATATTGCAGGCAATGTTGCACTGTGTGTCTGTGTCTTTAGTCTAGACTTCCTTTACCTGTTGGTGAGGTACAAATTGTTCAGCTAGTTTTTTCAAAGGATTCTCATAATCCAATATCATCTGTCCAAGCCTGGGAAATGACTCCTCACTGAAAAAAAAACCCCACACATGTACTGTATCAATAAGAGAAGTATTGGGGAATGTGGATACTAAAAGCACTACCAATCACAGGTATTGTACAGTCAGTGTCTGTAAAAATATGGTCATGTCAGTTTTAGGAAGGCTAATGGGGACCTTAAGATCCACAATGAGAGTGAAGATGCTGTAAGTGAGAGTGCACCCAACAAACTCACATCAAAAATGTATGTGATTCGGAATCAACCCTGAGACCCTAATTTCATAATTCAAACAGTGTAGTACTTAACACACATATATTGATACCATACCATACCTTCTTCCATTTCTCATTTCAAATGCATGGTTAAAAAGTCCAAGCACTGACTTCCTATCATCTACGCGGGACACCATGATCATCAATGATGTAAACGTAACAATAAGGTCTAAGTATGTCTTCGTTAGACCAAAATTCAGTGTCTGCAATAAGAAATACAAATTTAAGACATAATAAATTAATATCTAATGTACGTGAGCATAATTTTTCCCTTACATGGTATGGTAATCTTAACTAAATTACAATCAAATATGAACAAAGAAGAAGGAGACTTACAATGTCAAATGTTACAAAACTTGCATCAATGGATGTCAACAGTTCGCAGGCATGATCCTGCAACAAAGAATAATGGGTTTACTCAATGAAAACGTTTAGTGCATTTACCATGATGATCCCAGATCCACTATTTCTCCTAATTTATAGGCAAGCAACAAGACTCAAAAATAAGTCCAGAAAAAGGATTTTCAGTGTTGCCTGATTGTTGGCCAACATTTGTCCTCTGGTCATAGTGCACCTTCATTGACAGTTAATGGTGAAAACCACCCCCCTTGCACCCCCCTGGGACTCTTGTTATAGCACTGGACTAACATTAAACAGATAAACCACAAACCTTGAATTCCATGATATCTACAAATGTAAAGTAGTAATTGGACAATCCTTTTGTGACTTCATTCTGGATGCTAGAAACTGGCTGAAGTTGTGGAGCCTATCACAAGATCAGATTAATAGTCAATGCTGGAGCAGGCATCGCTCAGTTGGTTAGTGTGCAACCTTTGGAGCTATCTATTGATACAGTACCATGAAACAACCTCTGGACTGATCAAAGTACACTGTAATTCACTGATTGGGTTGGAATGTAGCATGTAAGTTTGAGAAGAGAGGAAAACTGAGAACCCAAAAGGTCAAGAGAAAGAGCTAACAAACTCTACTCACATGTGATGTCAAGTGAGTCCAGGAATCCCACCCGAGACCCCAGAGGTGCGAAGCAAGAGTACTACTGTACCTCTACATCCCCAATCTTGACTCCCTTAAACATTAACAGAATATGAGAGGCTTTACCCTCCCATCCCCTCCATTTCCATGGTCCCTGATCTAAGGTTCTAGAGAGTGATGATGCCTCAAATAAAAGTGAAAGTACCACTACAGTATAACAACGATTTGTTCATTGTTCTAATGTCAATAAAAGCGAAAGAGAGCAACATAAGTTAAATGATAGCCAAAGAGTGTGTGTCAACAAGCACAATTTAGACACCATAAACCAGAGTAAAACCATTCCTTTCCACTTATTATCAACATAGAGTATACTGTATTTTTACAATAGATATGTATGTACCTTTATGTCCATCTGTGGGAATTTTCTTACGATGTATTTTATAGCTGGTTCAAGTGTCTTGTCAGTCAGGAATCCAGGTCTTGACTTAGGGTCGGCACAAGCCTTTATAAAACAGTAAACACATGTGATACAGTTAATTTGGTAGAGAGAAAGTGAAATTGTGAATTCTAGAGGGGAAAAAAGAAGTGAAGGACAACATTTTTTAAGGTGAAGCCTTCTCGAGAAGTCAGTCACTTAAGCTTATAAGTATTATCTTCGTCAGATTGAATAGGTATTCATAACGTTAATAAAAAATATTAAAGGCATGGAAAATCACTAATATATTACAATAATAAATCAAAAATTTGAAGCTGTTAATACCACAATTTACCATTAAATTCCATCATAAGCTTACCTTTTTGATATTATAAATACGAGTCAACATTCCATTCCCCCTGTCAGTCAGAATGGCCAGCTTTTCAGCCAGTTTTTGTTCGGTAACCGATAACCCTCGTTCCATTCTGTATTCCCCTGTGTTCTAGCAGGCTATGTCCTTCCTTATTTAAGTATTTTAACGCCGTAAATCTTCGTAATTTTTACTCAAGTCCTGATAAAAACAAGGAAATAAAAGTCCATGACAAGTTTTGTCCTGTAACGCCCTGTGTCCTTAGGAACCAGGCAACCACAGGGATCCCACCGCATATTTTCTAAATGACACATCTATTTCCGGTTGGTCGGCCGGTATGATGACCGAAAGACTGACCCGGGGAGGGGACTCCCTTATAAAGTTGGTAGGTATGCTCGACGGACCTTTTAGGGTCGAAAATAAAACCCTCTGGTACCTTTTAGGGTCTCGAAATGACGCCGTACCTTTTAGGGTCAATATTCTTTTATATGATAAATATACCTGAATATATGACAATACTTTGTTAAAGTCCGGGAATGTTCGGAAAGCGAAGTGTATTTGATGAAATTAGGGAAAAGGTCAAAACAATTGTCCGCAATAGGGACCCGATTTAGGGGGGTGGGGTGGTATCACCCGGTACCCACCACCTCTGGAAGTAAAATCTTAGACTTTGTCTTCAAATATCTCCAAAACTAAAAGTCAGATCAGAGAAGTAAATGAACTGTCCGTCTCAGTGTATGCTAGAAAACATGTTTGTGCATAGAAATGGTCACTATAGACATCCAGTACTGAGCATTTTGATAGGCTTCTGAGGGGGGAGGGGGTATGAACCGGTACCCACCACCTAAATGAATAAAAACGGGTCCCTATTTTGGACTATTGTTTTGACCTCTTCCCTTAGTGTATATTTATCAATTTTAAATTAAAAAAACTGTTAAATGTGGTCGTACCTTTTAGGGTCTGGAATCGATACCTGAATTAATTCATGCGTACCTTTTAGGGTCATTTTTCAATCCGTCCGTCGAGCATACCTACCCATTTTATAAGGGAGTCCCCCCCCCCCCCCCTCCCCCGGGAAGACTGATCAGGTTTTTACTAGTCTAACTTAATGACCGCTACGAATTTACCGTATTGCTTTCTATTCCAGATTCCATTAGTAAGATAGTAAGAAAGCTACTCTACGCAGCAGTCGCAGTCGTTCTTAGGGTCGTCACGTCGTCACGCATCGTTCGTGAGGAGAGAAGTATTGCGTGACGACCCTAAGAGCGTCTGCGTAGGAGGCTAATATGTTCAGCTTAGATTTCTTGGAATTTGAACTTTGATAGATGTGAAACTATATCACGGGCGGAGGCGTGGGGCCTGCTACTGTGCTACAACAACAACTACGACCGCGATTATTTCCATTTTCTACATAAATAACATTTAGCTTTTAAATATATGTTAAGTGAACATTTTTCGTCGCGGCTGGCCCCGGATAATTATTTTCTCCCCCTTTTATTGGCCTTTATTCCAAATACGGAAATGGTTCCAGGCTTCTCTCAATCAAAATGATGCTACATCTCCGCCCGTGGGATTGTCTCATAACTCAAACAAGCATGGCTTCAGGAAAAACGTAAGTCTAATACTTTCTTTGATCTTTATTCTATTTTTATGATTTTATATTTTATTCTTAAGAAGAAACTTTTATAATTATACCATATATTGTTTGAATTCCAATAATCTATGATATATTGATCGAGACATTGTTTTCTTCTTTGCATAAACTTGCAAACTAAAATCCCAAAACGAACAGAAATATCAGCACTAAAAAAGATCTCGTAGCGTAAGTTATTTAGAATAGAAGCTCAAGTTTGAAGTTTTTCCATGGATAGAACTGATCGTGGAGGAAAACTGTAGCCACTGTTGTTCTGAAATTTACAGAAGGTAGTTGACCACCCGCCAATATAATGAACTGTTACCAGTAAAAGCATTAATTATAAAGCTGAAAGTTATGTGCATTGCGGGTTCGAGAGACACCGATATGTTTGACCATGTAACCTCCTATATATCTTTTCGAAACATACTTAGCGATCCGGGTTAGCGATAAAGTTTTCACGAAAAAGCAGAACAATTTTAGGCACGCGAAACTTGATCAAAACTCGTGGTCGGGCACGCCATTTATACAATTACTAGTATCGTGTTTCAGCTCAAAAGATCACAGTGCAACAGCGCCAAATCTCTATTGTTTCTTATTTATCCTGGGGCAGGAAACAAACGTCTTACTATCTATACCACCAGCTAGGGTCAGCCGACCTTCATATCTGTTATATTAACGTAAGGCTTAGTCTTGAATTTGTTTCTAAAATTTTTAAAAAATTTTAATTTTTCTAAAACAATGGAACTATTTTCTAAACCTTCCTGAAGCACTCTTCTTCCGGGACCATTCTCTGAAACTGCATACTGCACACTAATCGTAATGAAAGCTAAAATATAATTGTTATTTTTGTGGCGGATCTAGGTTCAACTGATCAAATTACAAACTTTCGTGATCAAATTATGCATGATATTACATCAAGTTGTTCGTGTTTTCTATCAAGTCTGATGTAGTACTTGTCTAGTGACCAACCTAGATTTTGAGTGGTGTTTGACATCATAGGGAGATAATCAGTTTTGATCAGCTGTGTAGCTACGAAAATTGCTGAATCATTGCAAATGCGAAACTGTATTCTTAACATCCCCAAACATTGAAGAATTTTTTGAAGGTTTACTATTAGTGGCTACAACCGTTGTCTACATGAAAAACATAGAAAACAAAGATTGGCAGAGTGTCTCTGCAGACGACTCCATGAATATCAACGTACATTAAGTGCAAGCTGATCGAAATCAATCTTCTCCCGACTGCTCCCAGCTTTCCCTTGTTGATGGACTTTTTTGATGCGAACGCGTAGCCCTAAACAATTTTAATCATTTTCGCTCGTCACTTAAAACTTTGCACTTGATATCAAAAACAAATGACTAGACAAGCAAAACATTGACTAGACATAGAACACGACCATCTTGATGTCATCACGAACAAATTGATGTATATCACGTACGAATTGATCACAAAAAAGTGCAAGTTGTCGCGTTTGGGCTAGTATAGTCCGCAGTGGCGAGTAGAACATGCCATTCAATACGATGGAGGGGATGGAGGGGTGTGTGTGTGTGTGTGTGGGGGGGGGGGGGGGGGTGGACCAAATGACCAATTTATAACCAAATTTTGCGATAGAGGGTGAGAAGATTTACTGTTAAGGGCTCAAAAGAACTGAAAAAAGCTTAAAATTAGACGTAAGCACCATGTTCGTAAAAAAAGTATTTTTGGTTGACGGCCGTCAAAAATATGTTAGTTCAGTTGCAAACGAGACATCAAACTTCGCGGGTCGCGCTTTAACGATAACGCGGGTTATAACGCGTTACCAGTACTATAAGTACTTCCGCATTGCGTATAATTATGAAATAAGGCCTTTGACAGGATGTGCGTGACTCAAACCGTTACTGCATGGCCAAATACAAGTTCCAGTATTAAGCACTTCCGCTTTGTAAATGATTGATAAGTAGCCTTTGAATGCAGCGTGACTGAGAAGCGTTGAGTGACGACCAAGCAAGGCTACTGAAGACGTGGCTGCATATAGAAATTTGAACAAAATTTACTCTTCTCAGAAAAGTTTAACGTTAAATAGTCTGGTTTCCAAATATAAGGTGTATCGATGTTTAATAAACAATATTTATTATATTTGATGGCTGTTAATGCTTTTCTTCGTTCTACTAAACGCATCTTATATCAATTTTCTTTGTGTTGTTGCTGTTTTGTCCCCCTCTGGTGACCATGATCCTTAGCGTTTAATAATAGATTGTTTTGATGTGACGTCATAGTGAAATAGGGCAATTGCTTTCGCTTCATGTATCATGGGTCTATCATATGATAATAGTATTACTATAATTATCATGATTAAATCATAATCATGTTCATGATATATCATAATCATAATAAGTGCTTTATAATATTAATATAAATCTATGTCCACTAAAAGATGTCCACTATCTACTAAAAACAACCTTAAAACTTAGACATTTAAAGATCATTTTCATATTTGTAGGGTTTTCGTTATCGTCTTAGTAGTACTGCTTCTTTGCATGTTATCTGGCTTTATTGGTTGGGCAATATGCAACTGGATAACTTGCAAAAAAACAGAAAGTGAAGGCAAGGTTGCCCATCCCAAAGTTGACACCTCCGGGGGACCATATTCCAAAGGTGCCGTGGCAACAGACTCAGAAATGTGTTCCAAAGTTGGAGTGAAAATCCTTGAAAAGAATGGCTCGGCTGTTGATGCTGCTATTGCATCGATGTTGTGTGTTGGAGTGATGAATATGCATTCTACTGGAATAACTGGAAGTGGATTCATGCTCGTCTATAAACGAAACACCAAGACAGCAGAAATGGTCAACTTTCGAGATAAAGCACCAGGCCAGTCAGAAAAGGATATGTTTCTCAATAAGAAGAACGAATCCCTGTTTGGTGGGTATACATGCAGCTATTTCGAAAAAGATTGATGGAGGTTTTGTTGCATGTGTTGCATAACAGGCTTAAGGTATCATCACCACCATCATCGTGATTCGCCATCACCATCATCATTCATCACAATCATCATTCATCACCATCATCATCACCAACATCACCAACATCACCAACATCACCATCACCAACATCATCATCATCGCCATCACCACCACCTTTATCGTCATCACCACCATCATTATCACCAACATCATCACCACCACGTTCATCATCATCACTAACATCATCATCATCACCACCAACATCATCATTGCCATTATCATCATCACCAACATCATCCAGCATCATTCATCACCATCATCATCACCACCACCTTCATCATCATCATCATCACCAACATCATCATCATCATTATCATCATCATCATCACCACCAACATCATCGTTATTACTCCAAAAGCCAAAAATTAACCTACATGACTTGTGTTCAGTGGTCGCGTATTTACGAACACGTGTACTAACATCAAAGTACTAACATGTTTGGCTGTGTTGTGTATAGGAGGGCGATCCATTGCAGTGCCGGGTGAAGTCATGGGTTACTACAAAGCTTGGTCTAAGTATGGACATCTAAAATGGAAGGAGCTCGTACAACCTGCAATCGATCTCGCTAAAGATGGCTTTGAAATTGGGATTCCAGTTTATGAAGCTGCGGTTGAGCTACAGGAGCAGCTGAAGAAAGACCCTGGCCTAAAGTACGTTCGAAGCTTCTATTTTAAGATAACAGAATTGAAGTAACGACTTCTACCAAACATAAACAAGAACCTCTCGGCTGATCTAAGTCAGGGCATGGCTAACTCACAGAGAGAACCCTGAATCAACCTCTGGGCTGATCTAAGTCAGGGCACGGCTAACTCACAGATCGAACCCTGAATCAACCTCTGGGCTGATCCAAGTCAGGGCACTGCTAGGCTTTTGCGGAAGGAATACGAAGAAAAACGGAGAACCCGGAGAAAAACTCTCGAATCAAGGGAGAGCTATAGACGTAACAAAATATATTCGTAAAAGGCAATTGCACTAGATAGACCACCATATAGTTTTTCATCATATTATCTCTGAAATGTTGCTATTGTTTGAATGTAGTCTTTTAAATTCTCTGATATAGAGAGCTGTTATTTGACAAGGAAGGAAACTTACATAAAAATGGAACTGTTATCACAAATCTGAAGTACGCAGCGACCCTTGAACAGATACGAGACGATCCCTACAGTCTGTATAATGGAACCCTGGCTAAGAACATTGTTCGAGATATGAAGGACGTAAAGCCAGAAGGATTGCTCCGAATGGAAGATCTTGCGAACTATAGCACTAAGTTTGTAAAGGCATTTTCCCGTAGGTTTGACTCTGAGCATAATTTGCACACAACCCCGCCACCTTCAAGTGGAGCGGTGATGAACCTCATTTTAAATATCTTAAAAGGTAATGCTCAGTATATTTGCTTCCTTGCTGCTTCCTTACTTCCTTGCTTCCTTGCTTCCTTGCTTTCTTGCTTTCTTGCTTCCTTGCTTCCTTGCTTCCTTGCTTCCTTGCTTCCTTGCTTCCTTGCTTCCTTGCTTCCTTGCTTCCTTGCTTCCTTGCTTCCTTGCTTCCTTGCTTCCTTGCTTCCTTGCTTCCTTGCTTCCTTACTTCCTTACTTACTTTCTTGTTATTTCTGATACCACTGTATTTCATCAGGTTACAATATGACAGCAGAGGATCGCTCCACCGTCAACGCTTCGTCCCTAACATACCATCGAATAGCAGAGGCCTTCAAGTTTGCATTTGCCTATCGAGGTCAACTGGGAGATCCGGATTTTGTTAACGTCTCAAAGGTGCAGTTACTTACTTATGAATCAAATGGGCAAACGCGCGTTTTGGCGCGAAAATTCCCGCCAAATTCTCAGGAACCCCATCAGTGTAAATCATGAAGAGAATCATTTAGATTATTTGGTATTTAGGCTTTCTTCTCAATAGTAATACATAAAATGAGCCAAACGTTTGGGACAGGGACGTCAGGAACGCCCTCTGTTGCCCCTACACCAATGTTATGATCTTCATATTGTGTTGCGTATACTATATTTCTGCCTTCGGCTTTTATCGCCGCCATCTTGATTGAATTTAACAAGATGTGTCATTATTCTTCCTTGTTATGTCATGGCCGCCACGGAGCTTATTTTCCAAATACATTTTTATTGCTTAGGTCGTGAGAGAACTACTAAACCCTAAAACTGGTGACTTCTTGCGCCAGAAAATCTGGGATAATACGACACACAACGTTTCTTACTACGCCGACTTCTTCACCAAAGTTGATCACGGAACCTCGCATTTAGTGGTTTTAGCACCGAATGGTGATGCTGTGTCTCTGACCTCAAGCATCAATTACAGGTAAATAATACACAGTTTTTACTACAGTAATCTGCTCTAATACGGACAACCTGTTATTATGGCCACTTTCTTTTGTCAATGTCTAGACCCCTACAGCACGTATGTAGCTCAATTTGGAGGACAAAACAACTGATTTCCAGTTCTCAGGAGATTTAAGTTCTTTTGTTTTGTCCTCCAAATTGAACTTTGAAAGGGGTCTATAATATGATATGCATGCATTCTTAGATTTTAATATCTGCTTTTAAAATACGGACACCTTGTTATTACAGACAATTGAATTCCGTAATTCATACTTTTACTTCTACGTAATTGGCTCCCTTTTCATGTTGAAACAGGTTTGGCAGCATGTTCCGTTCAACATCGACTGGTATCATCTACAACGATGGCATGGCCGACTTTGATAATCCTGGTAATAAGAACATCAGCGGTATTTATCCTTCAAAATCAAATTTCCCCGAGCCAGGCAAGCGTCCTCTTTCTTCGATGAGTCCAGTGATTATCACAGATAACGATGGAGATGTAAAGCTTATTGTTGGCGCTTCTGGAGGAAAGATGATACTTACTGCTACAGCATTGGTTCGTAAATAAAATAATGATTATGATCGTAGAGTGATATTACTTGGCCCGTGGAAAAAATAGTTAACATAATACATAGTAATAGACTCTAATTCCATTGTTTTCTTTTGTTTTAATTTGACTGTTTGTCACTAGCTATCACAACTTTGATTCAGTACGTGCCAAGTAAAATGACTCTAATGCATGATTCATATAGCGCATCTTCTATGTGTATTCTCAAAGGTGCAACACGCCGACAGTCGGAATATAACACGTAGCAACTTTTGCTGCAGCAAAACTATGCATTAAAGAACACTACTCACATCCCAGGATTCGGGCCAGCGGTACTCCAAAAAGTCGCATTTGATTGGCTGAAACCTCGTCATTGACAGCAAAATTGTAGGCACTCAATACGAAGTTAAGGTCACAACTGATATTGAATTTTCCCAAACTTTGTCTGCATTATTTACGTATGAATGTATTTCAAGCTTGGTATGCAACATGTAACTGACATGTGCAACAAAACCTACACCAACCTTTTTTTGAAATAGCCGTATGCGACGAGACTCGCCACCTAATAATTTAACATCGACTGCTTTTCAATCCCTTTTTTACAGACAATCATGGATTGGCTATGGTTTGATCGTGAGATATCCGCGGCGGTGGACGACCAGAGAGTACACGCGAACCTGATCCCAAACAACGTCTTGCTAGTCGAAAAGTACTTCCCCAAAGCTGTACAAAAAGGGCTCCAGGCCCGTGGTCACGAATTAAAAGTTATGAAATATTACGCAGCAGTCCAAGCCATAGCAACACGCGGGAAGTCTATCTATGCGAAGTCTGATATGCGGAAGCATGGTAGAGCAGGAGGCTTCTAAACAAGTTGTCAGTCAACGGCCAGATTGACTTTTGTCAGACAGTTACTTGAAGGTTTACAGTCAATTAATTTAAAAACGGTGGTCGTCGTCCGAGTCAAGTTTACGCGACAAGACCAAAATGGAGTATGAGTAGAAATAACTGAAGCATTGATATGATATGACTGATCAGTTGATGATGATGATGATGATGATGATGATGATGATGATGATGATGATGATGATGATGATGATGATGATGATGATGATGATGATGATGATGATGATGGTGGTGGTGGTGGTGGTGGTGATGATGATGATGATGATGATGATGATGATGATGATGATCAAATGCGTTGCATTATGAGACTGTTTTAGTGGCGCTTCATCGGTCAGTTGGCATTTTATGCATAAAGAAATGAAAGAAATTTGAAAATAAACACAACAATTATGATTTCCTATAACTTTTCACTATCAGCAAGCGAAAAGGACGCCATATAAGTATGAAAACGTCCCCTAAAACAGCCCCATGATGCGTTCTGCAATTCCGGAAAGGCTATATAATTCAACCGCTTCAGTGATTCCTACCATACTTACTATCGGTACAGTCGCGTAGGCTTGAGTCGGTCGATGAAAACCTTTTTTGAATTGATTGTATACTACATGAACAGCTTACCTATACATTTCATTGCCTGTTTTTACATTCTTGTAAATATTTGTACCCAACATCATTCGTAACTTCCGTTCCAAAACATTTTGTCCTTTTTCTATTTTTGAAATGCGTATATTCTACAATATTTTGCCAATTTTTTTGATAAAACACGAAAATATATTCAAGTCCTTTTAGGAAAGTATCAATAAATACATTAACAATCGCTTTTTTTCTTTTCGCATATATTACATGACCACGTTTTCATCGTTTCCTTGCATTTGACTTTACCGTTTGCAAGCCTTCTCGTTCATCCAATAATCACATGGTAGTTATGGTTACGGTTACAGTCGCTAACAACATCGAATTTGCCGTATTACGGCTTTCCAAGTGTACTAAAACTGTTCTATGCAAATGAGTCGTGTTTACGTTGGATGATTTCTTGGAATTTCAACTGTGACAGACGTGAGACTATATCACGGGCGGAGAGGTAGAAGCCTGCTACCAACGACTACGACAGCGATTATTTCCATTTTTTTGTGTGAATAACAGTTAACTTTTGAATATTTGTTAAGTGAAGAGTTTGCATTGCGGCTGGCCCCGGTAGAATTATTTTCTCTCGTTTTTATTTCAAAAACGGAAGTGGTCCCAGGCTTCTCTCAATCAAAAGTGTGCACCTTCTCCGCCCGTGGAATTGCCTCACAACAACAATCATGGCTCCAGACTACCAAACGTAAGTATAATTTTGTCGTTGATTTTACCCTTTTTAAACTTAATCTCGTATTCTAAACTTTTCAAATTATACCATATATTGTTTGCTTCCAATAATCTATGAGATATTGATCGAGACAATGACGGACTTCCACGGTTCTTCTTCGTATTCACTTCCAAAAATTCCCTGCTAGCAGAGTCTCCCGTGTAGACGGATCCTGGCAGAGAAAATGGGAAACAGAGTGAGTCACCCATTTTCTCTGCCTGGATTCGTCTACACGGGAGACTCTGCTAGCAGGGAATTCCAAAAACAAACTGAAATATCAACAGTAAGACCTCGTAGCGGTAAGTTATTTAGAATAGAAGCTCACGTTTGAAGTTTATATGGATATAACTGATCGCGGGAAAATACTGGAGCCACTGGACCATGATTTGTTACAATGGAAACGTTATGCATGTGAAGTGGGTCGTGAGACGCCGATTTGTTTGACCAATGTCTATAATAGCGAGAAAGTTTTCAGAAGAAGAAGAAGTAGAACAATTTTATGCACACGACTTGTGACTTGTGATCACAACGCCGTTTATACAATTATCCGGGAATTATCAAGTTTCAGCTCAAAGCTCAAGTTTCACCGTGTAACAGAGCCTATACTCTTGTTTTTTATTCATCCTGGGGCAGCAAACAAAAGACTTCTCTCTACCACCAGCTAGGGTCAGCCGACCTTCTTGCTGAATTTTTTTCGCGCACGAGAAATTTTCGAAAAAACAATGGAGCTATTTTGTAAACCTTCCTGAAACGACGTTCTTCTGGGATCCTTCTCCGAAAGCTGCATGCTGCACACAAACCATACAAAAATATATACCAGTTATTCATTTTAGAGGCGGATTTAGGTTCAACCAGGAAGTTAGGTCAGTAGTATCGAGCAGAACATGTCATTCGATACAAACAGAGGAGCCTCTGGGAGCTGTATGGACTTTTAGCTTACTTAATGATCCGGTCCGTCGAAGGCATGGATCGAGCAGGGGGGTTCGTACCAATGATTAGCGACCTTCAGATTCGACTACGAGAACGACTACGAGTACGAGTTTTGAAATTGGCCCTGTGTTCGTGCTTAACACTGAATCGTATTCGATTTCCTATTTTTAATAATCTAAAGTTTCAATCTACGTACTCAACCACGACTACGTAATTATAGTGCAAATCTTTGAGAGTTTAAAACTCGTTCTCGTTCTCGTACTTGTAGTCGGATCTGAAGGTCGCTATTATTGATCAGAGTACGGAGATGAACATGCTACCAGAAGCAGCAAACTCGTACCCAATCGCTTCTCTACCTCGCACTGTGTTTACTCGCGCAGTGGCTGATGGGAAGGATTTAGTGAGTTCGCAGTGTATCAAGGGAAGGAAGGAAGGAAAAGAAACGCATATTATTCGCCTTCCCATATTCCATTACGAATAGAAGAAATACGAACCGTGACGTACTAGTACTTCCGCTGTGTGTATTATTGAGAAGGAGTTCGGCCTTTAATAGGATGTGGCGTGACTAAAACCGTCACTGGCCAAACGTAGCGTGACTGAGAAGCGTTGCGTGACTACCCACCAACGTATACTTATTTCTATTTCATTTTATTTAGCTTTGTTTTAGAGCAAAAAATAATGTACTTATTCAAATTAATAATGAAACTTGTACTAAGGAAGGGAAACCGCAGCAGCTGAAGCCAATCATGAAGCTACTGAAGACGTTGCCTTAAAAGCCCTCGTTTTTTCGTTTATACCGTTTATGTTTAGTATTGCTTCAATTTCTTTCGCTTTATGTTACATCAATAGCACACTGTCTCTCTTGTCTACAGTGGAAGGGGGTACGACATCGTTTAATCAGTAACTAGACAACATCTTTCTTCTCAGTGTTCTTTCATGGTTGTTCAATAAAGCCTTTAAATAAATAAATAAAAATCGACCCTAAAAGGTACTGAATCATATTACGATACGTAACTGACTTTTGAGCTGCAACCCCTTAAAGGATCACATAGGAAGTATTTATTTTTGAGTACCCCCCGGCCCTCTCCCCAAATTAAAACTTAGACATTTTTTGTTTTGTGTTTAGGTTTATCTTAGTCGTTATAGGACTGTTTATTGGCGAGGCTGCCCTTGCCCAAGTTGACACCTCCGGTGGACCATATACCAAAGGTGCCGTGGCAACAGACTCAGAGAATTGCTCCAAAGTTGGAGTAGAAATCCTTGAAAAGAATGGCTCGGCTGTTGACGCTGCTATTGCATCGATGTTGTGTGTTGGAGTGATAAATATGCATTCTACTGGAATAGCTGGAAGTGGATTCATGCTCGTCTATAAACGAAGCACCAAGAGAACAGAAATGGTCAACTTTCGAGAAAAAGCACCAGGAAACTCAACCGAGACAATGTTTTCCGATAACGAGAACGAATCCAAGTATGGTGAGTATATATACAGCTATTTTAAAAAAAGGTTGGTGAAGCCGGCTTTTGTTGCCTTATTTTCACCTGTATAAATGGCCCTGTTATTGCCGAAAGCCAATTAACCTACATGACTTATGTTCAGTGTTCAGCGAGTTTATCAAGCATAATTTGTTTCGATGTGTTGTGTATAGGAGGGCGATCCATTGCAGTGCCGGGTGAAGTCATGGGCTACCACAAAGCTTGGCTGAAATATGGAAAACTACCATGGAAGGAGCTCGTACAACCTGCAATCGACATTGCTAAAAACGGCTTTGAAATTGGGATCCCAGTTTATGAAGCTGCGTTGGAGTATCAGGAGGAGGTGGAGAAAGACCCTGGCCTAAAGTACGTTCGAAGCTTCTTTTTTCTAAAAAAATATCTGATTAGCCGGAATGCTGCATTTGCTCTAAAAATATCTGCAAATGATTAGAACTATATTAGAACTTTTTAGAAGATATTAGAACTTTTCCATAGCCGTCTCACTTAGAGATGTTAGTTAAGCGAAAGAGGACCACAAGTTTATCAGTGCTATAAGTTGGCAGGCAGACAGGCAGGTAGCCTCCTTTGCAGACGTTCTTAGTGTCGTGTCACGCAACGTTTCTCTCCCCACTAACGTGTTAGTGGGGAGAGAAACGTTGCGTGACACGACACTAAGAACGTCTGCAAAGGAGGCTAGCAGGCAGGCAGGCAGGCAGGCAGGCAGGCAGGCAGGCAGGCAGGCAGGCAGGCAGGCAATGGCGGTTAACAATGGCGGTAAACAGTGTGTTGCATATACTGTGGTGATGGTCAACTAGTGGAAAAATTAACAAGAAACAACCTCTTGGCTTATCCAACGTAGAGCACATTGAATTCGAATTTGGCATGTTGGATTTCGCGGACGGGGAGGAAAACCGGAGAACCCGGAGAAAAAATCTAGAATCAAGCGAGAGACCTAACAAACTCTATTCGCATGAGATCCTAAATTAAGGGATGGAATGTAAACTGATTTTAAAAACCCCGGCGAGAGGCAAGAGGCAAGTTCACTAGATGGATCACCATAGTTCCCCTTTTTAGTACCTCTGAAACGTTGCTATTGTTTGAATGTAGTCTTTTCTCTGTCAGAGAACTGTTATTTGACGAGGAAGGAAAGTTGCGTAAAAATGGAACTGTTATCAAAAACTACAAGTACGCAGCGACCCTTGAAAAGATACGAGACAATCCCTACAGTCTGTACTATGGAACATTGGCTAAGGACATCATTCGAGATATGAAGGGCGTAAAGCCAGAAGGATTGCTTAAAATGGAAGATCTTGGAAACTATAGCATTAAGTTTGAAAAAGCATTTTCCCGTAAGTTAGACTGTCATCATATTTTGCACACATGCCCGCCACCTGCAAGTGGAGCAGTGATGAACCTCATTTTAAATATCTTGAAAGGTAAGACTCTAGCAAAAGGTGGCAATTCAAGGATTTAAGTATTTCCTTTCTTCCTTCCTTCCTTGCTTCCTTCCTCCCTCCCTCTCTTCCTCCCTCTCTTGCTTTCTTGCTCACTCCCTTCCTTCGTTCGTTCCTTCCTTCCGTTCCACCTTCGATTCCCTCCTTTCTTCCCTCTTTCCTTGCTTCCTTCCTTGCTTCCTTGTTTCCTCCCTCCCTTGCTTGTTTGCTTTCTTCCTCCCTCCCCCCTTTCTTACTCGCTTCCTTCCTTCCTTGTTTTCCTTATACCACTGTATTTCATCAGGTTACGATATGACAGTATGGGATAGCTTCATCGACAGCGCCGCTTCGTCCCTAACATACCATCGAATAGCAGAGGCCTTCAAGTTTGCATTTGCCTATCGAAGTTTTCTGGCAGACCCGGATTTTGTTAACGTCTCAAAGGTGCAGTTACTTACTTATGAATCAAATGGGCAAACGCGCGTTTTGGCGCGAAAATTCCCGCCAAATTCTCAGGAACCCCATCAGTGTAAATCATGAAGAGAATCATTTAATTTATTTAATATTTAGGCTTTCTTCTCAATAGTAATACGTAAAATGAGCTAACGTTTTGGGACAGGGACGCTCTTTCCTGCCCCTACACCACTGTTATAAGCTCAGTATACATATCCTTGTGGCTTGAACTATATTCCAGATGTTTATCGCCGCCATCTTGGTTGAATATAACAAAAGATGTGACATTAGTCATCCTCGTTATATCAACCAACATGGCCGCCATGTCTTACTTTTTCTTCTTCTTGAGGATGATTGATGATTTTCCTATTATTTTCGAACATGTTTAGGTCGTGAGGGATTTACTCAACCCTAAAACCGGTGAATTCTTACGCAAGAAAATCTGGGATAATAAGACACACGATGTTTCTTACTACGCCGATTTCTTCACAAAAGCTGATTACGGAACCTCGCATTTAGTGGTTTTAGCACCGAATGGTGATGCTGTGTCTCTGACCTCAAGCATCAATTTCAAGTAAATAAAACACAGTTATTAACCTCCTTAATACGGACAGCCTGTTGTCATTCTCACTTGCTTTTGTTCTAGTGATACATGCATGCACTCTTACATTAACCTACTCAATACGGGCACCCTGTTATTACGGACACTTACTATTGTTCTAAGGATACATGCATACACTCTTACATTAATCTTACAACAATTGTTGATACAGGTTTGGTAGCATGTACCGTTCAAAATCTACTGGCATTATCTACAACGACGGTATGGCCGACTTTGATAATCCTGGTGACCCGGACATCAGCGGTGTTTCTCCTTCAAAATTCAATTTTCCCGAGCCAGGCAAGCGTCCTTTTTCTTCCATGACTCCAGTGATTATTACAGATAACGATGGAGATTTAAAGCTTATTGTTGGCGCTTCTGGAGGGAAGATGATCCTTTCTGCTACAGCATTGGTTCGTAAATAAAATAATGATTATGATCATGGCAGGGAGGCTGGGGGGCTATAGCCCCCCCCCTCCCCCCAATGATTTTGCCGCCATTTTGAATTATTTATTTGCTATTTAAAAAAACAAATTCTCCGTTCTTCTCAATAAATTAGCTGTGTAAAATATGAAATAACTGATCAAATGTCAATTTAAGAAGCCGGTTCTCCAACGAATCCAGCAGTCCATTAGACTTCTCTAACCATGATTTATTACGGCGACACGAAAACGAGCAAAGCGGATACGTCACGATATCACTGGTGAAAGGGCTTTTTCGATGGCAAGGAGAGTAGAGACATGGCTGATAGCTAACACAAAGAGCGGACAGTTAGACTCTGAGACAAGCGAGTTTGTGTTGAGAAACAACAACCGCAAAAGAATTAAAATTTTGGAACTTTGAAAATTAAGGACATTTTAAAAAAAGGGTTTATAGTCAGTGAAAATATTTCCTACTATCTTATACACCTTAATCCAAAATGGCGCACATTTACATGGAAACGAGGCATCAAGGGCCAAAATGCAAAGAAACAAATGAATATAGGTATTGAATCACCAGTCCGGTCTTTTTTCCCCCCTTACATTCGGGAACACAACAGTTTTGCGGCATTAGATTATAAGAAACACTGTAAATTTGTAACTTTGCACGGCCGGGTGAGTTACATGAAAATGAGGCATCCAGGGCCAAATTTACGAATTTACAGTGTTTCTTATAATCTAATGCCGCAAAACTGTTGTGTTCCCGAATGTAAGGGGGAAAGAAAGACCGGACTGTTGATTGAATACCTATATTCATTTGTTTCTTTGCATTTTGGCCCTTGATGCCTCGTTTCCATGTAAATGTGCGCCATTTTGGATTAAGGTGTATATCAAAAAGGCTTTTTCTCTTCTTTTTCGAGAGCCCGAGAATGTCCAAAATTGTCATAACTGCAATAAATAGTTGCAAATGCCCCTCAAAATCGCACTTCCGAAGGTCTCAATTTCAAAAATTGTTTTTTCAGGGGAGCATGCCCCAAACCCCCCTAATTAGTCCAGTCTTTGGTAGTTGTTTTCTCCCCCCCCCCCTCCCCCCCAACCACCAATCAAAATTACGCTCCGCGGTCCCTGTCATGGAGAGATTTTACTTAGCCCATGTGTAAAATAGTAAAGTTGTAAGTCATTACCAAAGTTCCGGACAACATTGCATGCAACAAATTGCGTCGTGTTACGTGTTATATAAAACATGCAACACATTCTTTTTTTTTCCTATTCAATTTTTCCAGACAATCATTGATTGGCTATGGTTTGATCGCAATATATCCGCTGCTGTAGAAGACCTGAGAATACACACGGAACTTACCCGAACCAACACTTTGCGGTTCGAGAAGTACTTCTCCGAAGAAGTAAAGAAAGGGCTTGGCGACCGCAAACACGAATTAGAACAGCTGGATCTTTACGCAGCAGTCCAAGCCATAGCAACACGCGGGCAGTCCATCTATGCGAAGTCAGATCCGCGGAAGCATGGTAGAGCAGCGGGGTTCTCAGTGAAGGCTGCCAGTAGTTCCAGGCTGACTGTGGTCAGAACAATCCAACCTATGCTTTTTATTGCCTGCTTTTACCTTTTGTAACCAACATCATTCATAAGTTTTTCATTCATGTATTATGCTTCTGTTCCAAAGCATTTTGTCCTTTTTCATAAGTTTGCTGCCTACTGTAGACCGAAAAAAAATCCATGAAAAAGTTTTTGGATCACAATTTCTTAAACTCAAATTTAATGCTGATTTCAAATCTGGAAAGAAAAAAGGTGCTATGATTAATGTTTTGACTCAACAAGGCTACTACAAATATACATAAGGTACAAAGAAGTTTATTCAGGCTTTCATTTTGATATTAAGAAAGACAATTCCCTTCTAGCAGAGTCTCCCGTTCAGACGAATCCTGGCAGAGAAAATGGGAGACTCTGCTGGTCCAAGCCGTTTTCTTTGATTACCGCAGTCCACAACCACGGAACCAAACAGGTTTTTGAACCGGTTTTAACCGGAAATAGGTAATAGGCATGAGCAAATGTAGAACACCGCTTAACATTTTTTGAGTCCACGGTACTTATTATGACAGGGTTGCTAAGTTACCAAACGCATGCGCAACAAAGAATACGGCCTGGACCGGCAGAGTCTCCCATTTTCTCTGCCAGGATTCGTCTACACGGGAGACTCTGCTAGCAGGGAAGAAAGACAAATGATAAATATTGTTAAATCGAACGCATACATTTTGACCCTCATATCGCCGGATCTCGTATATGTCATTCAACTCACGGCTCACTCGTTAAACATTTACGAACTGTTACAAATATACGATCACACAACATTATAAAATGTAAAGCAATTCTGTGGTAGGTTTTGAGCAATTATTTCCTCGTCTTACCGTTCTAAATGAAGAATTCATGTAGAAAACAAATAATGCTGACCTAAAGCAAACGTGTCTCCTTCAGCTCGCTTTGTAGTAGGGTGGCTTAATGATTTTTTTGTGCACTTTTGAGTACAAGCACCAAACTTGGCACAGGTGTTCCTTGGGTCATGCCAAACAGATTCAGAAGGGGTGCCAAAAAATCGGACACTCAGGGGGGAGGGGAGGGGCAATTTTGTCAAAGCACCATAATCCCTCAAGACAAAAGGAAAAGGAGACAGGAAAATATTTATCTTACTAAGTAAAGTTAGTTCAAAACATCTTAACAAGATATTGGTTAATTCTATGGTATTTTATCGGGGAGGGGAGGGGTATGGGCACCAACCAAGCAAGTACTAACAGGGGGAGGGGACGGATGGGATATACTTATATGTAAATAAACCCCTATAAAACTATTTTGCAAAATGTCTAGAGTTAATTAATACTCTCCTTATTGAATGTCGAGCTTATCATGAAGATATCGAAAAGTTCGGAAAAGTTATCTTAATTTGTGATTCACGAAACCATGAGGCCGTTGTGCAGTTATGTCAAATAGCAGAAATATAGAGATAACTGGTAAAATTTTGATCTGCCAATCAAACCAGTATCTGTTCAAATATTATTTACAATACGAAAATATTTCTGAATATCAAGGGAAGTCACGGTTTGGCAGGTAGGGAATATAGTTGCGAGACATTGTTCAAGTTCTTCTTGATAAGGATCATTCTACCAGTAAATTAGGCTATTAATTATATCCATTTTGAAATCACTAGCAAATCCTGCAATCTGATTGGTTCTCAGCAGTGCGATTTATTCACAAATCAAACCATTTTGAGTTTTAAATCGCACTGTTTTTGAAGAGCCAATAAAATTGCAGAAAACCTTAAATTTGACCAATCAGATCACAGAAAACAAAAGCCAATTCAAAGCATGAGATCAATTTTTGAAGGAGGTTTTCTAGGTGAAAATGGGTGATATTGAAAAATTGGATTTAAATTTGAAATTCCTACAGTAGTGATTTCAAAATGGATATAATTAAGTGGTAATTGAACTTCGTGTCGAGCAATTTTGGTCTGAAATCAAACTCGTAATTAACAAATTGCACTCCCGCTACGCGGTCGTGCAATTTTGTAATCACTTGTTTGATTTCAAACCAAATTGCACTCCACTCAGTTCAATTACCATTATATATTAGAGTCATATCTTGATCAACATAACTCAATTTACTTAATCAGGCTCTCAAAAATAGCCAAGATCTAGTCACATTGATTTATAAGCTAAATGCTTTTGGCCCTCACGCGAAAGTCCTAAACAATATAATTCAAGCAATATATTCCTAAGTGTCGGAATTCTGGCAAACTTCAGTACAGTTGCAAAGCTCTGTGGAGGGAATGTTTAAGCCTTTAAGCATTTGCAACGGATAGCTGGAACATCCAGTCTTGCATCCGCACTTCAGCAATTCACTGTAGGCTTTAGTGAGCTTCTGGGATCGAGTCTTGTCCAAACTGGCTGCTAGCGGTTTTTTCTCATCTCCCATGCAGCCGAACCCGTTTGGTGCAGGAATCCTCTGCTGGCTTTCTAAAGTCATCTAGATGGTCGTCTGGTACACGCTGCTCTGTTATAGTGATGTAGAAGAGCGTCCTGAAAAAGCGAGGGGGAAAAGGAACTAGATGATAGAGACTGGGAAAAGTTGTGTAGAAACCTGGCTATAAAGAATTCAAACTCTATATCAAACTCAAACATACCTGCGTTGGTGGAATACTTCAAAGTTACCACCCTTTTTGGTGAAGCTCTCTCTTCGTGTGGCGTTAACCTTGCGTTCAGAACTATTTTGTCATAAATAACAACAAATCACTCAATGACCAGTAAATGCCACAGAATCGGTATGTAAAGCGGTGTATTTTCCATGTAGAACCCTCAGAAAAGCTTCATTCCAAGCATCCCACACAGACTTTCCCCTCTTCTTTCGAAGGACGATGTGGTATCGCAGCCGGTGATGGCATAGAATAGTGGAAGCGTCGTCACTTCTCTAGGTCCAAAGGCTTCGTAAAGTGGTGTTGATCATCAGAAAATGTTTTTCTGTGCCAAAGGCGATCCACAAGCTCAGTTTAAGGCCGGGTTATTAAAAAACAAACTGTACATCATAATAGAGTGTACCTGTACACCTTATCCGAGCCTGGCAGAAACATCACCTTTCTTCAAATAAGGATATAACAGCTTACAAGGTTTTCTAAATCGAAGTTAGGATAAATTCCAAAGTCTTTAATAGCAATCGGTTATTCAAACTTCCCTGCTTTCATCCAGCCTGCTACACGTCGTGTTCCCGCCAAATTCTCAAGGAAGCTCTTCTCCAACTCTTCGATATCTCAACTCGAATGTTAACAAGCACAACATTCAATCGGTAGAGTATTATTTAAATAGACATGTTGCAAAATAGGGTTTATTTAAAAATATGTATATCCCACCTGCCTCCTCCCCCCTACTGGTTTCGTTGACGCCCATACCTCTCCCCTTCCCCGATAAAATACCATAAAATTAACCAATATCTTGTTAAAATGTTTTAAACTAACTTTACTAAACAAAAAAATATTTTCCTGTTTCTTTTTCCTTTTGTCTTGAGAAATTATGGTGCTTTGACAAAATTGACCCTCCCCTCCCTCCCTGAGTGTCCGATTTTTTGGCACCCCTTCTGAATCTGTTTGGCATGACCCAAGGAACATCTGTGCCAAGTTTGGTGCTTGTACTCAAAAGTGCACAAAACGGCCATTTTTTGTCGCTAAGCCACCCTACTATTGCTGACTTTCTGTCTGTGACTTAATTACGTATGATAAAGCTTGGACTGGAATTGGAGGGTAAAGGAAGTTGGACTTCAAAATGGGTATTTTCGATGATTTAATTTTTGATTTAGCTTTATTTTCCAAAATGTCTTTACCGTACATTTATAGTAACCAGTCTATCGCTGTCTTTCGAAAAACGAGGAAAAAAAAAATATGGGCAGCGAAAGTACGATACGAAAGCTTGTTTTATTACTGATCACTCCTTTTCCACCAAGAGTGTGTTAAGGGCACCCTAGGACCCTCCCCCTCCCGGCCCCATGCTCCTGGTCCCATCCGGTCCAGGTAACCCAGTGTACCCTGCCACCAGGGTCTTGTTCAGTTGAAGATTAAATTTTTTCTATCGAAAAATATCGACTCTCGGTTATTTACTCGCGTCCCGGTCCCGCGTCCCATGTCCCAGTCCTAGATTTAGGTAATCTGCATGTCTGGGTTTCTTGGAATTCAACTCTGACATACGAGAGACTATATCACGGGTGGAGACGTGGATGCCTGCTACCAACGACTACGACTATTTTCATTTTGTGTAGGAATAACAATTATCTTTAGAATATATGTTAAGTGAACAGTTTCTATTGTGGCTGGCCCCGGACAATTATTTTCTGCCTTTTTTGTTCCGTTTTTATTCTGTTTTTATTTTCAAAACGGACTGACGGAAGTGGTTCCAGGCTTCTCTCAATCAAAAGAATGCTGCATCTCCGCCCGTGAGAGTGTCTTACAACAACCATGGCTTCAGACTACCAAACGTAAGTCTAATTTTATTCTTTGATTTTTATCCCTTTTTA
Source organism: Anthopleura sola (assembly GCA_023349425.1). Taxonomy (NCBI): domain Eukaryota; kingdom Metazoa; phylum Cnidaria; class Anthozoa; order Actiniaria; family Actiniidae; genus Anthopleura; species Anthopleura sola. The sequence goes on from JALHLI010000014.1 coordinate 2,715,391, forward strand.
AGCTTAATCTTTCACTCTAAACTAGCTTTCAAATTATACCACATATTGTTTGAATTCCAATAATATATTGACATATTGATCGAGACATTGACGGACTTCCACGGATCTTAATTCTTTGCATAAACTTGCAAATTAGAATCCTAAAACGAGCTAAAATATCAACAGTAAGACCTCGTAGCGGTAAGTTATTTAGAATAGAAGCTCAAGTTTGAAGTTTATATGGATATAGGTGCCCGATCACGGGAAAATACTGGAGCCACTGGACCATGAACTGTTACAGTGGAAACGTTATGCATGTGAAGTGGGTCGTGAGACGCCGATTTGTTTGACCAATGTCTTTAATAGCGAGAAAGTTTTCACCAAGAAGTAGAACAATCTTATGCACACGACTTGTGACTTGTGATCACAACGCCGTTTATACAATTATCCGGGAATTATCAAGTTTCAGCTCAAAGCTCAAGTTTCACCGTGTAACTGAGCCTATACTCTTGTTTTGTATTTATCCTGCATGGAGCAGGAAACAAAAGACTTGAGTTGTCCCTACCATCAGCTAGGGTCAGCCGACCTTCTTGAATTTCCTTCGCGCGCGAGAATTTTTTCTAAAACAATGGAACTACTTTCTAAACCTTCCTGAAGCGCTCTTTTTCCAGAACCCTCCTCTGAAACTGCATACTGCACACTAGCCGTACTAAAATATATACTAGTTAATTTAGAGGCGGATTTAGGTTCAACTAGGAAGTTAGGTCAGTAGTATCGAACAGAACATGTCATTCGATATAAAGTAAACACTGGGAATTGCATTGCAAATTCACTCTTGGATACGCGAAGCGTAAAAACGAGTTTTTCTGAGCCGAGGGGTCTAAATATGCAAATGTGTCACTCACTCACAGTAAAGCTGTTAAGTTGTGACGTATTTCCGGGTACAACTGCTCACGATCTTGTCTACTTAAAAAAAATTTAAAACTTACTGAAACATTTTTTAAATGTTTTTAGGGTTTTAACAGTTCTCGTTGGCATACTAGCTTTGATTCTCATCTCGACCAGTGAAGGCAAGGCTGCGGCTGCACTTCCGCAAGTTGACACTTCCGAGGGACCATATTACAAAGGTGCCGTGGCAACAGACTCAGAAAGGTGCTCCAAAGTTGGAGTGAGAATCCTCGAAAAGGAGGGCTCGGCTGTTGATGCTGCTATTGCATCGATGTTGTGTGTTGGAGTGATAAATATGCATTCTACTGGAATAGCTGGAAGTGGATTCATGCTCGTCTATAAACGAAACACCAAGACAGCAGAAATGGTCAACTTTCGAGAAAAAGCACCAGGAAACTCAACCGAGACAATGTTTGTCGATAACAAAGACGAATCCAAGTTTGGTGAGTATATATACAGCTAACTATATTAAAAAAGGTTGGTGAAGCAGGTTTTTGTTACATGTTTCATGTTGCGTAATAAGACGCGAAGATTATGTATAAACGTGTATTGGCTAACAGCTGTGTGCTAACCTTGTTTCCATGTAGTGTTGCGCATGCGCACATTGGGTTCGCGTCTTATTTAAGGTAGAACAGCTTTTAACTCTGTCCTTACATAAGATGCGTCTTATTCAAAACTAAGACACGAACGACACTAGAGAAAAACGTTTCCGCATGCGTGCATTTCAGCACGCTTTCCAAGAATTTACAAGAGTTTTAGTGAGAAAATAAATGCTTGTTTTCTCCGAGTATACAAAACGTTTCGCGGGTATACTTTTGTGAGACCAAGATACTGCATTAATAAAGACAATATGAAAGAATTAGCCTCAAGTTTCAAGAACTGACTTTAAGTTTTGGCATTTTGTAAAAACTATTTTTCAGACAAGTGTGAAAGTCAAATTTGCATATTATTACAATACACGAAAACCTATTTGACTAATTTGCATGCAGACGTTTTTCACGCGTGTCAACACGAACACGAATTTTGTACCGTTTACACGATCCGTTCACGTCTTACGCAAGACGCATCATACTTTTACCCGTAATGGCCCTGTGATTGCCGAAAGCCAAAAAACTACATGACTTATGTTCAGTGTTTCAAGCGAGGTACCATGTTTGGTTGTGTTGTGTTGTGTTGTGTATAGGAGGGCGATCCATTGCAGTGCCGGGTGAAGTCATGGGTTACTACGAAGCTTGGCTGAAATATGGAAAACTAACATGGAAGGAGCTCGTACAACCTGCAATTGACATCGCTAAAGATGGCTTTAAAATTGGGATCCCAGTTTATGAAGCTGCGAACGCGACGGAGAATCTGAAGAAGCTAAAAAATGACACTGGATTAAGGTACGTTCTTTTTTTAATTTTAAGAGAACGGCATTGAAGTAACAATTTGTATCGAACATATGACAAGAAACCGCAACCTTTAAGCTCATCCAAGTCAGGGCCTGGCTGGGCACAGATTGAATTCGAATTTGGCATGTTGGGATTTGCGGAGTTTAGAAAAACTCTAGAATCAAGGGAAAGGCCTAACAAACTCTATTCACAAGAGATCCTACAATCGTTTGCATTTTACCTTGGCACATTACAGAACTTGTGGTACATTTTTACCTTGACCACTCTTATGCCTTCCCCCCTCCCCCCGGTCAATGTTGCTCGGCCAAAGACGAGTTTGGCCCTTTGTTCGCATTGCCGATCAACATTGATCAGGGGGGAGGGAGTTTCTAGTAAGAATCGCCTTTATAAAGCGCAAACAGAAAAAGTTTTGTGAAAATGGTATTATTTTGCAACTTTGTGCCAATTATTTTGCAAACGATTGTAGATCCCAGGCCGGTAGGCTGGGGGGGGGGGGGTTCAAGGGTTTGGACGAACCCCCCCCCCCCCCCCACACACAAGCTGAAAAGGTCCGGTGCTCCCCTGGTATTTTAATTAACTTTTTTTTTAATTCTCCGAACACAGAATTGTAATAAAACTTCGCACAGTCATTAAGTTAATGCTACTTATTCCAAAAATGAAAGAAAAAAGTGGGGTGACTGTGCTCGTTTTGGCGCTAGATGACGGCAATTTATGGCATTTTTGGGGTCGTGCGAAAGAAATTTTCGAATCATGAGAATCGAACAAAAGGCCCCACCACTTTCAGGAAGTCATTGCTAACATTAAACTATTTGCGTTATTCTTTCTTTTATGAAGCAAAGCAACATTTGGATGCCGAATATTTTCCAGAAAATGCAGTCGTTGTAAAAAACAGGGACTTTTCAACTTTGATGTTCTCCCTAATATCGATCTGGAAACAGTTTTCCGCAGTATGTTTTTGAGAATATCTCGAAAACTGGACATGGAATTTTGTTTGAATTAAGATATATTATGGTAAACCTATTCCTTACTGATTTACTGAAATAAAAAAGATAGGTCACCGTACTCGTTTTCGCGCTACAGCTCACTAAAATACGAATTTTGTCCTCGAAATGTAGTGATCTAGAAAGGACTAGGGAGAGTTTACACACAAAAAAAATATAAAAAAGACTGTGATATCTTTCTAAATTTATACAAAACTCTCATATCAATGCCAGATACCTTCGATTGATAATTTCCTGGTTGTTTTGGTTTGTTTTCTGTATTTTGTGTATTTTTAACAAACCGTTTTTACCAGCCGGCCGCCATCTTGAAATCGTAATAACAGCCAATGTGCACGAGCTCGCGCTGGCTAAAATCGTGCGCAGTAGCACGTGCGCAATGCAAAACTACGGAATTACCTTAAATTCATTAGAACTCATCGCATAATATGTCCTGGGTTTCCTGTGGTAAATCAATATATTTTGGGGGGAAAATAGACGGAGAGTTTGTTTGGTCCCCATAATTAAAAAAACGAACCCCCCCCCCCCCTTTTGTAACGCAGCCTACGGGCCTGGATCCGGGGATCTAAGACCTTAGAAGCGAGAGGCAAGTGCACTAGATGGATCACCATAGTTTCCCTTTTTAGTACCTCTGAAACGTTGCTATTGTTTGAATGTAGTCTTTTCTCTGTTAGCGAGCTGTTATTTGACGAAGATGAAAACTTGCTGGAAAAAGGAACTGTTATCACAAATCTGAAGTACGCAGCGACCCTTGAAAAGATACGAGACGATCCCTACAGTCTATATAATGGAAAATTGGCTAAGGACATCATTCGAGATATGAAGGGCGTAAAGCCAGAAGGATTGCTTAAAATGGAAGATCTTGGGAACTATAGCATTAAGTTTGAAAAAGCATTTTCCCGTAAGTTAGACTGTCGTCATATTTTGCACACATGCCCGCCACCTGCAAGTGGACCGCTGATGAACCTCATTTTAAACATCTTGAAAGGTAATGCTCAATATATTTCCCTATGGAATCCCTTTGAATAATTGTGATAGTGGCTGTCTTCATTTCGAACTGTATGACTAGCAAAGGGAGGGAAGAAATTAGGTATTTCCTTACTTCCGTCTATCCTTCCTTCCTTCCTCCCTTTCTTAGTTGCTTTCCATCCTTGCTTGCTTCCTTCCTTCCTTCTTCCTCCCTTTCTTGCTCGCTTCCTCGTTAGCTTTTTTGTTTTTCTGATACCGCTGTATTTCATCAGGTTACGATATGACGTCGGCAAAGGATCTCTTCAACAACGACGCTAAGTCCCTAACATACCATCGAATAGCAGAGGCCTTCAAGTTTGCAATTGCCTATCGAAGTCAACTGGGAGACCCGGATTTTGTTAACGTCTCAGAGGTGCAGTTACTTACTTATAATGAATCAAGTGGGCAAACGAGCGTTTTCATTCCCGCCAAATACGCAGCAATCCATTAAAACAAAACATGGAGAGAATCATTTGAAATTCTTTACATTAAGGCTTTTGTCTCAAAAATATCATGTAAAATGGGCTGCTAATGTCAGGGACGTCAGGGACAGGGACGTCAGGGACAGGGACGTCGGGGACATGGACGTCAGGGACAGGGACGTCAGGGACAGGGACGTCAGGGACATGGACGTCAGCGACAGGGACAGGGACGGGGACGTCAGGCTAGGGACGCTCTCTCCTGCCCCTACACCACTGTTACGAGCTATCATGTATCCTTGTTATATCAACCACCATGTCTTGCTTTTTCTTCTTCTTGAGGATAATTTTCCTATTATTTTCGAACATGTTTAGGTCGTGAGTGAGTTACTCAAACCTAAAACCGGTGAATTCTTACGCCATAAAATTTGGGATAATACGACACACAACGTTTCTTACTACGCCGACTTCTTCACCAAAGTTGATTACGGAACCTCGCATTTAGTGGTTTTAGCACCGAATGGTGATGCTGTGTCTCTGACCTCAAGCATCAATTACAGGTAAATAATACACAGTTTTTAACCTGCTTAATACGGACAGCATACACTCTTACATTAACCTACTCAATACGGACAGCCTGTTGTTATTTTCACTTGCTTTTGTTCTAGTGATACATGCATGCACTCTTACATTAACCTACTCAATAGGAACACCCTGTTATTACGGACACTTGCAATACATGCATGCACTCTTACATTAACTTCCTTAATACGGACAGCCTGTTGTTATTTTCACTTGCTTTTGTTCTAGTAGTACATGCATGCACTCTTACATTAACCTGCTTAATACGGACATTCTGTTGTTATTTTCACTTGTTTTTGTTTTAGTAATACATGCATACACTCTCACATTAACATATTCAATACGGACAGCCTGTTGTTATTTTCACTTGCTTTTGTTCTAGTAATACATGTATGCACTCTCACATTAACATATTCAATACGGACAGCCTGTTGTTATTTTCACTTACTATTGTTCTAGTGATACATGTATGCACTCTTACATTAACCTACTTAATACGGACAGCCTGTTATTACCGCCATTTTCTTGGGTCTCTTTATCTTCATTGATGTGAATAACTATATTTTCAGTTCAAAGGAAAATAATTGACTTCCCTAATGCATGCTTTTGCTTCTACATATTTCCTTGCTTTTAATAACTTAAAAAAAAAACATTTTCATTTTGATACAGGTTTGGCAGCATGTACCGTTCAAATTTGACTGGCATTATTGGCATTATACTGGCATTATACTTACTATTGTTCTAGTGATACATGTATGCACTCTTACATTAACCTACTTAATACGGACAGCCTGTTATTACCGCCATTTTCTTGGGTCTCTTTATCTTCATTGATGTGAATAACTATATTTTCAGTTCAAAGGAAAATAATTGACTTCCCTAATGCATGCTTTTGCTTCTACATATTTCCTTGCTTTTAATAACTTAAAAAAAAAACATTTTCATTTTGATACAGGTTTGGCAGCATGTACCGTTCAAATTTGACTGGCATTATCTACAACGACGGCATGGCCGACTTTGATATTCCTGGTGACCCGGACATAAGCGGTATTTCTCCTTCAGAAATGAATTACCCCAAGGCAGGCAAGCGTCCTCTTTCTTCCATGACTCCAGTGATTATTACTGATAACGATGGAGATGTAAAGCTTATTGTTGGCGCTTCTGGAGGGAAGATGATCCTTACTGCTACAGCATTGGTTCGTAAATGAAATTATGATTATAGAGTGATTTTTCTTGGTCCATGAAAAAATAGTAAACAGAATACAGAGCTAATAGTTCTTTTGGCTTACTATGGATGCTAGAAATTCAGTAGAGATCGCATCGTATTACCACCCGTACGGCGAGTTCTACTTAATGCGACGTGCGCGCGATGAATCTGACTGTGCGCGAACAACTTTGCTCCGGCGTTCATACGGTGCGATCTAGTATTTGCGACGTCACATGCAACGGCGCGTGAATTAAAAATCGCATTGTGTGTCCATACGTTTAGTTAGTAACTATATGATACGACTTTGTTTCATGAGCCAAGTAAAAATTACTCTAATTTATGATTCATATTTTTACCCATAAGCAAATGTGGTATTCACTAGCTTTGCTTTAAGTTTACTTTATTGTTTTTTCCATTTTTGCACCACATTTGCATCGCCGAGCGAAGATGAGTGAAAAACGAAGTTAAGGTCACAACGGATATGGAATTTTCCCAAACTTTGTCTGCATTATTTACGCATGAATGTATTTCAAGCTTGGTATGCAACATGTAACTGACATATGCAGCAAAACCTACACCAACCTTTTTGAAATAGGTTTAAAGGCGAGACTCGTCACTGAACAATTCAACATCGATTGCTCAGTTTTCAATCCTTTTTTCCAGACAATCATTGATTGGCTATGGTTTGATCGCAATATATCCGCTGCTGTAGAAGAGCGTAGAATACACACGGAGCTTATCCCAAACAACACTTTGCAGTACGAGAAGAAATTCCCCAAATCAGTACGGGATGGGCTCGAGGCCCTCGGTCACAAAGTAGAATTGCTGCAGGATCGTTACGCAGCAGTACAAGCCATAGAAACACTCTGGGAGAAGGGTGAGACGTCTATCTATGCGTGGTCAGATTCGCGGAAGCATGGTAAACCAGCCGGGTTCCCACTGACACCAGAGAAGAAGAAGAAGAAGGTGGTTGTCAGTAGTTCCAGGCTGACTGTGGTCAGAACAACCCAACCTATGCTTTTTATTGCCTGCTTTTACCTTCTTGTGGTGTAACAACCATTCATAACTTTTTCATTCATGTATTATACTTCTGTTCCAAAGCATTTTGTCCTTTTTCATAAGTTTGCTGCCTACTATACTCATAGACCGAAAAAAATCCATAAAAACGTTTTTGATCACAATTTCTTAAACTCAAATTTAATGCTGATTTGAAATCTGGAAAGAAAAAAGAGCAGTCGCGTAGTCGTTTTCGAAATATCCAAGATTAAACACAATTGTATAAACAACTTTTCGAAGAAAAATAAGGGAAAACCAATCAAGCTTTTGCCGTTTTTTTTTTTTTCAGGAAACCTAGTATGTTATACATCGTTTTACAAATATTGGGAAATCAGTATAGTTAAAATTGATTTTTTATTCGTTTTTCTCTTGATATTGTACACTTAACAGCCGCTTTTCCTATGAGTAAAACCCATGTTATTTTTCTCAAATTTTGTCAAAAGTTTCGTTTTTATGTACTCTTTTGGAAATTCGAAAAAAATATAGTGCCGTGCAAAATTTGAAATTTGAAATTACGGGATGAGCAAAAAAAATCATAAATTAACGAATCACGAAAAACGATAAATGACTAACCTTAATACAAGGATTTAGGGCTTAATACGAATTTTCACGAATCACGGTCTTCAAAATAAGCAGATCACGCATCAAAGGGGAACTGAAATTCACGAATCACGCACTTATTTTTTTTTTAATTTCACGGATCACGGTCCCAAAAAAGACCGAATCACGCGTCACCTGTAACCCCTGTGACACCCTGTGATAGCTAGTCTATACGACAACACAGCCAACTGATCGAGACATATACAAAAGGCACAACAGGGCAATACGCTACTGTCAAGCAGATAAATTATTTTTCTATAAAAAGCAGCCACCTTTTAAAATGCGGAAATTGTACAATATTTTGGCCCCTTTTTCCCTTTTAAACAAAACACGGAAATAAAGTCCTTGGAAATTATCAATAAATAGGATAAGCATCAGGTTTTTTCTTCCCGTGAACGGCATGCAGACATGACCACGGTTTCATCGTTTCCTTACATTTTACTTAAACTTTTGCAAATCTTCTTACCAAGGACAAAAATATCGGTTCACTGGTCAAACACAAAACATTCAGTCGAGGCTGCAAGGTTCAAATTAAGAATGGGAAATATAAGAGACTAGCATGAGAAAAAGGAAAAAGTGGTACTACAAGCCCCCTCCCGCCTCCCCCCCCCCCCCCCCCCCCCCGTCCCTGAATTGATATGATATGACTGTGTTATCTTCGATAAGCAGCTGTAAGTATTGACCGATAATCGGATAATTTAGTTGAAAATGGAAGTTTTTCTATTGAACAATATCGACTCACGGTTTTTTTACTCGTGTCCCCCGGTCCCGCATCCCCACGTTCCAGTCCTAGATTTAGGTAATCCCTTGACAAATTGGACTGCGTGCCTGGGTTTCTTGGAATTCAACTCTGACATACGAGAGACTATATCACGGGTGGAGACGTGGATGCCTGCTACCAACGACTACGACTATTTTCATTTTGTGTACGAATAACATTTATCTTTTGAATATATGTTAAGTGAACAGTTTCTATTGTGGCTGGCGCCGGATATTTATTTTCTGCCTTTTTTATTCCGTTTTTATTCCGTTTTTATTTCCAAAACGGATTGACGGAAGTGGTTCCAGGCTTCACCCAATCAAAAGAATGCTACATCTCCGCCCGTGAGAGTGTCTTACAACAACCATGGCTTCAGACTACCAAACGTAAGTCTAATTTTATTCTTTGATTTCTATCCCTTTCTAAGCTTAATCTTTCACTCTAAACTAGCTTTCAAATTATACCACATATTGTTTGAATTCCAATAATATATTGATATATTGATTGAGACATTGACGGACTTCCACGGATCTTAATTCTTTGCATAAACTTGCAAATTAGAATCCTAAAACGAGCTAAAATATCAACAGTAAGACCTCGTAGCGGTAAGTTATTTAGAATAGAAGCTCAAGTTTGAAGTTTATATGGATATAGCTGATCGCGGGAAAATACTGGAGCCACTGGACCATGAACTGTTACAGTGGAAACGTTATGCGTGTGAAGTGGATCGTGAGACGCCGATTTGTTTGACCAATGTCTATAATAGCGAGAAAGTTTTCACGAAGAAGTAGAACAATTTTATGCACACGACTTGTGACTTGTGATCACAACACCGTTTATAGAATTATCCGGGAATTATCAAGTTTCAGGTCAAAGCTCAAGTTTCACCGTGTAACTGATCCTATACTCTTGTTTTGTATTTATCCTGCATGGAGCAGGAAAGAAAAGACTTGAGTTGTCTCTACCATCAGCTAGAGTCAGCCGACCTTCTTGAATTTCCTTCGCGCGCGAGAAATTTTTCTAAAACAAATGGAACTACTTTCTAAACCTTCCTGAAGCACTCTTTTTCCAGAACCCTTCTCTGAAACTGCATACTGCACACTAACCGTACTAAAATATATACTAGTTATTTTAGAGGCGGATTTAGGTTCAACTAGGAAGTTAGGTCAGTAGTATCGAGCAGAACATGTCATTCGATACAAAGTAAACACTGGGAATTGCACTGTAAATTTACTCGTAGATACGCGAAGCGTAGAAACGAGTTATTCTGAGGGGTCTAAATATACAATTGTGAATGTAGAGTTATTCTGAGGGGTCTGAATACGCAAATGTGTCACTCACTCACAGTAAAGCTGTTAAGTTGGGACGTATTTCCGGGTGCAACTGCACACGATCTTGTCTACTTAAAAAAAAAAACTTAAAAATTACTGAAACATTTTTTAATGTTTTAAGGATTTTAACAGTTCTCGTTGGCATATTAGCTTTGATTCTCATCTCGACCAGTGAAGTCAAGGCTGCGGTTGCACTTCCGCAAGTTGACACTTCCGGAGGACCATATTCCAAAGGTGCCGTGGCAACAGACTCAGAGAATTGCTCAAAAGTTGGAGTAGAAATCCTTGAAAAGAATGGCTCGGCTGTTGATGCTGCTATTGCATCGATGTTGTGTGTTGGAGTGATAAATATGCATTCTACTGGAATAGCTGGAAGTGGATTCATGCTCGTCTATAACCGAAGCACCAAGACAACAGAAATGGTCAACTTTCGAGAAAAAGCACCAGGAAACTCAAACAAGACAATGTTTTCCGATAACAAAGACGAATCCAAATTTGGTGAGTATATATACAGCTATTTTAAAAGGTTGGTGAAGCCGGTTTTTGTTGCTTGTTGCATGTTGCATGTTGCATGTTGCATGTTGCATGTTGCATGTTGCATGTTGCATGTTGCATGTTGCATGTTGCATGTTGCATGTTGCATGTTGCATGTTGCATGTTGCATGTTGCATGTTGCATAACAAGCTAGAAATGTAATATATTCATATTTAAATAATGTCTGCTGAAAAAGACGTAAGACGCGAAGATCATGTATGAATGGTTATTGGCTAAAAGTTATTTGGTCTGATTTGTTGGGTGCACACATTGGGTTCGCGTCTTATTTGAGGTAGAACAGCTTTTAACTCTGTTCTTAAATATGGTGCGTCTTATTCAAAAATAAGACACGAACGACACTAGAGAAAAACGTTTCCGCATGCGTGCATTTCAGCACGCTTTCCAAGAATTTACAAGAGTTTTAGTGAGAAAATACATGCTTGTTTTCTCCGAGTATACAAAAAAATTCGCGGGTATACTTTTGTGAGACCAAGATACTCTATTAATAAAGGCAATATGAAAGAATTAGCCTTAAGTTTCAAGAACTGACTTTCAGTTTTGGCATTTTGTAAAGACTATTCTTCAGGCAAGTGTGAAAGTCAAATTTGCATATTTACAATAGCACGAAGACGCTTTTGACTAATTTGCATACGGACTTAGAGCATGCGCAGACGTTTTTCACGCGTGTCGACACGAACACGAAATTTGTACCGTTTATACGGTCAGTTCACGTCTTACGCAAGACGCATCATATTTTTAACCGTAATGGCCTTGTGATTGCCGAAAGCCAAAAAACTACATTACTTATGTTTAGTGTGTTTCAAGCGAGGTACCGTGTTTGGTTGTGTTGTGTTGTGTATAGGAGGGCGATCCATTGCAGTGCCGGGTGAAGTCATGGGTTACTACGAAGCTTGGCTGAAATATGGAAATCTAACATGGAAGGAGCTCGTACAACCTGCAATCGACATTGCTAAAGATGGCTTTGAAATTGGGATTCCAGTTTATGAAGCTGCGTTGGAGAATCTGGAGAAGCTGAAGAAAGACCCTGGCCTAAAGTACGTTCGAAGCTTCTATTTTAAGATAACAGAATTGAAGTAACGAGTTGTATCAAATATATGACAAGAAACAACCTCTGGGCTTCAAGTCAGGGCATGGCTGGGCACACATTGAATTCGAATTTGGCATGTTGGGATTTGAGGAGGGGAGAAAACTCTAGAATCATGGGAGAGACCTAACAAACTCTATTCGCAAGAGATCCTATATCCGAGGATGGAATCTAAGATCTCAGAGGATAGAGGCAAGTTCACTAGATGGATCACCATAGTTCCCCTTTTTAGTACCTCTGAAACGTTGCTATTGTTTGAATGTAGTCTTTTCTCTGTCAGAGAACTGTTATTTGACGAGAAAGGAAAGTTGCGTAAAAATGGAACTGTTATCAAAAACTACAAGTACGCAGTGACCCTTGAAAAGATACGAGACGATCCCTACAGTATGTACAATGGAGTATTGGCTAAGAACATCATTCACGATATGAAGGGCGTAAAGCCAGAAGGATTGCTTAAAATGGAAGATCTTGGGAACTATAACATTAAGTTTGAAAAAGCATTTTCCCGTAAGCTAGGCTGTCATCATATTTTGTACACATGTCCGCCACCTGCAAGTGGACCGCTGATGAACCTCATTTTAAACATCTTGGAAGGTAATGCTCAGTATATTTCCATATGGAATCCCTTTGAATAATTGTGATAGTGGTTGTCTTCATTTCGAACTGTATGACTAGCAAAGGGAGGGAAGAAATTAGGTATTTCCTTACTTCCGTCCGTCCTTTCTTCCTTTCTTGATTGCTTTCCATCCTTGCTTGCTTGCTTCCTTCTTCCTCCCTTTCTTGCTCGCTTCCTCGTTAGCTTTTTTGTTTTTCTGATACCACCGTATTTCATCAGGTTACGATATGACGTTGGCAAAGGATCTCAACGACGACGCTTCGTCCCTAACATACCATCGAATAGCAGAGGCCTTCAAGTTTGCAATTGCCTATCGAAGTCAATTGGCAGACCTGGATTTTTTTGACGTCTCAAAGGTGCAGTTACTTATAATGAATCAAGTTGGCAAACGAGCGTTTTGGCGCGAAAATTCATTCCCGCCAAATACGCAGGAATCCCATTAAAACAAAACATGGAGAGAATCATTTAAAATTGTTTATGTTTAAGCTTTTGTCTCAAAAATATTGTGTAAAATGGGTTGCTAAAGTTTTGGGACAGGGACGTCAGGCTAAGGACACTCTCTCCTGCCCCTACACCACTTTTACGAGCTATCTTCCTTGTTATATCAACTAACATGGCCGCCATTTCTGGCTTTTTTTTCCTTCTTCTTGAGGATGATTGATGATTTTCCTATTATTTCCGAACATGTTTAGGTCGTGGATTATTTACTCAACCCCCAAACAGGTGACTCCTTACGCCAGAGAATCTGGGATAATAAGACACACCATGTTTCTTACTACGCCGAATCCTTCACCAAAGTTGATTACGGAACCTCGCATTTAGTGGTTTTAGCACCGAATGGTGATGCTGTGTCTCTGACCTCAAGCATCAATTTCAAGTAAATAATACACAGTTTTTAACCTGCTTAATACGGACAGCCTGTTGTTATTCTCACTTGCTTTTGTTCTAGTGATATATGCATACACTCTTACTAACATTAACATGCTTAATACGGACAACCTGTTATTTTCTTTTGTCTCTTTATCTTCATTGATGTGAATAACTATATTTTCAGTTCAGAGGAAAATAATGGACTTCCCTAATGCATGCTTTTGCTTCTACATATTTCCTTGCCTTTAATATTTTCGAAAAAAATAAAACATTTTCAATTGTTGATACAGGTTTGGTAGCAAGTACCGTTCAACATCGACTGGCATTATCTACAACAACGGCATGGCCGACTTTGATGATCCTGACGACCCGGACATAAGCGGTATTTCTCCTTCAAAATTCAATTTCCCCGAGCCAGGCAAGCGTCCTCTTTCTTCGATGACTCCAGTGATTATCACAGATAACGATGGAGATGTAAAGCTTATTGTTGGCGCTTCTGGAGGAAAGATGATCCTTACTGCTACAGCATTGGTTCGTAAATGAAATAATGATTATAGAGTGATTTTACTTGGCTGTGAAAAAAAATAGTAAACAGAATACAGAGCTAGTAGTCATAGCTCCATTGTTATCTTTTGGTTTACTATGAATGTCAGATACTCAGTAGAGATTGCATCGTATTATTAATGCGACGTGCGCGCGACGAATCTTACTTTGCGCGAACAACTTTGCTCGGGTGTTCATACGGTGCGATCTAGTATTTGCGACGTCGCATGCAACGGACATAAACGTGTGTCCACACCTTTAGCTAGTAACTATATGATACGACTTTGTTTCATGAGCCAAGTAAAAATTACTCTAATGATTCATATTTTCACCCATAAGCAAATGTGGTATTCACTAGCTTTAAGTTTGCTATATCGTTTTTTCCATGTTTGCACCACATTTGCACCACCGAGCGAAGATGAGTGAATCCTATTTTTCCTCCAGTAATACGAAGTTAAGGTCACAACTGATATGGAATTTTCCCAAGCTTTGTCTGCATTATTTACGTATGAATGTATTTCAAGCTTGGTATGCAACATGCAACTGACATATGCAACAAAACCTACACCAACCTTTTTGAAATAGGTTTAAGGCGAGAATCGTCACTGAATAATTAAACATCGATTGCTCAGTTTTCAATCCTTTTTTCCAGACAATCATTAATTGGCTATGGTTTGAACGCAATATATCCGCTGCTGTAGAAGATCCGAGAATACACACAGCGCTTATTCCAAACAACACTTTGCAGTTCGAGGAGAACATAACAGTAGAAGTACAGGAAGGGCTCAAGGCCCTCGGTCACAAATTAGAACCGCAGAAACTTTACGCAGCAGTCCAAGCCATAGCAACTAGCTGGGAAGACGGTGAGACGTCTATCTATGCGAAGTCAGATTCGCGGAAGCATGGTAAACCAGCCGGGTTCCCACTGGCACCAGAGAAGAAGAAGAACGTGGTTGTCAGTAGTTCCAGGCTGACTGTGGTCAGAACCCAACCTATGCTTTTTATTGCCTGCTTTTACCTTCTTGTATTCTAACCAGCATCATTCGTAACTTTTTTATTTATATATTATACTTGTTCCGAAGCATTTTGTCCTTTTTCCATTTAATGCCAAAAAAATTACAATATTTTGCCCCCTTATCCCTTTTAAATAAAACACGGAAATAAAGTCCTTGGAAATGATCAATAGATAGATTAAGCATCAGGTTTTTTTCTTCCCGCAAACGGCAGCATGACCAAATGTTCGTTTCCTTGTTTTTCACTTTACCTTTTGCAATCCTCACCAAACATAAATATTAATATTCTTTTGTTTATCTACTACTTGGAGATTCCTTTCGATTCCTTTTCACTCATTCCGCATAATTTTTTACTTGTCAATTATCAGTGGCGTTTCACTCTTAACGTACTAGCTGAAACAAGATGCTTAAAGGGTCTACTTTTGAAACCTTTTTACTACTTTAAAATTGAATGTGCTCCTTTTTCGTGGAGAAAAGACAAAGTACTTTGGAACGGGTTAATTCATGAGTTTGTATTGCAATACGTAAGTGGATAAGTAGTCTGAAAAACGTTAAAAAATATCTGTTCTTATTTGTATCTGCTCTGATGTACGTGAAACATGAGTATGACCATGAGTTAGAATAGTACTTTTTGTATCTGCTCTGATGTACGTGAAACATGAGTATGACCATGAGTTAGAATAGTACTTTTTGTATCTGCTCTGATGTACACGTGAAACATGAGTATGACCATGAGTTAGAATAGTACTTTTTGTATCTGCTCTGATGTACACGTGAAACATGAGTATGACCATGAGTTAGAATAGTACTTTTTGTATCTGCTCTGATGTACGTGAAACATGAGTATGACCATGAGTTAGAATAGTACTTTTTGTATCTGCTCTGATGTACGTGAAAAAATGAATATGACCATGAGTTAGAATAGTACTTTTTGTATCTGCTCTGATGTACGTGAAAAAATGAATATGACCATGAATAGAATAGTACTTTTTGTATCTGCTCTTATGTGCATGAAACCTGTAGAACATAAACATTATAGAATACTTAGTACTTAATATCCAGCCGGTAATCCACCTTTTCTATGATCTGATTCAGCGTAAATTTGTGATAAGATTCTATGGACATATCCTTTTCGTTTGCCATGTACATCGCTTGGTAGATATTTGTAAGGAATCTTAGCGACGGCCTGGACGACACCATGGCTAATGTCGCTTACATTCACCTGAAATGTAATCAAGCAGTGACATTAAAAGAGTTGTCAAGTGTTATGAATTGTAGTGGCTATTAATAATAATTTTGTAAGCGGTATTAAGCTGCCGATACACGTAATTTTTTCTCGTGCGGGCAATGCAATTTCAAATCTCGTCGGCGCGAGACACAATTTCAGCGCGTATCATGCCCCGCGACGCTGACAGTAACGAGGTCTCCCAATGCAAAAAATGTTGCAGAAAATCAAAAAGTTTGAACTTTTCTCTGCAGCATTTTGAGAATTGCACGGCTTAGAAATAGCTAAAGCTGAATGTTGCAGCGTCTATCACCCATGTTCACTCACAATGCGATAATCCTATTCAGACTAGCCAACACAGGATTTTAATATTGATTTTGAGCCACAAACTTTCTTCATATGATAGACGTTGCAATAATTAGCTGCAACAAAAACCCGAAATTGCGTTGACAGCACGAGAAAAAAATGCAGCTGTTGGCAGCTTTACTGGTAAATCTTTCGGATCAAATCAACGCGAATACTAACATACACCCATTAAGTGCCTATGTTTTGCCTTGAGGGATTAGGAATCAGATCAAAACGATGGTCCCGAGTAGGGGACTAATTTCATTGAATGCTTTTGCAAGAACCCAAGGTCATGGCATATGAATCACCACTTCTTTACTGGAGTCATGATTCTCTCACAGAATAAAATAAAATAATAATAAAATAAAATAATAATAATGGTCAGAAAATAATTATAAAATTCACAAGAATTTATACAAAAATTTATTTTGCAAATTATTTTTATGCAAATTAGGAACACCTTTTCGCAAAATTGTCTATTGGTATAGACCCCTTGAGGCACTTCGGAATGCAGCTCAATTTGGAGGACAAAACAAAATAATTTCAATCTCCTGAGAAACGGAAACTTTTGTTTTTTCCTCCAAACTGAGCTGTATTCCGACGTGCTGCAAGGGGTCTATAGGGTTTCTGGTCAGTTTTGTGTAAATTTGTCAAAAAATGAAGTTTAATTTCTACTTTATCAGTCATGCTTTAAGATTTACTTTACTTTACTTTACTTTACTTTATCTTATCAAATGGACAAAAAGGCATTACAATATTGGATTATTGGTTTACCTTGTGTCCCAGAGCACGAAGACCATTAACAATATCGTTAGGGAACCAAGTTTCAGCGAACACGTACTCGGGATAGAGCTGATCGTGTAAGCGTGCCATAGTGACAGAGCGATGTAGATTTCTCTTAAACCAGAAGTAATTCATAACCACCTGTGGAAAGTGAAAATAAATATATGTTAAATTATTTGGAAATCGTATAGACCTCTTGCATGTGACGTCGAAGCAGCTCAATTTGGAGGACAAAACAAAAGAATTTCAATCTCATGAGAAATGGAAACCTATTGTTTTGTCCTCCAAACTGAGCTGCATTCCAACGGGCGACAAGGGGTCTATTGCAGTCGTAGGGTTACTGGCTCCCAACTAATCTAATGTAATCATCCCTCCCTTCTATCCTCCAAAGCATAAGCACATTACATGCATTGCCTTAAAGGTGCGGTAACACCGGTCGAGCAAAATTGCATGTTGCGTCGCAGAGCTAATGTTGCTCGTATAACCACTTCGCGCGCATAAAGGCCCAATCATTTACACTGGGGATTTTTTTGATTATAATAAATTTTGCGCTATGCTTCTAAAGAGACATTTTTCCAGGTAATCTTGGTGCCTGGAATAAAACTTTACAAGTTAATCGTTAACCATTCTTGACTATGACCAAAATCGCCACAAAAATCGCCCCTAAAATCGCAGCAAAAAACGCAAATGTAAACAGGCCTTAACAAATTTTCTTGGCTGCACGAGGTCAGTAAGGAGAGCTTCTACTTCGTGCAACCTGAGATGGGCGCGTCGCGATAACACCAGCATCTTTATTTAAGCAGCATGTAAATCATTTGCTGAATTTGTATCACATAATCATAGTTTCTTCTTTGTATCATAACAATCATATTTTCATTAGATATTTATTCTCTAGTTTGCTTCCTGAAGAGACCATGTGTAATAAAAAAAGTAAGGAGTTGATTCAAAGAAGAAAAGGTAATTTAGATTAAATCTACTTACATTTGCTACAGATGTTGTGATGATAGTTCCTCCAGCACCACCGACGGCCATCATTACTTGACCATTCTTATCTATTACAATTGCTGGTACGGCTGAAGACTGAGGACGCTTGCCTGCCTTGATAAAATTGACTGGGGATGGTAGAAGACCGAATTCATTGGTGATGCCAGGAGCACTGAAGTCATCCATCTCGTTATTATAAACAATGCCAAGCTTGGTTGATAAGAACTTTGCGCCAAAACTGAAAACGAAGAGAATTTGCCCGTCAAGTGCTATCAACCAGGCAAACACTGACCACCATATGTTGTCAACTATGTGTATTCTATTGAAAACTTGTGATTTATCTGATGAACGTTCCGCACGAGACAGGAAATGACGTCAAGTGAAACCCAGCTGGTATCAATCAGCTGAAGGAATCTCATGAATCTCATTTACACTAGCCTACACTAACAGGCAAACACTGCCCGTCAAGTGCTGTCAACCAAAGGGTATTCTATTGCTTGGTATCAATCAGCTGAATGAATCTCATGAATCTTATTTATACTAGCCTACACTAACAGGCAAACACTGCCCGTCAAGTGCTGTCAACCAAAGGGTATTCTATTGCTTGGTATCAATCAACTGAGTGAATCTCATGAATCTCATTACCAGCCTAAAAGTGCTATCAACCAAAGGATAATCTATTCCTTGGTATCAATAACCTAAATGAATCTCATGAATCTTATTACCAGCCTTTGAAATGATACAACATTCCCAACTTACTATCCATTGACTGTACTGGTAACGGAGACAGCATCCCCAAGATGGCCCAACACGGTCAGATGAGTAGTTCCTGTCTTTATAGGCACGTGGTAACGTGATCCGTAGTACGCTTGTGAATGGGTTTGGTTGTCCCAGATCATGTGGCGAATATCCTTGGCTATTTTTTCACTCATCATGTCGCGTACGACCTGTAAAAGGCAATAATGATACTTAAGACCTATTGCTAAGCGAACATTTTTTCAAATTTTATTGTACCTTGAAATAACATCTAGGCTGATCTAAGTCAGGACATGGCTAACTCACAGATATAACCCTGAAACAACCTCTGGGCTGATCTAAGTCAGGGTACGGCTAACTCGAAGAAATAACCCTGAAACCCCATTTTTTGACCAGTTCCTCCCAAAAGAGCAAAGCATTATGGGAAAGTAGAGATTTAGAATATTTCAATAGTTTTAACGCTATACAAAGTTCATAATTATTATTATTAAAAGATTGCATTGTTTTTAAATTAAAAATTAGTATTTCAAGTACCTACCCCATCCACGCTCTTCTCGTAATCAGGGTCACCCAACATGGATCGATACTTGTAGGCAAACTTAAAGGCTTCTACTATCCTGTGATATGTACGAACTGGGTGCTTTTTGAGGTCTGAAGATTTGAACTTGTATCCTGAACACAGAAGGAAAAAACATGCTAGAGTTCTACTTGACGTTTACAGACGTAGTCTGCTTTGCAGCCGTTCTTAGTGTCCGTCTCAAAATCCCTCCCCACTAACGGCCACTAAAAGCCAAAAAAAGGTATCTAACTTAAGGCCCTGTTACACTGTGCAATATTCTCAGCCACTTGTCTCGCAATGCTTGAGAATGTAGTGTTACAGGTTGCTTTAAGGCCCTGTTACACTGTGTAATTTTATCAGCAACTTGTCTCGCAATGCTTGAGAATGTAGCGTTGCAGGTTGCTTTAAGGCCCTGTTACACTGTGTAATTTTATCAGCAACTTGTCACGCAATGCTTGAGAATGTAGCGTTGCAGGTTGCTTTAAGGCCCTGTTACACTGTGTAATATTCTCAGCAACTTGTCTCTCGATGCTTGAAAATGTAGCGTTGCAGGTTGCCGAGGTGAGGTATTACACTGCAACTTGATCTCATCAACTTGCAACGACTTGAAAAATATGTCTTAAATTTGCGACAAGTTGCTGGGAAGGTGTTACACTGTCCAATGGCGTTGCCAGTTGCTGCAATGCGTTACGAAAAGTCGAACTGAGTTCTACTTCGTGCAATGCTACGCACAACGACAAAAATTGCGAGACAACTCCTGTTACACTGAGCAATCCTACAGCAACTTGTCTCGCAAATCTAAGGCATATTTTTCAAGTCATTGCAAGTTGCTGAGATCGCGTTGCAGTGTAACACCTCACCTCTGTAAGTTCGTGGGAAAATTGCACAGGGTAACAGGGCCTTTATAAGGCTCTCGTTTCTTAGAGACCAGATTCTTGGGTTTGTATGAGCGAGCAACCGAGAGAACGGTCTATTCTCACCTGAGAGTATATTAAGGATCATAGCTAGTACAGGCCCAGCTGTGGGAGGAGGTCCGGTCAGCAATGTGTAGCTCCCAATATTACTTTTAAGGACTGGCCTGATCTTGACTTTGTAGTGTTTTAGGTCACTTAACGTCATGACTCCTCCTGCGGCTTTGATATCATTGACAAGAGTTAGACTCAGATTTCCACGATAGAAAGGATTGGCGTTCCCAGCATTTGCAATCGTTGTCAGCACTTTAGCAAGGCGTGGGCGTCTTATGATGTCTCCAGCTTTTAGAAGTTTACCATGGGGCATGAATACTCGCCTGGAAGAATCACAAGGTCAGATAAATGGTCACAAAGAGTCATAAAACCAATGAAATGGGTCGCTTCAAGAATTGTTAAAAAATGCTCCACTGGTTGTCCTGAGATAAAGGCGCACTACTACATGTGGGTAGAGTTTGTCAGTTGGGTCTCTCTCTAGAATCGAGGGTTTTTTTTCTCCTCAAAAACAAATTTTAAACACACTAAATTCCAGTTCGATTTGTGAGTTAGCAGTGCTCTGACTTACTTCATATCCTATCGGATTACAAGGCTGCACCCTCGATTTTACACTGCATTATACTGTTATTCTACAAACTTTACCATTCTGAGGTGGACGGAAAGCCTTACAGGTCCAAGACCCAATTTCATGGCAACAGATAAATCGAATTAGAATTAGGGAGGAAAACCGGAGTACCCGGAGAAAAACCCTCGAAGCATAGGAGAGAACCAACCACACCGAGCCCGGGTGGCATTGCTGAGAAGTGAGCGCTCTCACCGCTACGCCACCCGTGCTTCCCCAGCTTACTGTTATGCTTGGTGCATAAGTATGTATTTCAATATAGATTTAGTTCTCTAAAAGCTTTAAAGTTGAGGTCAATGAGGATCATGGGAAACATCATGGGAGAAACCTCTATTCAGCGGACACCCTTTGTTAAGCCGGGCACCCTGCAGGCAAGGTCCCAAAGGTGTCGGTTTAATAGAGGTACCAGCACATATAACATACCTGAAACCTTTGTCTTTGACAAGCACTTTTTTCCAAATATTAATAGCGATGTTTACAGTTTCCGGCATTGGGAATCCTTCCTTAGCAAGTTTAATTGACGGTGCAAACAAGTCTTTCCAAGGCAGTATACCATACTTCTTCCAAGCAGCTTCAATTCCACGTAACTCGCCTGGTACAGCTACGGCAAGACCACCTGATATAATACGAAGTGATCAGAGAATGTTTTCATCCAACCTATGGGGATATTTCTGGGTTTCACTTAACATTATTTTTTGTCCGTGTAGAATGTTCATCAGATGAATGGAAAGCAAGTTTCGACATAATTATTGAAATGTGTTCTTTTGAATGAAACTGAAAAGAATAAATTTGACGTCAAACGCGGAAAATAAAGCATTGTAGGGTTTATTAAAAGGGTCTATAGCCCATCCGCTTTTTGTCCAATAGCGTCTCCTAAAACCAACACACAATAGGCCTTAAGCAAGATGACGTTTTATACCTATATTTCCAGAATCCCTTTCGGTAGCCGATTTTTTATTGCGCTAATTTTCACTGTCTTGGTATTCTCAAAGCAGATTTAAGATTTGAATATGAAAAGAGTTTGAAAAGGATTGTGGTAGTTTAGGTATAAAGCGTCATGAGGTCAGGGGTCTATTGATTCACTGCGGTGCCAACTCGAGCCAGTATTTTCCTCAACCTGGCTTGGATTGGCTAATTAACAAGTACCTTTAATTCCTTTTATAGCGTCTCCTTGGAAGAGGTCTCTGTTTGCCCGTTGTGGGGCAGTTTCCCTAAAGTCTATCATTTCGGCTTTTTTGCGGTGTCTATCATAGACAAGCATGAAACCTCCTCCTCCAATCCCTGTAGAATGGAGGTTGATTACCCCAACACATAGCATGGTAGCAACAGCCGCATCCACGGCCGAACCACCTCGCATTAGGGCATCTCTACCGATCTTGGAGCACTCGGCGTTGTCTGCTGCTACGGCCGCGTGTGCATAATGGTGCTGCTTGCTTGGGATTTTGTTCGAGTGGGACGTCATGCTTTATTAACGAAATATATAACAATGAAAAATAAATGAATGAATTAGTGGCTTGCAATCATCATTCCTAAGAGAATGAAATAACCATGAAAAGACATGGCTGCCATGTTGGAGGATAAAATAAACTAAAGACTAATCTTTTGTTCAAAATGCATTACATCCAACATGGCGATCATGTCAAGAATGAACGAATAAAAGAAAAGGAAAAAAAGCATTTTTTTAAAAATTATTGCAAATTATTGATGCACGTGCAAGTTGTTGCCATAACAACGACATGAATTTATTCTACTAAAAGGCTTGCGGTGTGGATTATTCTTTTATGCCACAAGGCTCCGTGCAACTTGGACAAGACTTCTTAACTATATCGCGAGAAAAATCACTAGTCTTGCCAGGTTTATTCATATGCCATTTTTTTTCCCTCGAAATTCACAGTTTTCAGTTTGCCAGTACATTTACAGTACATGGTCAAGCAAGCCTGTTTCATATTTTCCTTTTGTTATTTACTGGCGACAAAACTTCAACCTGTTTATCCACTAAACTAAACAAGGTTTAAAAAGACATGATGGACGACCAATCTGCAAAACATATGCCGGCTTTCTAAAAATCATCAGTCAAATTATCTCATAATTTTGCTGTATCTTAATCTGGAATTCATTTTGCAAAAGCTAAAAAATTTGACATGTTCATCATGACAATCATCGATAGTTCAAAAATGATGAATTTTGAAAACAACATTTGTTAATAACTTACGAGTCCCTCCTAAAGATAATTTACTGCCTGTGATCATTCGCTATAGTTGATAAACGAAATAGCTCTCTTTTGACGTGACATTTCAATCACTTGCGATAATTTCCAGCGTTTACTTTAACAGTTCACCAATTTTATCATCCAGTCTTATCATTAGAAAAGGTAGTTTAAAGAAGCAGCGTACAAAGCTAAATTATTTTCCTAATTTAAGTTTTCACTATCTCAATAAATTTACAATAAAGATTAGATATAGTTTCTGAAGTTATCTAAGATTCTTACCTGCCCATCATGAAACGTTTTCGTAGATTTCTCAGCAGAGGATCATTTCGAAAAACAACTGCCAACCCGAGTAAAAGAACAACTCCAAGACCAACTATTATGACAATCTTAGTAAGATGTCGACGGACTCGAATTGGGGGTCTTGTATCTTCACAGATACCCATTCTGGATAACTATTGAATTATCTAAATATTCCTAGTTTGTTAGGGAAGGGTAAAGTCAGTTATATTCAAGCCAGTCGTGTGTTTATGTCGATGGTGTTTAATTTTTGATGAGAAGGTTGCACATACACGTTTTCAAACATTTTGTTTCTGCTCGACATAGCACCTGTAAGGCGATTGGTACCTGCCCAAATACTTAAAAACACAATTCTCTTTTTTATTTTGCTTTGGATATGCTAGGTTCAATTACATATGAGAACAACGTGCCTTTGGGTAAAAATAGAGAAAAATGGCAGCCCGATACCAAAAACTCTTATAAATTAGATTGTTTTCTTCTGAGTATCAATGACAGCCACATGTACAGGTCAAAATCAGTCGATATGTTGATCTTTCAAACAGTTATTTCACGATTCCACAAATACTTAATATAATTGTATTCAAGTTAAGCTAAAAGTGCTCTATTTTTCATCCTATTTCTGCTCTCAGAAATGACGGAAATGTAGGTAAGTACGACCATCATTAGTTCATGGCAATTTTCCGCCTTGCAATCTTGAAAGAAAATGTTTTGAAATTAATCTTGCTTTTCTTCACTTAGAAATTTTTAATTCATACAATAAATTAAAAACTCATCGTAATGAGAAATCTTTTAAACTCAGCAAAAAGCATTTTACCGGATATATCTGAACCCAATTGAACATGGTGTATATATTGTTGAAGAACGTTATGACATTACAGTAGATTTGTATCCTCATTAACCCAAAGAACTAAATGCATGTGCCATTAACTTTTATCAACCTCTGAGAGCTAAAAGTCTTTAGCTACTTCCATAGTTTTTCAAAAGGCTTGTTAACATATCTAGTACATTGGAAGGAGTGCTAATTCGACCGTTATCTTGAATGTTATAGATTTTTTTTCACGTTTTTTTTTTTTTTTTTTTTTTTTCACCAGATAAAAATTATTATATTATGTATATCTGAGGGCTAAAAGTCTTTAGCTAATTCTATAGTTATTTCTAAAAGCTTATTTTAAAATACATCTAGAGAATTTGAAGGAGCGCAATTTTTCATTGTTTTTCACCGCTCTTGAAAAAAATATCAATTAGTATTTACCCATTTATAACCTCTAAGTGAAAAAACATGCCATTTTCATTTTCCTAAAAGAAAAATCATCTAAGATGTTTTTTCCTTTTGTTACATTATATTATTGCTGTATTATTCTTCAAAATGTAGCTATAGAAACAACACGAAGAAAGTCAATACAAACACGTGCAAAGGGCTTGGCATTACGGATATCAATCCCATGATACACCGCGAGCAAAACCTGTAACGTCATCCATGGCATGGTGTTGAGATTTTGATGTGTTATCTACTTTGTCACGAGGGTTTTTTCCCGCGGTAAAAACCAACCTGTGAGTTTAGAGTTGTACGCATAGAATATTGAATGCAGTCAGAAGTTCTTAATACTGATAGTAATGATTTTGAAGATTTAAAAAGCCGAACTAAAATAAAGATATAGATTGGAGAAGCTTGTGTGCATAGTTCTTTTTCTCATCCATGATCAAGTTTGGGAGCCAGTCGCAAGATAATGCTGTTAAAAAGACCAACAAAAGGAGCTACGAAAAGGATTCTAGTAGAAGTGATTTCAAGGCGTACATATTCATGAACGGTCATGTAATTCCTATTCATTCCAAAGTCCTTAGAAAAGTATAAAATCCCTCAAGTTATTTCTTCAATATTGTGCTGTACTTGTAGTTGTATATTATCAACTTTTCGAGCGATATTCCTTTAGTGTCAACATGAAATATATCGATGTTTTAATGTATTTTGGGGGACATGACTTGAGATTGCTCACTTCTGTTGATAGAAGTGATTATCTCATGATAAACACTGTGTGGGAAATATGTATATAAATATGTAATGAATAATGAAAAAATAAAATTAAAAAATTATAATAATAAATAATAATAATAAATAGATAATAATGATGATAATGATAATTAAAATCAATAATAATAGAAAAATATTGTTAACATTAATGACAAGGAAATTGTTTTTCCAGTGCTCGATGGCACTTTATAAAATAATCGTAATAAAATTTTGCAAAAGGATTATAGAAAAGAAGATCAAAGGATTTCCCAGGACATTAGTAATACACTGGAGACAAAAGTACTAGGCATGGGTCTCTTTCCTGCCTCTGAATGTGAGGTGAATAAAGTGTGTACGTGCTACCGGTCAATTAGTACTTTTATGGACCTCATGCTACCTCATGAATATTCTTTTCATTTTTATTTTGTATGTTTGTTTTTCTTATTCTTGCATGTTCTTCATTTCTTTTCTCCTTCTCTCCTTGACTCCTTCTCCTGGTTCTTGTTTTTCTCTTTCTCTTCCTCATCCTTGTCCTCCTTGTTCTTGTCCTTCTCGTTCTCCTCTTCATCCTTGTTCTCCTTGTTCTTGTCCACGTCTTCCTATACTCTTCTCCTTGTCCTTGCCCTCCTCCTCCTCAAGCTTTATTCCTTTTATTCTCAAATAAAAATATGGAATATCCTGGCTGATATTTTTTCTTATTCTGCTATCAAAGCTACCTTTTCGGATAACACATTCGAACCAGGGAAGGTAAGGAATCACCAAGGTTGGTGATGTAGCGGTTGTACACATGAGAGTATAGTTTGTCGAGTCTCTGCCTTGATTCGAGGGATATTCTCCAAGCTCTCCTGTTTTTCTCTGCACAAAACCTAATGCCGTGCCCGGCTGACTTCGATCAGCGCATGCAGAGGTTGTTTCAAGGTCACGTCAAAACTGATTATTGGTCAAGTTGGTTTGGAAATACCCCAAGATTGGTTATGTATATATTTCTAGTCAACACTTTTTTTTTATTTATAAAAACATTTTCAACCAATGGTCAAGTATAAATATAAAGGTCTCAAAACATTTACTGGATATTAATGAAAGCCGACCTTCGTTCCTTCGTATTCCAATATTCCAATCCTCGACAGAAATGCGTTTTATTTATTTTTTAACTAAAGAAAGTAAACTGTACAATGTTGTTGCTCTTGCCTTCGAGAAAAATAAATTAAGTCAACAGAAGTTAAAGTCTTTAAGATCGTGGTATTCATCTGTTTTACAAGACAGTTTATAATTCAAATAAAAAAACGTCACTAATTCGGCACGATCAGTAGTTATGGCAAGTTTTCACTTTAAATATCACCACTTGCTGTCGTTGTCATTCTCATCATTGTGTTTCGCCGACGAGGTTGACTTCCTAGTTCTTGGAATTTTTCGCTTTCATATCTACCTTTTCAATAAGTTAAGACTTTACATCAAATCAAGCACAGACTGAGTGAATGAACCTGATGAGCATACGACGTCCAACTGTTGAAGCTATTTAAAAAATGACGTTCAGATTGATCGCCCTGCTGTGAGCTTTGAATAACGAACTTGCGCCTTTTCCAAAGCATAAAAATTAAAAACGTCCGACTAATTAAAACCAAGTGAATAAAACTCATATATTTGCGCCTTATTATTTCTTTACTTCATTATTTTGAACATTTTATTTCATTTCAATAAGTTTATTTGAGATTCAGCAGTTTAAAAGAAGAAATAAAAACAACTCCAGGAACATCTTCATCGAGGTCACAGACCAGCTGCTTCGAGCCGTGCAACTGAAATGGCTTCCAAGACTGATGACGTCCTGTTAGATAAGCAAAGGAATAAATTCGCTTTTCCCTACTATTTTGTCTGGTTTTGGCTTCTATAACGTTTCCCAAGTATCAATTGGGAATTTTCCTTTAAGGGTGACATATTTTTTCCATGATAACAATCGATAAATTAAGTATAAAACAACGCTCAAAATAAATATTCTTATCATATCCGCTCAAGAAGTTCTTTCCCGTTAGTTAACCATGTTTTGTTCCAAATCAATCACTCGTTTGTTCTCAATTCACTAGGAAAAAATTCATAGGTTCAAATTGAAAATTACTTCAGCTTCGCGGCCTTAGTGAAATCATAGCTATATTCTTTATATTTAATCGGAAAATAATATATAACCAGTTATTTTGGGTATTTTCAATAATTGTTTTTTTTATAACGAAAGTGCTAGTGTAATCCAGCGCATCACCTGGTTGTCAGTGAGCTTTATCTTACAGGGTTCCATGGTCACAAGTAAACTTGATATCAAAGCCATTCAATACGAGATATAAACAACTCCTTTATTGGTTTTTACTTCGTTTTTCTAACACAATCTTATTTCTATCTTATTCGACTGGTTTCATAAGTTTTTCAATTTGAAAACAAATTCTCGGGAAATTTAGCGAGAACAAATCTAAAACTTTGATTAATGCTTTAGGCGCTCGTTCAAAGCGAGTGTTTGGCTTCCCTGTTGCGTTTACCTTGCTAACTTTCATGAAAATGTTAATATTACTTGTTTCCTCCAATAAGCTTTCTACCTGACATGCAAGATTTTAATCGGTTTGGAGTTAGTTCACAGGAAACATGGCCATTCTAATTTTCGCCCAATTACTTCCCCCGTTCAATTTTCTATCATTTTGTATCTCTCTAGTGAAAGAGTGCCGATTAGGTCAACTAGGCTAACAAATTACGCATAAAGTCATATTGGCGGAAGAAGTGCTCTTATCTCTGTGTTTCTACTAGTTCGTGCGAACCTTACACCTGTATTGTCTTTGTTTTGAATGACCACTCTTACCATAAATATTCCTACTCCCCATGAGGTAAGAATTAGGCATTTTTTTAAAAAGCCAAATAAACATGTCACATAAAAACAGTAATCAGCGCACATTGGTTAAAGACCCCTACTACTTGGCCTTTGAAATTTGCGATTTTGACATTGGAAAGCTATTGTCTTCTAAATATCTTAAACGAAAAGCGACAATATTAAATTGTAATTTGTGCCTAGAGGAAAAGCTGCTTCCTTCTTACCGCTCTGTCGCATTGTTTAGTAGCACATCAATATTCAACGGCGACTTCTGAAAGAATAGCTAGAAATAAATAAGAGGAATTTCCCTGCTTGTAATGCGGCATAATCAACGATTTTTCATAACACTCAAAGTGGTACACGTTAAATTTTAAGCTGCTGTTGGAGTCAAGTTGTTATTTTTTGCCGGACTTAAGCATTATTCAGTTTAAGGACTTTACAGACCTGCTCTAATATTATAGAGTAGTTAAGAAAAAGATAGTATCTCGTAAACTGCTCAAAATACTAGCCAACACTTTGAAATCCAATACTACTCATAATGGAAATTTGTTCTGTTTGTGGGGACCATTCTACAGGAAGGCATTACGGAGCGAATACCTGTGAAGGATGCAAGCTTTTCTTTAAACGAAGTATCAAAAAGCGCCTTTATTACACATGCCGTGTGGCTGGTTGCTGCCCAATAAGCAAACGATACCGAAATAGTTGCCAATACTGCAGAATGAGAAAGTGTCTCTCAGTTGGAATGAAAAGAGAGGGTAAGCAAAATTTTCTTCATTTTTTTTTCATTTCTTTTTTCATTCTTTTTGTCCTATTTCTCTTCCTTTTCGACCTTATTTTCGTTCTCTTTTTTATTTTCAATCTTTCTTAGCTTTTATGTAATTTTCGCACAGTTCAAATCACGATTTTAAATTTGTTAAACAATTCCTTTATTTCTCGCGACCTTCGTCACTATATCTGGAAAAACATTTAGTCTAAGCTAAAGAAAACATTTGAATAAAGTATGTAGGAAAAATTGAATGTAAAACGGTCGATTCTTAGCTGGCAATTGTCCTAAAGTCAGTCCCTAAACTTTTATAACTGAATTAATAACACGAATGATCAAATTGTTTTGGTTTTACTAAAATATAGGAATTAAGTTGAGATAATTTTATTGAATATGAATTTGAAACATAGGTTTCGTTTTAAATTTATCGTTTATAGCCTCATAAATTGGTAGACAAGAATTTGAAGCTGAACTGAATAATTCCTTTGTTTTAATCGAAAACGAATCAAGTTTTTTTGATCTGAAAAATGTCGCGCGGATTTTCTAGATCTCTGGTAGCTGATTTCACATCAATATTACTAACAGTTTCAATGTATCACGAAATGACCTGATCAACGTTTAGATATCTGGTCACTGCTAAAATTAAGGAGGAATAACATTCAAAATCAAGTATATAAGCAATATAAACAAGATCAAATATACAATAACATATGTATTTTATGATATTTTTCTTTTATTTAGCTGTTCAACAGACAAAAGCTCAGGATTACGAAAAGCAACGAAGGCGCCAAAAAAGACAACATCAAAAAGGAACAGAATTAAGGAAAGAGGCCGACTTCGCTTCTCTCTCCGATTTTGTGCTTCATCTACAAGAAGTCGAGCCCTATTGTAGAAAATCCGAGCATAGTACTTTATCAACTTCCTCTTTGGAAAACAGCGCTTTTTCAAAAGAATATTTAAACAGCGAAAAAACAAGCGAAACCGCTGCTCGACTCTTGTTTATGACGGTCCACTGGGCAAAAAATGTCAAACATTTCTCAGAACTGTCGCATTTTGACCAAGTAACTTTGCTAAGAGAAAACTGGTGCAAGGTCTTTATTATAAATTTGGTACAATGGGCAATGCCGTTCGAGCTAGCGCCTTTAGTTGGGGAAGTATTCGAGAAAACTCCACAAGACCATCTGGATAAAGTTCTGCAAAACATGGGCAAGCTGAATGAGGTTGTTTTCAAACTAGTACAGCTGCAATTGGATAGAGCCGAGTTCTCGCTGCTTAAAGCTCTTGCCCTCTTTAATCCAGGTACGTGTCAACTAGCGCCAAGTTAGCCATTCAAGTTAATACCATATGTGTTTTTACTTTTTAAATGCGTTATTTTTTACTCAGGATGAAAACGTGACGCGCGCTTTATTGCTGTTCACAGACCAAAACGGTTTTCAATAGACAAACCGGAATTGAGGCGGAGAGAGACAAGACAAGCGAAATTAGAAAAGAAACGTCGCTTGTATGGGAAGATTTTCCATGTATTAAATCATAGTAGAAGCCCTAAGACAATATCTTAAGCTCATTTCGAACTAAGAACTTTAAACAAAGCCGCGAGATGTCAAGTTGAAGGTATATCGCAAGGATCTTCAATGTTCAAGTCCTTCCGTTTTTATTAACGAAGATCATGGCATTGCACTTCACGTAAAAAATGATATTCACAGCGGTATCCTAATGGCAGAGGAAATTAAAGCATTCCCTGATACATAAACAGAGATTTCAAACGAATATAAGCCAATCTAATCTGCACGGAGATATCTTTTTATCAGCTCGGCTTTTCTCAACGAAAACAATATACTTCAGCGCCTTGGTAATCAATAAAACAAAATGATTCAACAAGAATAACTTGCAATTCCTTGCTTCATTTTCTAAATATCGGAATATTTTTTTTTGAAAGGGGAAATCAAAATGTAATGAAAGAAAATTTTTAATTTCATAAATCTGTCGTTTCCCACAGTCAAAATTTCATTCAAATTAAAAAAACCATTGCCTAAAGCTACATGTTTTTCTATTCTTCTCATGAGCTTTTAGGTATTTTAAAATCTTCTTAAAGCTTGGGTCAATTTATTCAAAGATGACCAAGTGTAAAAGCGGGTTCTTTTGGTTTTACTGATGATACTTTTTAGCTTCTTCAAGCGACGCGTTGTCTGTAGTTTAAAACAGATACCACTTAACTGCTTCCTCTTCTCTGATACCTTTGACGAATTTCCTTAGAAAATATTTATGACTGCCAAATTGTATTCAACGCTAAGTTTTTTCCGGCGACATTTATTTCTTACGTTATGAAACACTCTTTTCATGAATCGAATGAATTTTAGAAGCGCGAAAACAGCTGTTGAAAACCTAAAAATTCAAACGAACCGAGAAACGGAAAAATACGGACGTTTTAAAATATGAATTTTCATAATTTTCCAGACATCGTATAATCATATAAAGAATTATATTTTAGGCATTTTTTAAATTATTTACTATTAGAACAGGATATGGTGTGATACAGAATATGTTATGCTAAAATTTCTTGATGTTTGTCATTTTAATTTTCGCAAGGGCGCTTATTACAAGTCTCTTTCTTTCTTCTTCTCTCTTTTTCTTTCTTTCTTTCCTTCTCTTTTTAGAAAAAAAAATTCCCAATTCCATAGTAAATCACCAATTAATAAGTTTGATCAATAATTCTCGATTGCTTTCTTCAGATTTTTAAGCGAGATTATATCAGGTGTGATCACATTTCTCCCCTCCCCTTTGAACAATTTATGAATTACGTACTGCTTTAAACACGCTTGGTAATCTACTTGTGCGGTTATAATAAAAAAAATCTTATTTTATCCTATACCTAGTAAAACAAATTAAACTTAGTTATTGGGGGGGATGAGATTTGTGTTAAATACTAGAGCAAATTCTCTATGATTTGTTGTGACAATGTCGCTATTTTAAGCCGTTTTTATAATTTCTTGTTACATTTTTTTCCAGATACTGATCATCTCGCTGATGCAGTACAGATTCAAGCAATTCAGAATAAAACCCAGAACGCTCTCGAAGAATATATCCGTGTTCATCACGCTCAAATCCCCAACCGTTTCGGTCAGACATTGATTCGTCTAGCAGCGTTAGGATCAGTAGAGAGCAGGGTTATTGAACATGTTTTTTTCAACCAGCTGCTTGGAGGTGCTTCTATATATACAGTAGTGGATGGTATTCTAAGAACAAAGGACCTTCAAGGAGAGTGACAGATAACACATCAAATAGTATAGGCCCCCTTTCGTGACTAGCTTGAGTCAAATCTTTTCAATGTGTGAGGTTTGAAACCCAGCAGCGATTTTTGAGCGCCGCCGAACTTATATGAAATGTAAATGTCAATGTAATTAATCACGCAGGGAGTGATTGCTTAGCCTCCCAAGCCAGAGGCTTATTGCTA
This sequence comes from Anthopleura sola, assembly GCA_023349425.1. NCBI lineage: Eukaryota > Metazoa > Cnidaria > Anthozoa > Actiniaria > Actiniidae > Anthopleura > Anthopleura sola. The sequence continues at coordinate 2,748,160 of JALHLI010000014.1, forward strand.
AAGCGCTCCACGAAAGACCGAATTGAAATTTAGAAGCTGATTTTTGTGAAGGGAGGAAAACCGGAAAAAGGGAGGAAAAAAGGGAAGAAAAATCTCGAAGCATAGGAGAGAACTGAAATGTAATGGTTGGTCTGAGGATGAAACCCCTGACCACAGCGGTAAAGGCGGCACATTAGCAGTGCACAAAACCCGTAGGCCTCTTTATTTCAACGTGTGAGAATTTTCGCCGAATAGATTGACTAAGGCGCATCCACCAAAGTATATATATGATATAAATAACGTTTAAAGCTTATCCTGCGAATAGGGTAGTAACGATCGAAACTGAATGAGGATATCACGACTGACAATTTCATATTCTAAAAAATCTTATTTAGCTTGATGTCTTTTCATTCCCTCGGGCATCCTGACCCCGCAATATCCATTATAGCTCGATTCTAATGAATCATTCCTCAGTTACGCCTTACAACTCATTTCTTGTAGTAAAGTAGTGATGCCTCAGTCCAAGAGCACATATATTAAAAAGTAAAAATCTAAATACTAGTGCACTTAGATAAGCCAGACATTCGCCATCCCTCTCCTCTTTGACATAAATATTTTACATCACGATTATATTTTACAGTACTAATGATTGAGCCCGCGAAAACGAGATTTCGCGGACTCAAGCGGAAAACGTTTGCACATGCGTAAATTTCAGCACATTTCCCAAGAATTCAAAAAAAAAATTAGAACGAAAAGAAAAGCTCGTTTTCTCCGAATATAGGAGAAAAGATATGAAAGAATTAGTCTTAAGTTTCAAGAAATGGCTTTAAAAGTTTGGCATTTTGCGAAGCCCATTTGTAAGGCAAGTTTGAAATTGTCAAATTTGCACGTTTTTTACAAAAGCATGAAGATCGCGACGTTTTCGACTAATTTCCATACAGACTACGAGCATGTGCAGACGTGTCTTTCTCTTTTCCTTCCCACGTTAGTTTTGGGACTGTTCTATAAATTTGATTTACAAAATTTGATTAAATTTTTGAAAGCTAAATATGGTTAAATAAAAGATTTTCAAAGCTATGGTATGCGCACAGCATATTCACTTATGCATATGAATATTAAACAGTTTTGAAAACAAAAAGAAATGTTGTGTCATCGTTTTGAGAATTAACGGTGCATGTGAAATCGTTGTCACGAGGAAGAAGGTTTTGGTGGACGTGAATCAAGGCTTTTCCAAGATATTCCATAGGCATGTGTCTTAAAAACTTCGTATATTTTCCAACAATGTCATGGAAACTTTTTGATAGACACCCATTAAAATCCTATTTCATCGCGACGGCAAATTGTACGATTTACAGGACATTTGCATTATGGCGTCATTTACTACAACTACCAGAATCCCTTGCACACTTTCTTTTGTTCAGTTCATTAGCACCAAGTGTCTTACTATTCTCATGAAGAAATAAGAATTTGAATTAGGAAGAAAATTCGCGAAGCATTTTGGTAGTGGACGAGAAGCACTTACAATCGTCTGCCTACGTGGACCGATCCAAACGAGAAATAAAGTCAAAGATTTTTGAGGAATTACGACGGCAAAGAAAAAACTAGGGCGGTTCTACCACCAAAAATGCATACCTTCTACCTATATCATTATGATAATAGTATGAGCAAAAACTAAAACGAAATGTCATCTCTTTTTCCTTTCGATTTGATACAAATTCGTCGAAATTAATATTTTTTCACATGACTACATCTATAAAGATTCCCGTCACACGGCTTGTTTATGGTCTCCAGCGTTCGTTCAGTCGTTGGACCCCAACTTTACTTTAATCCTAACTGATTACGAGTCCTACGAGTGATGAAATGTATCGTATCTGGTATCCAATCAAATGAGTTCTGCAAAGTCCTAAAGTCCATCCGAGAAGTGACATAACAGCGGATGACTGGGGCGAGTGTCCAGAGCGTTTGTTTGCATTCTTTGATAAAGCTGCATAACAAAAACACCGAAAAACACATAGCGGCATTCAAATCGAAAAACAGGCGAAGAAAGACTTCGAACACTACAAAGCTCTGCAAACAAGGTAATACTATAGAACTATATATTTATATCTGTATTTGTAGGACGGTCAAACTTGTGCTCAATAGGATTTGTTTGTCTGCATTAAATAGTGTTGACAGTGCTTGATTCAAAACCGGATGTTTGCCGGGCTAGAACAGTCGGTTTATTTTATCCTCAAAATCAGAGAATATCTGGTAATCTAAATGTTACTTTTGTTTTATTTTTCTTTATAATCGCGTCTGCTTTGTTCGCACTTTTGTTTTGCATACCTTTTGAAAAATAATTCCTGATGATAAAAGAGTGTGGCACGTACAGCTATCTGAATATGAACCCGTTCGTATAAAAAAAACAACAGACTTACGATTGTATATTTATGATAAACTTCTTATAGAAATCAATTGTAATACTGAAATGACCGCCATGTAGAAAACAGGTCTTTTTATGAAGGTTATTTTACTAAGCCGTTGTTTGTTAGTAGACGGGTTGGTTAGAAATTGCATTGAAGCAGCAACGGCTAGAAAACGTGAAACGCTTAAAAAAAATTGAAAAAGAAACAAAAGAAATATATATTTATATATACATATATCATGAAAATATATATAAAAAAGATTGTTTGTGCATTAGCATTAGCCAAGCTGTAGTAAAACACAAAAGCCTTATGAAGGTAGAAAGCCGCATAGTGAATGTTTTGATTTCTTTACAGATTTGTTTTGTTTTTGCATTGAATCATAATAAACAGGTGAACGGGTTTTACACGGACAGGACATACACTTTAATCAAATGCTGAGTAATCATGATATTCACACAAAAAACTTGCCAAAATAACCAACAAAATTAAGGTCATTTTTTTCGTTTTAAAGAAACCTCCATCATGGTGATCGCATCAGCGGCTGTTGCTCCGAAAGAAAGTGAAAGATGTAGTACCGCTCAAACATGGTAAGTGGAAAAAAAGCTTGATGAAACAAATTTTACATCTCTTACAAACATGTTGTTTGAGTGGGATCGTGTTTTGAGTTATCAACCAATCGCTGCTCAAGTTTAGCAGGTCAACCCGCATCTTTGATTACGAACCCAGGCTCTTCGTTAGGGAATCCAATATGGCGGTCGAAAAAAAGGAATTTATAAAAAGCCGACTTTCACCCAAAAAAATATTTCAATGCGACTGTTTTATCTTTCTTTTTGTATTCAAAAGCTATGGCTCCTTTTTTCCTCTATTCTTTCTCGTTGTTCCTCCTCAAATTCGTTGCAAACTTGCTAAAAAGCCTCCTCCCTGGATTATCCAAGAATACCACCTTTAATTTGTATCATAAAATTTCGCAACAAACGTTTAAAAAGACTGACCTTTCATGCACATTAATGTTTACTTTAAAATTGACATTTTTTTTTTTGAGTTCTGGCTTCTAAAATTTTACAGTATAGCTTTTGGTAAAGTTTTATGTTTTTGCTAAAGCTAGCTTTGTCGGCCCTATATTGTTCAGAAACTCAAGGGAGGTCCAGTTATCATATAATAGTTCTTACTTTGGTTTTTACCTATAACTTTTGATAGAAATTCTATTAAAAATGCTTTGTTCAAAAACAAGTCAGCGGTTCTGATCGTGGGCCCACTTGCTTGGTATACCAAATGCCAATGGCCGGGTTTTGAATTAATCCCCAAATGAACTATACAAAATTGATGAGGATAAGGGCATTTCTTTAAGGTCATATTAACAAATGCCTAGTGAACTTTTTGAATATTTTTACTAAATTTTTACTAATATTAAAACCTCGTCAATTTTCGTATAAGATGCGCAATTTTCCAGCGGCCATGTTTGTCCGGCAGTTCTTGAACAATTGGCGCATGCGCGTTCAAGTCATTTTTCATCCCTCTCTCTCCGAGTCGCCGAGAGTAGCTGAGACTGGTCCCGACCTCGCGCTCCTTCAGACTTGGAGCGAGAGGGCCACTGACCCACAGGGTACCCAGCATATAATTTGATCCATGAACTGTACCTTTTTTCAGGTGGTCCAATCCTGCCTCTTTCAATCTGTGGTCCCCATGGGCATGGAACTGGAAGATAAGCGAGTCAAGAGGTGATGGCACTAATTCAGAACAGCGGGATGGAAGCAGCAAACGTCCAAAACTGGACAAGGAGACAACCCCTAAGAATGAGGGCGCAAAACCAAACTAGAAGAAATGGCTAATACATGTATAAGCAGCGTGCATCCCCTTCCAGTAAAATTAAAGGACAAACATATGGCGGCCATGTTGAGTGACATAAAAGAAACCAAGACCAAATCCTTTGTTTAAGTCAACTAATATGTCGTCCACATACACCCCAAGACTACAGCAATGTTAAACAATTAGGTCGTTTTTAATGAATTTCAATTAGCTTACTCTTGAAAATTAGCACCAAAAGAATGTTATAATAATGTGTTATATTGGTCAAACACTTTCCATACATCGGTTCACTGGTCAAATAGAAAGCATGTGATCGAGGCTAGAAGGTACAAAATAGAATAATCCTTTGAAATTACCTTGCAGACTCGACTCAGTGCTTTGTGCTTTAAGTGAACCGGCGTATAAAAAGTTGTAGATTTATTTGTTGTGAATTAGTATTGAAGTAACGATATATTATTGAATTAAATTATAATGCTGGACGTTTTGATTAGTAGTTGTTATTGTTAACATCATCATCATCATTGCATGACATCATGATCATTATACCATCCTATCCTATCATCATCATTACCACCACCATCATCATCATCACCATCATCATGATCACAATCACAACCATCGTCAACACTGATCATCGTCATCATCATCATCACCAAACATGACTTCTGTTACCTCGACGTGGCACAATTCAAAATATGGAAATTTGAATTTTATAAGGGGAACGCTTCCTCTCAACATTATGCTATCAAGTCAGGTTATACGAATTTCATGTATTTCCCTTAGAATCGAGATTATTAATGCAACACTTGGTGCGGAATGATTTGAAACCAAAATATCATGATTTGTGTCGATCGTGATCCATTGACATCGATATTTCTTTACGACGCAACTTTTCAGCTTCAATCTGAAGATGAACTCAGAACATCCATTTTTTTGAACCCCGAAACAACCTCTGATCTAGATCTGGGTATGGCTAACTCACAGCGTGTTGGGTTTTCACCGACAGGGACTGCACGAGGGGAGGGGCTGGTAGGGCTATAGCCCCAACATTTTTGACCTTTTCCCATACTAGTCTCTTATATAGCCCCGCTACTTTTTAAGGTGCTCCACGGTCCATGTTTTAGAGGTGAAGAAAACCGGAGAATCGGGAAAGACCCCCAACAAACTCCGCTCAAATGTGATGCCGAATCGTGGAATGGATTTCGAGACTATTGCAAACTGGGGTTTTAGATTTGAGAGAGATGAAAACCGGAGCTCTTTAAGTGATGGCGGGTCCAGGGACCCGCGAAGCAGCTCATTCATTAGCAGCGCGCATGGCTCATGTTTGTATACATGTGTACGTTAACGAGTGGCGGATTTATGGGATGCAAATGGAAACATTAATAAATAGTTCAGCTTTCGAAATTTTGCTATAACCTATCCCTTCTGACTTGTCAGATACCTGTAGATTACTCATGTGGACAAAGTAGATGGTGCGCATCCCCTCCATTAAAGATAAAAAGATACGAAATGGCCACTATGTTGGTTGATATTTTCACGCAGACACTGTTATCAGTAACACACATCCAATTCATGAGAATAAAAAGACAAATGGCTGCGGCCATGTTAGTTGAAATAAATAAATAAACCAAGATCAAACCTTTTGTCAACGTCATCCAACATGGCGGTCATGACGTCACACGTCTCTCAAGCATTAACCCACCTAATTATGTTTCAAATGCAAATTTATTCGATATTTTTATCATCTTCTTCAACATCTTTCAAACTCAACATTTCTACAGCACCTCGTCCTTTTGTTTCAACTCTGAGAACTTCGTCGATGTCACGGTAACACCCAGGGTCCACGAGACATACCTGTCAATCAAATACAATACAAATAAAAACTGGTAACACGTAGGACATGCCCTGAATTATGGGGCTGTTTCAGGGACACATTTTTTGAATATGGCAAAAAGCTCAGCAAACTCTCTTGATAAAAGAAAATTAGGAACACAGCAATCATAATTCTCCCTGTTGTTTACAAACAAACAAATAAAGTCCCCTATTCCGTCAAGCAAAAAGGAAATTCCCATGACTAGTCAGCAATTTCCAAAGGGAAATTTCTTTATCACTCGTGATCAAAATGAACTCGGCCCCTTGTAAATAAGATTGATGGGAGCCAAAACGCCAGAAGTTTGGAATTGGTAGGTGGCATAAATGTGAAAAGTGCTGTAAAACTACATGTATCAGGGTGGGTGTGGCTTCTTCCAAACTTTTACTATGACCCAATATCTTACCATCTCCAAATCAGAATCCCATTCCTCTGACTCAACAGAACTCAACAATGGCTTCAGTTTTTCTTGGACCCTTTTAGCATCTTTAGAGGGTAAGACAAGTCTTAATCTCATTTGAGTTCTTTCTATTTGCATGGTTTCTTTGAGCTGTCGTATCACTTCCAGGGCCTATTGGTATGCAAAACAAGATGATGTACTTTAAAGTAGTTCAGTGCTCAAAACTAATGCTAGTCCATTAGTCTGGGACTATTAAATCTTTGCTCCAGGCTGGTGAAAATTAGGACTCACTGGTCTATAGATTAGGATTTTTTTTGAAGGTTATAAAAAAAATTATTTCATAACCCTGGAAATGCTTTCTCCTATTTCAAGAAGAAGAAAAAAAAAGCTTTCTCAAGTTCTTCAAAACATACCTGTTGTTTTGTGCTGCGTGTTGGAATAACAGAATAGTGAATGTCTTTCATAGCTCGTTCTATTACACCAACTGGATAAGGCCTTTTGGTTTCAGGGTTGACACATTTATCAGCAACTATGGTTGCAATATCTCTGAATGATGCCTCAAGTTGTTGACTTCTTTCCTTCTCTGAAACTTGCAACTCTCCTTTGGCCAAAATCTTGGACATGATTAAGAAAAAAGAGCAACTTTGTCAGTAATGGATCATGGTGGGAAAAAATGAAAAAGCATTGTACACACCTAATTGAAAAAAAAAACATTTTGGGTTTGAAAAGGTAAAATCATCGAACAAAGACTGAAGGGTATTCTGGGTAAACAGTTACAGGGGTCGATCCAGGGGGTCTCCATCACCAGACACCGTCCAAATAAATTAAAGACTAAAAAGTCAGATCAGGATTATTGATGATGTCTTTATATTGCCCCTTTTTCATTTCAAACACCACCCTTGCAAATTTCTGGATCTGCCCCTGAGTTACCACAGAAGCTTATACTATGCATATTGCAATATTGCACAGCTCTTGAACATTTTACATTTATCTCCATTTTATTACACAACACTGAAAATACCCAGGAATATGTGCCTGATTGGACAAAATGTTGGAATACTACTTAATATACAGCGGCATTCCTGCATCCTGATTGGCTGTATTTTGAATGGTGTAGGAAAAGCTAATTGCAAAAACTACTGTATACCTTTGTGCAGATTTCTGTCTGGTCTTCGGTTCCAAAAGCCCTAACAAGATCTTCTTTCTTGGCAACTTGTCCCTTGGAAACATTTGTAAAAACTGTGTGTGTCTGTAAAACTTCATCAATATCTTTTTCTCTGTTTAAATGTTAATAAAAAATAAATAAAAATTATTAGATAAGAAAGGTAAAGCACATATTTTCCCATTTCAGACCATGTGTCATTTCTAGAGTATCATTTCTTTGTTTAATTGTTGCACTATTCCCCACTATCAGTGGTTGGATAGCAGATTATATTTGCTACTTGCAAAATTAAGAATAGTCTAGAATTTCATTCACCTACTGTATCAATAATGTGCAACCAAAGGAATCTAACATTAAAGCTTGCCACACGGGTCATGAATTTGAAAAGAAATGCCTCCCAATGGATTGAAACATTGAAACAGAACCCTGTGTTTGTGTGTGTGTGTGTGTGGGGGGGGGGGGGGGGTGTCTTTTACATTTGTTTTAATACAACCCCCCTCCCCCCCCCCCCCCCTCCTCTACCACCAAAAGTGCTTACTACCCAACATGGCCGACACATTTTATCAATCTTTAAAATTCTTATTTTTTTTGTCTTTTCATTACGATATTCGTGGAATATTCTTCTCTGACCCTCATAAATTTTCTTCTATCAAAACGTTCATGAATTATCTGACTTAATGTTCTATTTTTTTCAAAGTACGTCAAGCTTTAATACTCACACTTTATTCCTCCAAGACATAACCTTGTTCTTGTAACAAGCTATCTCGAAACGCTTACCACACTTCTTCAGCCGAACCACGGCAACATTCGTCAGTTTAACTTGATTCGTAGGAGTAAATATTGACATTTTTGGCTAAATAAGTGTAAGAAAAGGCAAAAACCACGTCTTGAATTGTAAAAACCTGTATAGTAGTTATGATGAAATTTTGCTGAGTTCACAAAATACTGAAAGGGTCTGGTAACTAAGACACAGGTAACCCAAGCATGTTTCTGTGAAAAAATTCCAACATGATCATAAATTGCAATAAAGAAATAATATAGTTATATTTTAAGAGACAGATAAGATTCCTTTATTTATTTTTCCTAATTTTATTGTAACTTTTGTGGATAGCCATAAATTTTCACAGAAACATAGCCTGGGCTTCCTGTGGCCAGGTGGAGTTTCCAAAAATCACTCAAATTAAAGTACCTTAGAAATTTAAGAATATTAAAAAACACCCAAAATAATTCCTCACGTTGAATTTTTAACTACTGTACCACTAGGATTGTTGTATTATTCTAAAAATACCATATCAGTGTTGTTGGGATTCCTGTGGTGATTCGAAACTGAAGAAGCGGTAAGATGCGGACAGCGGGTTCTGATGAAGGAGAACGTAAGCTGGTCATATAAAGTATTTATTTACTACATGTAAGATTATACTCATTGATACAGCCACAGTGACGATTACTGACGATCGATCTCCTTACTTCACATATATTTCAGTGCATTTAAACAAGGTGAACACTCTTTTGATCAGTTTTGTGGAGATCATCGACAAAGAAAGCTCCAGGTTGCATAAGAACTGATAATAATTCTGGTGCGGTACACATTACTGGCTCCATTACTGCCTCAGGTGCTGTAGGACTAGTTATTGAAGGCAAAACTCACGAGTTTGTCATGAGTATGTTGAATGGAGGATTAGATGACAAATTAGAACTTCATATTCTTGAGCACAAGCTACGGGTTACTCACATCAGAAGGGACGCCATTGGAAGCTACACACACGCTCTTATCAAGATTGCTCTTCTTCCACATTCATGGTAATAAAGTTAAATGTTTAATCTTATATTTTGTTCAATTGGAGTTTCCAGTGAATATATCTAGACTCAAATTACAATTCATAATCCCGAATCCTATTCCAACCTCGTATTGTAAATACTTAATAATATGTCGAACTTTTACATGGGTGAATTTGTAAATATTGTAATTACGTTAGCTGTGTGCTTAGCTTATCGGTTGCTATGAACAAATGCCAGATAAAATGAAGGCTTTGTGACTCAAAGCCTCATGTGTAATTGCTTTATACCTGTTATACACTATATTCATATTGCTGGATGATGGGGAAGACTAGTACTGGTGGGGATAAACAATAAAAAAAATAAAAAAATATTGAAGGTAGATGTCTTACCAAGAAGTGCATTCATCTATATTCAACATCCAGAACTTTATGATAACCTAGATTTAATCTTCCTACATTATGTTAATAGACCCTTTTAGCTTGGGCATATTTTTTCCTTATTTCAGACCACTTGTCATTCCCTGATTATCATTTTTTTGTTTAATAGTTGCACATGAGAAGAAACGGGAATATGGATACAAGATCAAACAGAAAATTTATTTATTCTAAATCTAATCTTATTCTCAATCGAATGCTAAACTGATATATATACTTTCATAACTTCCCAACTTTCATTTATTAGCTTATATTTGTGGTTTTTTTTCAGTCCCAAGTTCTTTAGCTTCACAGAAACAAAAGATGGTTACACAGTTATTGTGGAAGATAATCTATATTCAGGTACACATAGTTTAAATTCATCCATCAGATTACAGTGACTGAATGAGTGAAATTTCCATTGTGACATGACATATACTCATATAATTACTCTTGGGCATTAACCTGCCCCTGTGACAATGTAAAAATAAACCAATGATTGTTTCCATTCCCAACAGAACTACCACAAGGAGAGAGTATAGATGTTGCTGATCCAATATGGAGGGTATTGACTGTATCAGCAGGCGCACTGGGATCACACAAATTAACTGGCATCAGTAAAATAGTTAAAACAGTCATATCTCCACTGGCAGACAACAATATATCTGTGTTAATAATATCTACCTATCAGTCAGACTATGTTCTCGTAAGTATCCTCATGTTCATTCCTGTTTCTATTAGTTATTCAAATTTCAATGGTGAGGTAGCGGTAGTGCACTAGTACTGCCTCTCATCTCTGATACATGAACCCTTAAGTTAAATTCCTGGACTTGGCATCACATATGATTACAGTTTGTTGGGTCTTTCTCTTTGATTTATAATAATAATAATTTAAATTTATATTTGTTAGAGCAGACTGATTATTTTGGCATCTTTCACTGATGTGGGCCTGCTTTCACTTACACTCTAACTAGATCTCTACAATTTCATTTACTATTTTATGTATACACATCACTTGACTTACATTTTGATTTTTTTATGGAGACAAGAAAATTAGAGAACCCAGAGATAAATCCTTCTGGCTAGGGAGAAAACAACACATCAAACAAACTCAATTCACATGTGTCGTCAGCAAAGCTCAAACCAGTTGGAAGTTCTCACAGCATACGCCACCCATGCCACCATTTGAGGATTTTTCTCCAGTTTTCCCTTCCTTACAAAACTTAAGATGCTAAATTTCAGTTCAATTAGTGAATTCTTGTTTTTTATTCTTGTTTTTTTTTTTATCCTAACAGGTTAGAGAATACAACTTAAAAGTGGCAATCAAATGTTTGTACAGTAATTTTAAGATTTTTATGGAAACACCTTCAGGGTTGGAGAATATTGAGGTGTCACTGGGTGACAGAATGGAAGGCACGTTGAACAAAAATGATAGTACAGGTGAGTTTTATTTGCAGCCAAAGATGGCAGAAGTGAAGACAGACTGCTCTAATTAATTACAGACAGCATTTTCATCACTTAGTAGACCCAGTAGACCTGTTTCACATGACATCAAAGCAGCCCAATTTGCGGACAAAACAAAAGAATTTCAATCTCCTGAGAATTTGAACCTATTTTTTTGTCCTCCAAATTGAGCTGCATTCCGACATACCGCAAGGGGCCTATATGGCTTCACAAGTTGCTCAAAAATATTATAGACTTCAGCTTGAATACATGTAACATATTCCTGTTTTGTCTACAGTTCATCGCCCAATAACACATCCTTTTGTCTGTCTGCTCAATCGTTTTCACATCAGCAGTCTTGACACTGGGATGGTCCAAACGCTAATGCCGATTATTCTTGATTTCATGTTTTACTCAAGGTTGGTGATTTACGTGTAAATTAATAGACTTTATACTCCTTTACTTTTTACTTACTTTTACTTAGTCTTTCTTTAAAAATTAACTATATAATTATTTTACACCCATTACTCTCCCTATGCCAGGCTCTTCTGTGAGGCATCCAACTCACTTGTTAATTATTATGGAGGGAGGGAAACCAGAGAACACAGAGAAAAAACCCTTGTGGTAAGGGAAAGGACAACACACCAAACAAACTCAACTCAAATAGCTGTGCCCAGGCTTTGGTCAATCCAAAAGTTATTTCATGCTATTGATAAAGGTTTTTTTATTTAGTGACAAACTCACAATTATTAAGGCCACTTCCAAGATACATGCTGTGCTTGTCAAAGTCAAAGATTTCAATATGAGGCTCCATGCTAAATTCTCAGTGATTCGTGACAGGAGAAAATAACAAATTTCATTTAGCATGGAGCATCATACTGAAACTTTTGTGATAACGGAAGCATATCTTGGACGTAGGGTATTGAATTACTAATCATATGTTGATCATACTGTAGCTCCAAACCCAAGCAAGCAGAGGGCCATGAAATTTTTTTTCATTTGTCAATTGTTGAGGGAGACACCACTCTTGTCTTGGATAATGAATCACTTTCAAGGTATTATGAAAAATCTTTTTCCTTTCCTCTTTATTGTATCTTGTTATTTCAAATAAGACCTGTTTAGTTTGTGCATAATAATTCAGAATCCAGTTATAATTGTGCGGTAATACAAGCAACAAAATTGTGCAACTTGTCATGCAACATTGTTGCGTACTTGCAAGTTGCAGAGTAAATGTGGCTCGTGTTACTAACTCATGCAACAACAAGATTTTGTTGCACAAAGTAGCTGTAGAAGCTCTTTCCACTCTCTGCAACAAAGAAAATTTGTCACCTGTGGGTAGGTGATATGATCAATATCTGCTCAGTGTGCAGCTTGTAACACAACAATGCTGCATGACAAGTTGCACAATCTTTTTGCTGTATTACTTCACCTTCAAAGTCAAATGTGTGATGCAAGTTACTGTACATGAAATATTTCCTAGGTAGTGTAATGATAGTACTGTATTCTGTCTGTGCAACTGCAATGCATGGAACATTGCTGAGTGTACAGTATAAACATTAGTCTGCCTGTGCATTTGCAACAAACTAAATAGAATTGCAAAACCAGCGACAAAGACCATTTCCAGGTGTAACACCTCCTTTAATGGTTATATTATACATCATCAATGCTCCTTATAGGTTTCCAAGTGGTTCACTTCACACAGATAACAGCGATGAGTGCTGGAGAATGGTAAGAATAGGAGACACCCCTCTAGGATTTGGTAAGTCATTTCTCAGTTTGTATACTTTAGGAAATTAATTTGATGTCTCAGGGGGTTAGTGTAATGGTTGGCTATGCTAGATGCCATAATTCAGCATCCTACATGGAAGTTTTACCACAGGGAACCTGGTTCTGGAGTGTGACCACTCAGTACAAAGTAATAATCTTTCATTCTGATACTGGTTTGCTTTGTGCAGCATCGTGTTACATGTCAACCCATATGTGACAGAAAGAAAGATTGTTTTCTTTGTACACAGTGTTCATGCTCTGCAGCTGGTTTCCTTGTGGTTTTATTAGCTGAAAGTTGTTTCAAAAGAAAAAAATATCAGATTGGCAACTTTTGCCCTTATTAGTTATAAGGCTTAGTTATAGTCTCAAGGGTGGTGTTAAGTATGCAAAATGCAATTGCCTCTCACTTTTTGGGTCTCAGTTTTGATTTGGGGACTGACCTCACTGGGACCACGAGTCCGTCCGTTAGTCCCTCATTTAGTGTTTAATATTACGTTTATCTAATTAGTTTAATTTTTTTCGTAATGCACTAGATGGAAGTTACTATAAAATAAATAAATAAATAAATAAATATTGCAGTACTCTGCATCACATAAGTAGGGTTTGTTGGGTCTATCCTTATATTTGAGGGTGTTTGGCATCTTTGGCTGCCATTGGTCGCATAATTATGAAAATGGGTATAAGAATAACTTGTATGGATTTTGTATCCATTACATGACTTGCCTGCAGATGAGAGTGGTGTTGCCGCACAAGTAGCTGAACCCCTAGCTGATGCTCAAATGACCGCATACTATATCAGTACATATGCACTAGGACACACCCTGGTAGGTCCCCCTTCTATGTATCGCATGCTGTGGTTAGATGGTTTGTTGTGGCACTGCAAGTTTATGATCTGGCACAAAAATCTGTTTAAAAAATAGCACATATATTCTTGTTCTTGTAATTTGAGTGACTCTAGTTCTAGAGTACATGTAGACTCAGCTTTCCAGTCTCGGGTTTTGCAGGCAGCCACGATAGTCTGAGCCTAGTTCTAGAGACAAGTTTTTAATTTTATTTTCCTCTTGCTTTCTTTTCGATCAATCCTGGGCTTTGCAGTGTTCCATGCTGTGATACAACAGCCAAAGCTTAATAGATAGATTTTTTGGATTTTTCACGCCTGGAATCTTTTGGTCTAAAGATAACTCTTGCATGCCACTTCATAACATCCAATCACAGCTTCTTTATTTTCTAGTTTAATAAAATATAATTGTCATCCTTTTAGAGGAGTGTGGGATTGTTGCACAAGTATCAGAACCAATAGCTCATGCTGATATTAGCACTTATTACATCTGCACTTTCTTATTTGACCATCAAATGGTATGTAATGGTGTAATGGACACTGGTGGGTCTGCTCTAGCTAACAAAGTTATAATGACGACAATACTAATAACAATAATGCTAATAATCATCAGTATCATCACCATAACTGCCAATATCACTATCATTATCGTCACCATGATCATCATCACCATCATCACCATCATCAATCATCATCACCATCATCACCATCATCAGTATCATCACCATAACTGCCAATATCTATCATTATCATCACCATGATCATCATCACCATCATCACCATCATCAATCATTATCACCATCATTACCATCAATAATTATCACTACCATCACTACCATCATCTCACATCACTGCCAACATCACTATCATTATCATCACCATGATCATCATCACCATCATCAATCATCGCCATCATTACCATCAATAATTATCACCATCACTACCATCATCTCATCATTATATTCATCCTGACACCATCATCGCCTTCTTCATCATGATCATCATTGTTATCATTATTTTCATCACCACCATTAATAATAATCATAATCATCTTCATCATCACCATCAGGCACTATCATCATGATCTCATCACTGCACCATCATCATCTCATTATCTTCATCTTGACATCATCATCATCACCTTCTTCATCATTTTCATCAACATCACTGCCAATATCATTATCATCACCATGATCATTATCACCATCATCGTATTGTCATTATCAGATAATGACAATATCTTCATCATGATATTATCATCATCGCCTTCTTCATCATCATGATCATCGTATTCACCACCACCACCACCAAGACCATTATCATCATCATCACCGCCATCAATAATATTCCAGACAATCTCTTAAAGTCAATTAATTCAGGCACCATACACAAAGGGCAAGGACTAAAGTAACCAATTTAACACACATTTTTTGTTTATATTCTAGATTCCTGAAGGAGAGATCAACCACGCATTAGAGATATTGAATTCTTTGAAAGCCAGCTAAATAGGCATGTAAATCTATCTCTCTCTCTCCAAACTATTATGATAATTATTTTATTGAAATTTAAAGATACCGAACCATAACATCATATAACCTTACCCCAGACCAAAACTTGAATAATTTTACTCTACATGAAAAATAATAAGTATAATACATAGTAGTAGACACTAATTCCATTGTTTTCTTTTGTTTCACTTTGACTTTAAGTCACTAAAGCAATTTTACTTGCCCGGCCATGAAACAAAGTTGTATAGTAAGTTACTAACAGCCAAAGTAAAGCAAAAGAAAACAATGGAATTAGTGTCTACTACTATGTATTATGCTTGCTATTTTGTTACAGTCCAAATTTATTCCTTTTGTATCATGAAGAACAGGCGTAGCTCAGTTGGTTAGTGCGCCCTTAAGAGCTAGAGGTCCATGGTAAGACCCTCAGGATCTGCACGTCTATTTTTACTTTTCTCTAATCCATGTAGCTCGGCTTTGAATACTCTTAAAACAGAGCACTGATGGAGAGAGAGGGGGTAAAGGGGGTACCGTCGGCTTCCTGGGATACCTGCCACAGTTCCCTGCGCCATCTTGAAAGGTAGTTGTGCCTTGCAATGATAGAGACATGTGAATAGTTGTTAAAAAGGTCTCTATCATTACAAGGTCACCTCATGTCTCGCTTCAATACAAAGGCACGACTGATGGCGCAGGGAACTGTGAAAGGGACTATTATACTATTACAAGGACCGCAGAGAGGCCTGGATAGTGGTGATGGTTGGAGGGAGGGGGACTTAGCTTTTAAAACACACCTGTAGCAGACTAGGCATTATAATACTGAAAGTGGGCCGTTAGTGTAGAAGGAGGTAGGCAACAGCCCAGTACCTCCCTCTCCGTGGTCCCCCTGATTATTTTTTCGATATAGATAGTTGCTTGTTCAACTAACCTAGGAATTTGTAGAATACACAGGTGGGGTAACTTCGGGCAGAATGATGCGTACTTGGAATCGTTTAAATGCATGGGTTTCTCTTAAAATTTGCAGTAAAATTTGCAATAATTATGTAGAAAGTACTGAATGATTAGGAAAGCATTTTTGGAACGAGTGGGAAACCTACAGTACTGACTTACAGCACGTACACGGTACAACATGCCGTAACATTAAATTAGTTACAGCACGTACACGGTACCGTATTGCCGTATCGTTTCCCACTCGTACATTAAAAAAGCATGCAAATTCAAGTAAAGACAAAAAACATCAACAGATGGGATAAAAGGAAAGGAAAATTATCGTAAGGGTTTACTAATAAGCATAACAAGGATGCATGAAGATACGAGTCATTTTAACTTCGAATGTTGAGGAATAATTTTATGATTTTATCTCGTTTGGCACCGACAATCTTTTTTTTAAATAGGTATATATTGGAATAAATCTCATCGATAATCATAGATGATACGGACAAATTACAAATTAGATTTTTATATTTAAATATTTTATATTTACTGCATGGTGGCTGCATGTAATGTCCGTTCGTTTTGGGGTTAAAAGAAATTCAGTTATTTTATTAAGAATGTGAACGAACTGACTCATTAAATGCTTTTGAAAATTTGGGTACGTTGAGTATTTGTTCGTCATTGTACTGGCTTATCCGGTGTTTTTAAACCCAGAACTCACACTAGATAATACACAGTATACTGTATATGAGATATGCACTACTTTATTATCATGACCAGAGGATGTAAAGAAACCCTGGCAGTGACCTACCTTAGTGTCTACACCTCATACTAACCATTGCTCATGATTGTAAATTGTAAAATATCATCAGCCATTTGAATACGACCTGCAACTTTGCTGGCAATGGCGTGATGTTATCAGCCAATGAAATGCGACTTCTAGGTGTACCGCTGACCAGAATTAGTAAGCGTTTTTTAATTCCTAGTTTTGTTGCTGAAAAAGTTAGGGCGTGTCATATCCCTCGAAAACCTGAGTGAAGGAAAAAGCTTGCAAAGTATTTATGTTTAGTTAAGGGTTTTATTCGTCATTATTATAATACATATGCCACACTTTAGCTACCGAAACTTCACTCTATCATAAAACAGAGCTGCGTCTGGACTCTATGCTTTTTTGATTACAAACTTTTCAACTTACTGTCATTGCAATCATTTATGCTTCAGACACTGTCGCAGCTCAAACATTTGAAATGCTAAAAACTAGCTCGCATTTAAAATGCTAAAAATTATGAAGCTTCTACGCTAGCGTATAATGATCAGATCAAAAAATGTTTACACCCCTTGCAAATGATAAAATAAGCCATGCGTTTGATAATTGTCTATACAACCAATGCCCCCCCCCCCCCCCATCCCATCCCCCCTTAAAACTTACGCTCCTACGCCCCAGTAAGTGGTATAGAACCCTTGCACGTGACGTCATAGCAGCTCAATTTAGAGGGCAAAACAAAACAAATCTGCGGAGAATTGGAACCTATAGATTTACACTCAGAATTGAGCTCCATTCTGACGTGGTGTAAGGGGTCTATGCATCACTGGAGTCAGCCAAAGCTAAATACAAAGGATTGGTTCGGTTTAAGGCCTCGTCATTGGTTTCCTCGAGTGATTTGTACAATGGACTTAGGCTCATTTCTATTCCTTCCTTTCGCTTGCTTTCCGTTTCTTCCTGCTCAAAAACGGGATTGTCGAAAACTGTCGGTTGGACGTCATCTTGTCCCTCGTGGACACTGTTGGCTGCCTTTACGATTGGAGGTCCTCGTTTCTTTTTCAGATATAAATATCCTAAAACAAGAACCACTGCAAGAAAAAATTGTAGATTATTTTTAATGAATAATGATGATGTTGCTGGATTCATAGAGCAGCCCGTTTTATCCTTTTCCCTGAAAAGAAAGCTGAAAAGAAAGCATTGTCATGCAATTTTGAAGGCTCAGCTTTCGCAAAAGTGATATCTTAAATGGCCTTTATTTATGAGGTCAATTTAGAAGAGAGAAAGGTGGGGGAGGAGAGGGAAGGTGGGGAGAAGGGGAGAAAGGGGGAGGGGGAGGGGGCAAAATTTGGTGACTTTTCAGAACATCATTCATTGACGGAAGGCATATATCATGCGAGACGTCTGAAGATTGCAGCAACATGAAAAGCGCTCTGAAAGGACCTTTCCCATACTGGCTCGAGTGACCACAAAACAATGGCTTCAGTCAAGGATGGACTTGATAAAATACAGTAACACATCAAGTCGATCCAACGTCGATTTGGAGCCATTGTTTCGTGGTCACTTAAGCGAATTCGGGAGGGTTTTTATGTGATAAAACAAACAACTCACCAACTATGAACAGTATGCCAAATCCAACACCAACAGCAATTTTCCAAGATTGCTCTCCACTTCGTCGGCCTTTCTGTTTGAGGGTGTTACTGTCGTTTCTAGCTGGTGCAGTCTGCTCTGTGAATTGTTTACTGGTTGGCAAACCAGTAAATGTTGTGATGGGTGGTTTCGTAGGCTGAGTAGAAGGGGCTGTCTGAGATGGGGTACTAGTCGAATATTGAACTGAAAAATAAACAGTGAAATAAGATGTGAGATGAAAAAGCTAAGAAATTAAGAGTCCCAAAAAACTGCTGTCTACTGTGAAGCACACAAGTAATGACTGCATGTTTAATGAAATGTAGATGAAGCTTTGCTACTGGAAAAATTACGAGCCTATCAATTTATTACTAAGGAGCAGCTTGTTAACTGACTGAAAGATTGACTGACTGAGTGAGTGACTGACCGAACGACCGACAAACCGACCGTCCGACCAACTGACTGACCAACCAACTGACTGAAAGACAGACTGACATAGTGAATGACTGACTGACCAAGTGACTGACTGACCGAACGACCGACAAACCGACCAACTGACTGACCAATCAACTGACTGAAAGACAGACTGACATAGTAAATGACTGACTAACCAAGTGACTGAATGACCGACCGACCGACTGACTACAATATTGACTGAGTCAATGACCGACTGAGTGACTAAGTGAGTTACTTATGCCTGCGTGAGTGGGTAACTAACTGATCGACAAAAATGTCAGCTGTACAAAATGACTCGTCTAACTTCATTAAGTACTAATGCCCTACCTTTACAATCGTTAATATCCTTGCTGCCTGTGCCATTGGTAGTAAAACCTGGTGGGCAGGGTAAACAAGATGACTGGCTCTGACTTGGTTGGTAGGTGTGTAAGGGACAGGGCGTACAAGTACTGACTGCTGCATTCATTGAGGAACCAAATGTACCAGGAGGACAGTTGACTGTGAGGAACACAAACGTAAAGAAAACTAATATTAAATGCAATTTATTATGGAATTCTGAAGGAACTTTTGTGGTGATCAACGTCGGGGCATGCGGCAAGATCACAGATCACAGATCAAATTCCTGAACAAATGACAAGCATTTCTGTTCAATGGCTATATAGTATTTTCAAAAGAATTCAACTCCACATAAAACAGTCGGTTATATAGCTTACTTACCGCACATGTATTCATTTTTGTTTAACTGCTTTCCTTGGTCACAAATCCCCAAAAACCGTAAGGCAGATACACTGTTCTTCATCAGTTCGTATTTCGTTGTTCCTATATTAACCGTATGTGTCTCTCTTGAAGTGGCGTTAAGCAAAGTGCTCACAGCTTTACTGAGTTGTGCTACAGAATCTTCAACGTTGTTAGCATTCTGCTCTGCTTGTGTTTTTGATAGGTTAAAAGATCCGGTGTTCGTGCTTCGGATCACGAATGTTGACTCGCAAATCGTAGCGTTTGCTGCAGCACCGTTAACATCTGGGTAGCAACGTTTGAGGCGGGTCCCAGACACGCAGTCTGAAGTTAAAGAAGTTAGTGGACAGATCCAATTTCCAAGGAAAATGTTTACAGTTTCTTCGGAATTTGTTTCCTGGATACCTCTCTCAACACTGTAAAATCCGTGTTTAGATTCCTGTTCGTGATCAACTGTGCTGAGCCTGATATGTGCGGTGAACAGGACTCCGGGTCGCACAAGCTCAAAATCTAACACTGTTATTAATGTATCCTGAGAATCGATACTGCCATATATGTTACTTATTTGACACTTATAAATCCCTTGATGCTGATTATTTGCTCTGTTGACAGAGTAAATGGGGTACGTCTGGCCAGCCAGTGTATTATACGCATCGTTGGGTCCTTTTTTGAAGTACCATTGGTATTCTATTGGACGGGATTTGCTTGATCCCTCACATTCTAAGTAGAAATCACTGTCCATTGTGACACTCAGTCGTGATGAAGGCTGCTTTGTGATCATTGGTGGACTATGCACTATCACCAGGGAAGGAGCCGATTCGATTAATGCCACGTGATTATATGCAACGCAGGTGTAGTTCCCGCTATCTTCATTCCTGACGCTTTCCCTAAAGAGGTCATTATTCACTCGACCTTGGAGTACTTTTCCATCTTTTTTCCATTGATAAGAAGGCGCTGGAACACCTACAGCCAAGCACTTTAGAGTAAGCTGATTCCCAACATTGATTTCATTGATGGCATTGGGCTGTTTCGTTACATTGGGTGCTGATGCACAAAACGTTTCCAAATCTTTTGCTCCTTCGAGTTTATCTAGTACACTCTTAGATTCATCATTAGCTTCTTTCGCTGAAAAATCAAAGGTGTTTAGTATCGCTGTGAAATACTTTCTTACATCAGATATTTGAGATTTCAGATACGAGGCTTTGGGAAGTGTTACATTATCATAAAGATAAAAGATATTGTCTAAATTATCTTGCATGCAGTCTGTAAACCCATTGCACACGGTTGCAGGGTTGTGAAAGAGTTTTTCCATCACCGCAAACCAATCAGAGAAAACAAGCCGACCAACTTCTTGCAGTGTGCTAAAAGTTGATGCATTTATTAGCTCCAGAATGGAATTTGCCTGGATAATTTCTTGCTGTTTAACGATACTTTTCTTCGCAAGATCAATGTCTTGGCTTGTTAAGCCGAGCTTGTTTGCTGTGTCACTGTCGAAAGGCAGCCCCTGGTCACTACTTGCTCCGTTACTTGATACGTTAGCAACATCTGTTAAGGTTTTTAGTATTCTTTGAGTAACATTGTACAGAGACCTCATCACTTCGTTAAGTCCACGCTCATAGTTCACAGACAAGGAACACTTTCTTTTCAACTTTATCAAACCATCAAGACCTTGGTTTTCATTTGCTTCTTGGCTTTGAATTTGATCTTGGATCATCATTTTATACTCATCACGGAGAGCTGCAGAAATCTTTCCATAATAAGAAGATGCAATTGTTCTTGATGCATTGTGCAAGAAAGACTTAGAAAGCTTTGACTTCAGCATTATATTGAACTTCTTCACAACTCCCTCAGCGGACGTTGTGATTTCTACTGGAACACTCGAGACATCAGAGTCTTTAACAATGTCAAATGATGCCATGGTAACAGTCACCAGTTTTGCTTGCGTTTTTGACTGCCACTTTTTAGCAAGCATCAAAGCATCACCCATCTTTGCTTTATTCTTTAAGTGAGCCTTTCTAGAAAGTTCTGCAGCCAAGCTTGTACTTTGGTAGCTTTTTTGAAGAACATCACGTGAGGTCGTCAGAGTTTGAAGATTCGTTCTTCTTCTCTCGACCTCAATCTCAACCTTATAAATATTCCTTTGCAGATCTAAGAGACTCTTGTAGGGTTGGACGAGTGTTTGCTTAGCCTGAGAGAGTTTTTCAATAGCAGTATGCCTGATAATGTGACAGAAAATGTTTCTTTTCCTGCAAGCCATGTTCTTGACTCTAGTGACACAGGAAGTTTTTTTGCAACATGGAGTTGATATGGATTCTGTTTGTGTCTTTATTTCGCACGAAGTCTCACACGGATATAAAACGTTCTTGTAATGAAAGTTATAGCTGTTGGTATAACACGAAGAAGATATCGTGCTGCATTGCCAATAATTCACACTTTTCCTACGACATTTCATTGCATCTTGCGAGTCCATTTTGTTAGTGTTGTATGCTGAAGGTTTGGACAAGGTGTAATCATCAACCGTTTCTTCAGCTTTTCGCATTCTTCCTGTCGCCAGATAAAACTTTAAGACCTTCTTCGTTCGCAGCGACAACCATTCTGGGATAACAGACGGCGAGACACCTTTAACAGTTTTGCTTCTTTTTTCTAAATTAGAAACAAAGTCACCAAATCCTGATGTAAAACCACATTTGATAGACGATTGTTTCTGCATTTCGTCTTTTCGCGCGCCGGTGACATTCTTGCAGATATCTTTCTTGCATTCTTTCCAAACTCCAAACGGTGCTGTCCTCTCTACTGCAGAATGATAACATGCTCCTTGACAGAGATTGCGTATTTTACCGGTGATGTTGGTATCACACATGGAACACATACTACCTGGTACACACTCAAAGGGACATTCATTGACTGCACACAGGTTTTCAAAAATCTTGACGGTATCGTTGAATTCACTTGTTGTATTGACGTACAACACTCGCCTTGCCTCCGTGTATGTTTTGGTCGACAGACTAAGATTCCTGACAGCGTCCAAATACAGTGCATTAGCGTTCTGCAACCGCAATTCTGCAACGTCTAGTAGGAGTTTTGTTTTATTCGCTCTTGATTCAGCCAACTGCTTAGCTTTTTGAGTAACAGCCATTCTTTTGCCAACTTGGGTCACAATAACCTGTATGTACTCGTTCGTGGATATTTCAATCGCAGACAGCAACGATGCTTTTTCTCCAGATCTATTGTCAAACACACCACGCATCCTTAACGACAATTTCTCCCAAGGTTTCAGTTGACCAGAAACGTTCACAATTGCTGGAAATTGTTGAAAAACATTCAATCTGATAGTGGAGAATCGTAAAGAGCTGTTTTGAATCTTTATCGAAACTGGGATAACTTCCCCGAATAAGCGAGCCTTGGCGGACAACATACCGTACGACTCTTTAGGTGATAAACGCACTTCCAAAAAGTGACCAGAATTAGGTACAAATACAACGAAATTCCCAAGTTTCGTTTCCTCGTTGACTGTACTTAACATATGAACGCCACTATCAGATAGTCCGGCATCGAAAGGCTTGCAACTGCTCCTCAACATTCTGTTGATTTTGATGTCAATTGTTGTATTTGGGAACCGTAAAGGACCGTACTTAGATGAACCATTGATGTAAAGAACTATGTCTGTAATTTCATAATCTTTGGTGCCTTCACTATTGGTATCGTTCTGCCCGGAGTTGTTGTGGTACTTTTTCATGTTGATGGATACAAATGCTTCCATGTTGTCGGTTATCTCAAGGTACGACGAGATAGTGCTTGTGTTCAAGGATTTTCCATTTAATAAACCCTTGATAAGCATATCAGTTTGTCCATCCAGTTTGCATTCATTGTTCGGGCCAGCTAATGATTCTGGTAAAGAAAAGGATACATATTAGTATGTATTATGGTGGTAGTAATGGGCTTTCAATTTTTATTGCATTGAAATATTTTGCGTGTGTAACAAATACTAAATTCACAGAAAATATTTGACAGGGCAAAACAACCCAATAACGTTTATATACATGTGACGCGCTCCTGCCACAACTTTCTTCCACAACACACCGCCACGACTTAGAGCCCTAAGCAGTGAGAGCTACACATCCACCGCTTTTGATATTTAATTCTAAGACCTCCAACTGAAGCTTCCAGTTGTCTGAGTTTTATATATGTTTCAGACAGTTGAAAATTTGATAGACGGAAGCAAGAACATGAGCCAGAAAAACCTGCCGTTTTATAAGCTTGTATATGCACATCATTAGAATTTAAAAGTTTATACCTACCGTTATGCTTGATACTTGATTTCATTTTAGAAAATTCTATTATCAAAGGTTCAGGTCCAGACTGATAGTCTACAGTCGTGGATATGGTAGCAACACCTCGTACATCAGCTTGCCATTGGGAAGGTAAGCCATCGGTTAACTAAACAGACAAATTTGATTAAGTTAACTGGAAAAGGAGATAATGTGTACTGAATTAAGGCAAGGGTTCCCCGGTTTTTGGGATGGATTTGTGCATGTGATGACACAGCTGCCATGTTGGTTGACTTGAACAAAATATTAGATCTTGGTTTCTTCTGTTATTTCGACCAACATGGCAGCCATGTTGTCCTTGTGCATGTGACCGTATTGGTTGACTTGAACAAAATATGTGGTCTTGGTTTCTTTCGTCATGCATATCAACTAACATGGCGGAATTGCTTTGCTTTTTCTCATGGGAAAAGACGCACACCTTGTCAACAGTGGCGTAGCGAGGGGGGCAAACTAGGGGCGATCGAAAATCGGATCGAGCCTTTTTTTATTTGATAGACGATGCCACTGGCGTAGGGAGAGAGCGGGTACTTGCCTCCCCCCAATTTTACGTTTTTATTCTAGGTGCCCCCCCCCCTCAGATCCTGTATGTCACCTATAGACAACATCACAGTTTTACCTTTTCTATTTCTGCATCAAAAAGTGTGCTTCCTCTGACAACAATGTTTTCTCCATTCTTCAAAGTGGCGTTTAATCCACCGAACATTTCCAAGTTACCGACAAAAGGTTGTTGTGAATTCAAAGATTCTCTTCGTGAAATGGTTTTGTCCAGAGAGAATTGCACATAAATAAACGACATATCCCAACCAGCTGAACTAAAAGTCTTCTGCATGTCCATGGTTTGTATTTGATAGAAAGATAATAGATTAAATGCCACGATGATATTCGGTCTCTCAGTCCTGGAGCAGAGTTCAACTGCAACCACATGGGGTTTGGACTTCGTAGATTGTGAAAGACGTAAAGTACTTTGCCTGACTTGTAGTATCGTTTCATCAGTGATGAATAACACAGAGAACAACTTATCAGCTCCAATGGTAACTTTGTCACTCCCAATAACACTCAGCAGTTGCTTGCCTGTCCAGATATGTGTCTGTACATATGATGATGATGTTCCCGTGGTTCGAATGCTAAACCATGGTGGAAAACTCGTACCAGATGAACGGAGAAATTGTGTCGCAAAAATGCTTGACAAAGAACATTGGTTTTTTGACGAATCCGGTGAACAAGATGTCACCGAAGATCCTTGAATCGCCTTCCCACTTGAAAGGTTTATTCCTGTGGTCGAAACCGGGAGAACGTTGGCTTTGTTGTTTAGACTTACAATTCCATCTGTAGCAATACCTTTTCCAATGTAGTTCCAAGTGGTCGTCGAGTATAGAACAACACTAGCATTTGTCTCAGTGCATTTCTGATACTCCATTTGGTAGCATCCCTTTGAAAATGTTAGATTTGAACTGCAAGATGAGTTGTGTCCTACAACAGACACCACATCGGGAGAAGGCATTTTGTAAACATAGCTGCCTAGTCCAGAGAGACTGTACTTCACGAGATGATCACCGAGGACAACAGAAGAAATATTCATGTTTATATTTACAAAGGGCTTGCCAGTCTTGGTCTGGTTTGGAAGAATAAGCCAAGAACTTGGATAGAATACGATCTCATTTGACAAAGGAGTAAATACGACAGGTTTATTAGGTGAACTCAAGACGAAGGTAACATTGGTACGGTTTCCTGGTGTTAGGATTGGATAATTGGGTGTTATCACTTGACCTTCATCGCAGAGGGCTCCTTTGAAGCCAGTATTTGTACAATTGCACTGGACTGTGGTGGAGTTCACTAAGAGGCAAGCGCCACCATTTTTGCAAGGTTTGTACTGACACAAATCTGCAACTGAATTAGATCAAAGAGTGGAGTCAAGATGAAATAAGCCATACGACAAGATAGTCCACTCACATGTGATGCTGAGTCCTGGAATCGAAACGGAGACCAGCCATGCCAGGAGGCACAACAATAGTCTTTCCCCCCTGGGAAACCGAATTCTTTCTCATGTAAATCATATTAGGCCAGATTCAATAACCCCTGCCTCCTGTCATGGCTGCATGCCATCACGTTATGATGCAACGCCTCTATACTGCTACACCACCCTTAAGATCTTAAGTGCAACAAAATCCTTTTTCCTATTCGTCTGATATCGTAGAACCCGCGTGCTTTATAAGTGCACACATGCAGATGTGCGCGCGTTTTTTATCTCTTCGTAGAATTACCTTTGCATTTACTAATCGATGGTTTCCACTGTTCACCATGCGAGCATTTTGTAACTGACGGACCATCCAAAATAAACCCTGAGTTACATCCAACCACACACTGAGAGTCGTACGAACTAGCACAAGGAATGTACACATAGCCATTAGATGGAGGTTTCAAACTCGAGCACTGTTTCTGTACGCATCGAGGTTGTTGACCACTCCATTGAGCATCAGACATACATACACGAACCATTGAACCAAGCAACTCGTAGCCGGTTTTACACGAGAATCGGCAGACATCGTCCGTGTTGAAGCCAGTGCAACTCCTTGATCCATAAGATGGTGTAGCGATTGATTGACACGGATAGCCTGGAGACAAAAAAACCTGGACTTACTGACAGTGTTTGTTACACTCAAAAGAACGAAATAAGTGAGATCTTTTATCTTAGAAGTAATAGATAGACACAAATAGATTTTTAATTTTTAAGGCAAAGATAGTAAGTATACGCTAAATAATACAAACAAATGAGAAAATCAAGCAAAAGAACCTGCCAATTTTATCGATACCCTGAAAAAACCTCGAGGTAAAATTGTTCGAATTTGTAAGGTTCCATAATAGCACATGAAGATATCAGAGCGATAGATAGAATGAAGGAAAGCTAGAAATATGTTTGATATGAGAATTCATCGGCTGCGGAAGATTCACAAGATGTTCACTCACTTTTACATGTCTTGAGGTCAATATCAAGGTAGTAACCATGGCGACAGCTACAATAGAAGGTGCCAATCACGTTAACACATCGCTGAGAACAACCGTCTATACCCAACTGGCACTCATTGATGTCTGGAATGCAATGGTTAGTGATACGTGGTTAGTAGTAAAACAATCAGAACACGGCACGGACACGGTACGGAATTGAGAGTATTCTTTGAACCAATCACAGCTCGCGATATAACTGAACATCCAATCAAAATTCAGACACGGCACGGTCATGGTCATATTCACGGTTTATACGTACCATTACAACTCCTATTGTTAGTGGCAAGTTCATATCCAGTGTGACATCGGCAATAATACCCTCCAATGGTATTGTTACAAATATGTGCACAGCCGTCCGTACCAAGTTCACACTCATCAATGTCTAAAGTGAGAAATCGCAGTAGACTTTTTTAGCTTGGGCATATTGCTACTCCCCATTTCAGTTCACGAGTCATTCCCTTGAGTATCATTTCTTTGTTCGACGGTTGCACATGAGAAGACACATGAATATGATACAACTCAAACAATGAATCTTATTCTCAAGAGAATGACACGTGGTCTGAAAATTATGGGAAAACATTACGCCCAAGCTATGGGTTTAGAAGACACATGAATATGGCAAAAAAATCTTATTCTTAAGGGAATGTTACGTAGTCTGAAATGGGAAAACATTACACCCAAGCTATAAGCTTATTTGGTTAGAAAGAAGTCCTTACAAATTTTGAGTCGTGAAAGTTAACTTAGAATACAGTAAGAACTAAACTTTACCCAGACAAGTGTTATTGTTCCTTTCAT
This sequence comes from Anthopleura sola, assembly GCA_023349425.1. Classification (NCBI taxonomy): domain Eukaryota; kingdom Metazoa; phylum Cnidaria; class Anthozoa; order Actiniaria; family Actiniidae; genus Anthopleura; species Anthopleura sola. The sequence continues at coordinate 2,776,160 of JALHLI010000014.1, forward strand.
TTAGGTCGTAACCTTGGCGACAGTCACATGTGTAATGTCCCGGATGATTGATACATTTCTGCTGACACGTATTATTACCCGTCATGCACTCGTCGTGATCTAAAGGAAAGAAAATCAACAATCAGTTTTATTTGCTTGGTGTCAATCAGATGAATGAATCTTATAAATGTCATTACCAGCCTACAATGACAAGCAAACACTGTCCGTCATGTGCTATCAACCAGAGAGTATTCTATAATTGTTTGGTGTCAATCAGATGAATGAATCTTATAAATGTCATTACCAGCCTACAATGACAGGCAAACACTGCCCGTCATGTGCTATCAACCAGAGAGTATTCTATAATTGCTTGGTATCAATATCAGCTGGATGAATCTCATGAATCTTATTACCAGCCTACAGTGACAGGTAAACACTGCCCGTCGCGTGCTATCAATCAGAGAATATTCAGCGAAGGTCAAATACTGTCCTACATGCTCAATCAGGTTTCTATTCAAACCTTGGCATTCAGTTGGTGAAATTTCCACATACAGGAGACCGGAAATGGCGTCTATTAAAAGCAAGAAGTTTCTCATACTATGATAACGATATCAGAATAAAACCGATACGTACCAGCACAATCCCTGCGATTTGTAGTCAGTAGAAACCCTGGTGGACATGAACATTCGTAGCTACCAGCGGTATTGTTACAACGGTATGCGCAGCCATGTTTCGTGCCATTAGATATGGAGCACTCGTCAATATCTAGAAATAAACCAGTCTGTTATATTCGGCCTGTATCTTTTCCCATGGGAATGGAAGGGAAAAAGACGTGGCCGTATGTTGGGACTATGACAACACATGCACAGTGACAAAAGGCATGATAGCAGACACAAAGACCAAATCTTTTACTCAAGTTAACCAACATGGCGGCTATTACGTCATACGCATACGAGGACAAAAGACATGACCGCCATGTTGGTTGACGTAACAAATGAAACGAAAGATCAAATCTTCTGTTCACGCACGGCTAACTCACAAATTGAATTTTAATTTAGAGTGGGAGGAAAACCGGAGAAAACCCTTTAAATAAAGTTGAGAGATCCAACACACTCTGTTCACGGCATGTGAGGGCATGTCCATGATTCGAACCCGAGACCCCAGTGGTGAGAGGCGAGTGAACTACAACTACTCCACATTAGATCATAGTGCTGAGTTAATCTTTTTTCTCACAAACCTGAGCAAGTTTTATTGTCACTGTTCAACAGGTATCCATTATAGCACCCACACTTGTAAGTCCCTGGTTGATTAAGGCAGAGTTGTTGACAGCCCGTATTGTTGCTGGTGATGCACTCGTTGATATCTGATGGAAAAACAAAAACAGATTAAGGCTCGAACTTTATGACGGGTAGCCTGTGTCGCGTCAACCGGCAGGCTACACTAGTGGATCTCTACTCCTACCCAGGTGTTTCAAAGAATTTAGAGAAAAAAAAGTTGAAGTATACGTGTTGTTTAAAAAATTAAAGTAAATCTTTGCGATCCATCTTCTCAAATTATGTGAGATATATGACTTTTAAGACTTGGGCGAGGGCCGCTTGAATTACAACAACAATCCTTTTTGCGCTTAGTTTTTCGTACAGCTGGACCTACCTGTCAGTCATCTTTCACCAACATTTCTTTCAGAAAATCTCTTTGTCTATTATTTTTCCGACATACTGGCCCGAACACGACAGACTATCTGGCACTCTCCCGCTAAGCAAAACCGAACTCTTCCTAATTTGACGTTTTAATTAGAAGTTTTAAATGTCTTTTTGATCACCATCTGTTCGACAAGGTCTTCTCTCACAAACGTAATGAAAAGATTACGTCTGTAAGAAAGAAAAAGTATGCTGAGGAAAATATTAAAATTTAAGCTTGTGACATGTTACCTTGACAATGGGTCTTTCCTTGTAGTGTAAATCCCACGTCACACGAGCAATTGAAGGAACCTACGGTGTCGTTACAGTAATGATCACAGCCACCATTATTTGTAGCACATTCATTTACATCTGAAATTAAAATACATAGCAATTCTAGCAATCCAACATCAAATATTGAGGGCAAACGCGCGCGTTTTGGCGCGAAAATTTCCCGCCAAATCCACAGGAGCCCCATCAGCATAATTCGTGAAGAAAACCATTTAGTCACAAGGGAAAGTGCTTTTCTGTTAACCCGACATTGAAAAATATAGAGATTCTCGAATATTTTGACTTCTGAGTTTTGGTATTGTCCACTTGTTTGCATGGAAGAGAAATATATAATAAGAATTATATTATACAATATTTTAGATATCGACTTACTTGTGGTGCAGTTAGCATCAGTCCATCCTGACGTGCAGTTACAATGATTCGGTTTGGTACAGTTTCCACCATTAGTGCAGTTGACCGTGGTACAGATAGCTAAAAACAAATAAAAAATGAACGAATCAACGAACGAATGAATGGATCAAGGTGGCAAGGAAGGTAGGCTAAGAAAGAAGGAATGAAAAGAAAATGGCGGGTCTATAGATTCCTACCTATGGGACATTCGCTTCCTAGTTGCAGCCATCCTGGCGCACATTTGTGCACAGAATAATACGATATATAGCTGACTGATCTGTAAGACGTCTTGAGGCGGTATGAAGTTCTGTTAAACAACAAGGGAAAATATATAATTTACTTTGTGCGGCAAGTCGAAAATGACGGGTAAAAATACAGCGCTTCTCGCGTGTTTTAAAATCACCCGCAACCATCATCATCATGTATCAATATCACTTTCTATAATGATCATCATCATTGGTGTCAAATCACCTTGGCTTGATTGACTAGGAATAGGGCATTAAGTAGATGACGTCATGTCTCGTCTCAATCTTGAGTCTGATGCGCAAGTGGCGAACCCGAAATTAATCGTTAAAAAAACATTGCGTCGAAGTATAGGAAAAAATTAAACAGTGATTACTATATAGCTAACTGCGAAAGATCACTTGAACAAAATTTCGAGTCATTTGAAAATTCGACCGATTTTCGTCTCGATAGCACTTGGTAACTCACCTACAAACTGTTCTCCTACACCAGCAAAAAAAACAGCCGCAGGTTTGCCAGCATCTTCTAGTACTAGTCGTCCGTTTGAAAGACACTTGTCTGTAAGCCGTCATTGAATGGTTAGTGGTTACAACATTCGCCCTGTAAAACAACACATTACATAAGATAACAGTTATCTTATGGGGACGCGTGCTTTATGAGAGGACAACCGGGGGGGGGGGGGGGTACTTCGGGTCGTTTCATACGGGGATGCTCCGCCCGGACTCTCAACCTTTTACCCTTTTCCACACCAAATTTCAGCAAAAAAGTACCCCTGTTTATACCTTTTTGCCTGAAAAGGTACCCCTTTCATATACCTTTGAAGAAAATCTACGTGCGGCCTGAAAAACGTACCCCTTTCGGGCGGAGCATCCCCGTATAGTCCATAACAGGGAGTACCCCACCCCCCCCCCCCCCACCCCCCCGGGAGCACACAGCACACTTCCGCACTTTCTATTGCGTCATTCCTATCCAAAATATCGACTATGCTAATTATTATCTTTTTAAAAGGAATAAGAAAAGCTTGCTTGCGGTGAAGTGTACTGTTATACTTTAGGATATTGGCTGAACACTCAAGAAGTGTTGAGAAGCATTTTTATAAACGTGTCATGAACACTTCTCTTGTGTTTTGCCAATCCCCTAGCCTGCGTGCATCTGGATGTTAACCGTAGAATTAATGCACGCAGGCTACCATTCGCAGCGTGCTTTATAACTACGTGCGCACGTTTTCTATTTCTTCAACAGCATAGTCATCATTAATGAACTGCCATATATGATTATTACGATCTTAGAGCGCTGGCTTTTGATGTTCCTGCGACCTCCATAACTTACTAACTAAATTTGATGGATAAAAGCCTTGCATAACACGAAAAAAGGTAGTGAGTACGGAGCTGCCTAGCCTGTGTAGCACAGATCAACATGAAAATCGCTCAAAAGGAGCCCTTGAAATGCAACCTTTTTGGCCAGAATATCAAGAGGGTAATTCAGTAACAAAGAAAAACTTCTCGTAAGTTCGATCAATCCGCTCCAAAATGTACAGCCAGTCACAAGGAAGATCAACTAAATAAACACGACGAAACCTCTTGATTAAAATACTGAAATTGAATTTTATCCAACTGGGATTTTTTCCGTTAACTAATTGTCTAGAATACATAAGCTTTGGTTAATCATAATTGCAAAATTTTTGAGTCTAAACACGTTTGTCTCTACAGCACCAAGGTCGCTTAACAGCCTCTTCTAACAATTCAAACACGTTCTCGCAGGTTATTCTGGATGTGAAAAATAACCAAAAATAAGACCAGAGGTCACACTTTGTCGGTGAAGGTGGCAAGGCCTGCTTTGATTATGGCTCCCTAGAGAGAAAAAACTACCCACCTACATCCATACCATAATATTTGTTTTCTAGTTGTCTTACCCGCCGAGTCTGAGCCCTGTTGTCGCATCAGAATAAACGATGTAAATACTGCATACCAGAAGCAGTCCAAGGCAGACATGATAGGACATGACTTGGTGCTGGAACCTCCTGGGGAAAAAATATATTCAAATTTCAAATTTTATCGAACAACTGGCTCTGGGCTGATCAAAGTCAAGATCAAAGTTGAGCATGGCTAACTCAAACCCTGAAACAGCTTCTGGGCTGATCAAAGTCAGAGCATGGCTAACTCAAACCCTGGAACAACTTCTGGGCTGATCAAAGTCAGGGTACGGCTAACTCACAGATCGAATTAGAGTATACCATGTTAGGTTTTGCGGAGGGAGGAAAACCGGAGAACCCTGAGAAAAACCCCTTAATCCGAAACCCCATTAGCATAGTGAGTCTAGTTCTATAACTGAAGTTAGACTAAATCTTTGCACTTTTTTCAGCAGTTTTTTCCCCCAAAGTTTTGTGAGCAAAGCTAACGGCTCAAAAAAATACAATTCAAACTGACCAAACACTAATATCTGTCATTTTTTTGAGTTTGTTCGCTCGTGTTCGGTTGTTCCTTTACCCTGGTTCCAGAGGCGCTTTTCAATGGCTTTTATACGGCGAGCCGTGGCGCGAGACGAGCCGGAGGCGAGAGAGAAGCGCCTGAGGCGCTTCTCTCTCGCCTCCGGCTCGTCTCACGCCACGGTTCGCCTTATATAAAAGCGCCTCTGGAACCAGGGTATTGTTCCTTCGAATCCCCTCTCTTTCTTCTTCTGCTTCAGTTATTTACTTATCACTTCCGTTCTTACTTGTCTTACGTAAGAATGAATCTAAGTATTTAATCCTATATAAATATTACCAAGAACTGATTAAAGTCGATAAACCAAACGACATGCACATTCATAACGATGATTTTCACTTCAGCAAAACAACAAAAAAACAATCGCCATCACCACGAAATCTTACTTCATAATATAAAATGCTCTTCTTGTTAAATCCCTTAAATAACCCACATTATTGGCAAGTATATGTTGAAGAAGTTTTTCTTCATTTTCATCACATTTATTTTTGCCAAAACTAAGCGGAACTTCAAAAAAGCAGTGCAGTTCCCTTATGGAGCGGTTTTCGTGTGAGTGGGAAACGTATGGTACTGACTTACAGCACGTACACGGTACAAAATGCCGTAACACTGAAATGGCTTCCCAAATGTCTTCAAGTAATTCATCCAATCACATACGGTACTGTTAGCTGTACCGTTTCCCACTCATACGAAAATCGCTCTATACACATCTTACTATACACATATTACCTTTAGTTTTACAGTAAACTAGACTCAAATTTACAGAGAAAGCTTAAGTTCTGATGTCTTGGAAAGGAGTTGGACAACAGTCTCAAAAAACATCACCCCGAAACATCAGACAATACTGAAGAACTGAACGGAGCCTGACTGGTAGATGAACGACTTTGAAAACTATGTGCGAAACGAAACATAAATATGACAAAATACTTGACGGGAATCCAATCAAATATTCATAATTTTTTAATCAAGACATGGTTATTACGTATACGGATTGTGTAAATATTTTTCTTTTTTACATGCAGCCCGACGAAATCTTTTGTGTTAAGTTGTGATGCCGCACACTTTATAGCTTTAATAAACTATTAATGATAAATAACACTGGTTATCGATTTAGCAAACCCCTTTCATCACGTTGGAATGTAGCTCAATTTGGAGGACAAAACAATACGTTTCCAATTCTAAGGAGTTTGAAATTATTTTGTTTTGTCCTCCAAATTGAACTGCTTCGAAGTTACGTAAAAGGGGTCTATTATTTCATTCGTTCCCAGCCTCGAAGATCCTTGTTGCATACAACACAATACAATGCGTTTATCACAGCTCCCCGCAGAGGTTTTCAGCTATAATCTACGAAATTTTTCAGTGAACAAATATACAAATATAATTTACAAAGGTCATTAACAAATATAATATAGATGGTCTAAAAACTATATACTTAATATGTGAATAGGTTGCATAATATAGAAATAAAGCGCAGATCTTCAAGAAAAATGTATATAGCTATTCCAAAAAGCGTGGAATACTGAATAGTGCATACTGAATAGTGTATTCCAAGACCGAAATGCATTTTGGGTCATGTGATATTTTCTAAAGTAAAATAGATAATAATTATTTATTTTATTTTTAGTGCATTCCATCCGAAACAATATACTAGCTACATATATAGAGAGCAAATCGCTGTATATTTACCTTTTATTTCAAATTAATGAGACCCACAATGCCCTTTGGTCTTGGAATACACTATTCAGTATTCAACGTCTTTGAAACAGCTGTATATATAAATAAATATCGAGAACTTTCAAGAAAAAATCTAACAGTGTGTTTAGAGTAAATCCCATCTATCTTTTCTTCTAATGCAACCGGACACTCACCCCAGAAGCACATATCAAGTTGGAGGTCAAGGACTTGACCTCTAAGACCCGAAACTATCTGCAGTACAACGGTATCGAAAGCAGAAGAATCATCATAGAAAATTACTCTAAATTCCGCATTGCAGAAAAAGTCGACAACAAATACAATTTTGTACTTTATACAAAGCAGAAATTTTGAAATTTTCAGTGTTACAAGTGGTGTGACATACCAGGGAGAGTGTCTTTCGCAACCGTTAAGATAATATAGTTGAAGAGTTTTTGAAGTTCGATTTAGGGAACTGTGTATGCATACTGAGGACACTGAGGGTTTGACCCAACTTATGTCCCACCACCGCCGGTCAGTTCCATTAACATTCCGGTTTAACAAAGACCAAACGAGCGACAACCCTCTGGAGTAGCTGGTGTGAAGACACAGCTAACCAAAATAGGTGGAAAAAGAACTCATCTCAAGTTTAATAATAATACCGGTAATAGTAACTTAAACATACCAAGCACTTGGATATGTTTTGGTGCCTTGTTTATGTCTTAAACATTACTGTACGACTTAATGTCAATGAGAAATAAGAATAACAAGACTTACCTGACGGAAAACTACTTTACCAAGTCGTCCAGAAGTTAGAAATGCTAGGCAACTGATCGTAACAGGGTGGCATGAAGCTGTGTTGAAACGCGCCAGCGCTCGTCTCAAATCACGCCACCCCATGTGGTACGAGTAATATGATATCATGGTGTCAATAAACCCCAACATTCCTGAAACACTACTCAGGTTTAGTGATGACATTTGATGTGTATTCATTAGTACTGATACTGCAGAAAATAATGCTTTTCTAAACATTTGATTGGCCAAGGTAAATCAACATGAGGATTCACTGTTCACTGCCTTTGTACAAAATGTTGCAAAAATCCGTAAATATTTTGTATTTTTAATGGCCATTAATTTGATTAATCAACGTACAGGGTTAAAATTCAGAAAATTTAAAATTTAGAATGTTAAATACGTCTAGAATCACAAAAACGCAGTATCGCGTGTTCAAGTTGAGAAAAAACCCGACTCAACTGACTCGTGCTATTGACTCGTAGACCATTTAGTTTGGGGTTCCGGGTCTAATGACCATCATATCCTGCCTATAAAATACCATTACCACTATTTTCATATTTCTCGCCATTAATGATTGAAATCTGTCAATCACATCAGTCCAAAACTCACCACTTTTTCATTGCTCGCGATTAATGATTGACAGCTATCACTCAAAACGGTCCAAAACTCACCACTTTTTTATTGCACGCGATTAATGATTGACAGCATCACTCAAAACAGCCCAAAACTCACTTAATGTTTTCAATGTCGCGATCAATGATTGACAGCATCACTCAAAACAGTCCAAAACTCGCCACTTTTTCATCGCACGCGATTTATGATTGACAGCTGCCAATCATCCCAAAACTCATCATCACAGACCATATTCGCTTCATAAGTAAATAACATTTATTTGTAAGTTTCTTTTCCAATATAATATGGTCATGTCATTTGCTAAGATAAAAATGTCTAATATATGCAATATTACCAAACAGTAAACATAAAAATACTACTATTATATATATCTAGTTCACTACAGCTCACCTATAGCTAGCGATACTCTGTGGTAGGACGTGGAAAGATAGAAATGTTGTACAAATAGACATCTGGCAATCGATGCCTGGCTGGAAATCTCGAGACATTGTCAAGAACAATGGGGATAGGATAAAATGGGCAACATATTCTATACATTCTGATTGTAACAAATACTTTCTTGGATATTTATCTACACTAATAATATTATATCTACAAATTGGTCTGGATTCTACTTTTAACGTCTTGGCCATAAATAATTATTCCAAGGGATTGCCATTTACTCGGACAGACAGACATTACTAAATTATACTTGATCCTAGGTGATAATTGTAAATTATTGATTTACTACTGTATTTATGACATCAATATTACAATGGTTTGATTGATATCTTATTTATCCGAGTCAGGAGTAGGGCTTTTTTGACATACGTGTACAAGCTATCCCATCTGTTAGACTGACAAAACGTGCATTTACCTACACACACAAAACAGTCCTTATGAATAGGGACGGGAGCTGGTGCAAATACAAGAGGGGGGAGCAACATTTTTTATGCTCCACAAAGGACAGGGCTAAAAGAGACAAAGGGCACTTTGGGGGGAAAGGTAATGAAAAGGTGTGCAAGTGAAAATCAACATGCACCATCCCCCCTGCCTGTGCACCATCCCCCTCCCTGTAAATAATGGACAGCCCCTTAATGGGCTTGTCCGCTGTGAAAATTGCTCAAATTGACACCCATTTTCATCAAGCATTCCTTGCAGCCATTGTTTTGTTGTAAAGTTAAAATAGTTTAGGATTCGAATAAGATAACATTTAAAATTTAGTATCAAATTTATCTAAATTCTGGAAAAAAATGTTAGAATTATGTCATTTTGTAGTTGGCCATTTAAGAAGTTTGTATCTCTTTTCAGGGTAGATATTGATGTTCAATGGCATGCAAAGGATGTTGATTGAATTTGGACCATAAAATACTGACATTTAGTGTTTTACCAAACTTGTTTGCCATTCAAAGTTCTATGCCCTATAAGAACTTAGTACTGGAATCAAAGACCCAGCACTAAAAATACAAGGTTAAATTTCTCAGTTTGGACAAATAAATGGTTTTTAAAAAACCTCAATTATCATCCATCGAATGAACTTTAAAATAAATAGTGTGTAGATGTAAAATGCACGACTAAAAACATGTAAAAATGCATTCCAGATAAATTATATGAAAATTAGGTGAAATTGAAGCTGTGAATGTTTCAGAAAAAAATGGATGTCAAAGTGAAAAGTACAATGTGAAACATTGGACAAGAAAGCTATGACTTAAAATATTTAATATGGGGTCAGATTTGGATTAGTCAGTAAAAATACACAAGTTAACGTAATAAAAGTTAAGGCATAGACAGACAGACAGACTGACAGACAGACAGACAAATATACGGACAGACAGACGGATGGACAGACAGACAGACGGATGGACAGACAGACAAACAGATAGACAGACAAATATACGGACAGACAGACGGATGGACAGACAGACAGTAGGTAAATGGGACTATCGCACTTCTCAGTACACACACAAACTACGAATTATTAACGTGATTTCGTCACGATCGTGTACCACCACTACAGACTCTGCGCACGTAGTCAGCCCACACGATTTAACAGTGTAAAGTATAATTTATATCTGTTATTAATTATTATATATAATATATTTATATATGTACATGTGTGTAGGACTAAATCCATTTATATTACCGCTGACCTTTAGCAGCCTTTGACATTAAATTAGAATTAACGTTTTGCCATTATGCATTTACGACATGTTATCTCAGAAGAATTTGATATAAAAATGACGATTCTTTCCAACAGGAAAGTGCTTTGAAGCATCAGGTTTCCGCAAGGTAAAATATTGTTTCCAGTTCGCTCGCGTTTTCATCTTAATTTCCGGCTGATTAGATATGAATAAATCAAACACGGAACTTAAAAAGAAGTACTTAAAAGGATTACAACACTAAAAACGGCTCAAAACAGAGAAAAAAAGAGATGTAGGATCTTGTTCATAGTCCGTTTATATTTTTTAAAAAAACCGACAAAAATAAAATAAAATCTTATGAATTCATTAGGCAAACTTTGTTGCATACAAGACATTTAAGCAAAATAACCATCTGGAATATATATTGTCTATGTGTTGAAGGAGTGACTAATATATTATTTTGTCTGGCAAAAAAAACTCAACATTCTGTTTTCTCCAGAAGATGAATAAACGCGTCGTGGAGCTGTGACAGCATACACAGGTGGACAGGGAGGCAAGAGCGGCGGTCACGGGATACTGGATCGATTGTTAGCCAGGAGAGAGCGTCGAACTGCTGCAAGATGTACCTTGGGAAGAATGACAAATGGTTAGCACGTTGAGTAAGAGGGAATCAGTGGAGACTCGCAAGTTTACTTGGAGGCGGGGGCGGGGACGTAGGTATTGCATGAGTGTGGAACACGAGTCAAGTTACGGTACGGTTTTACCATGACTTAGACATCCGTTCAAGCAATCACAGCGCGCGAAATCACAGCTCAACCAATGAATACGCTCGGACACGGCACGGCGTAGGTACGGATTTGCGACAACCGTTCAACCATTCATGGCGCACGAAAATAACTGCGCATCCAATGAAATACTTATAAACGATACCGTCACGGTCACGGTCACGGTCACGGTCACGGTCACGGCAGGTCCGTACTGATCATAAAATTTTCAATAATATAAGTGAACCTCATGGTTGGGTTTCCTGTGTCAAATAAGCTTTGCAGTGCAGGCGCTCGAACCGTGAACACTTCAAGTTTTTTTGATATTTTCTTAATCATCCAATCCGAAACCAAAATCATAACAAGGCTCTTGTAGTATGTCTAGTTAGCTAACCTAACCTAAGCATAATGTCAAAACCTTGTCATGAATCTGGCTTCTGATTGGACGATTAAAAAATGTCAAAAAAACTTGTTCACGGTTCGAGTGCCCTCACTAATAGACTTCCAACATTTCCTGTCTCGTGTGGGGATGTTCCTCAGCTGAATCACAAGTTTTAAATATAATTCTTTCTGGTTGACAGCACATGGTGGTCAGTATTTGAGCACCATTTGGAGCAGATAATGAGATTCAAAGGCTTTTATCAGCTGATGGAAACCCAGCAATTGTGATCAAGATATAAAGATAACTTACTTCAGGACATCACAATTGGCATGTGAATTCAAGGGGTGTGTTGGTACTGTAAAGCCATTAGTCATTTCGATGATTTCTGGGTTATGGAGAAACATGGAAGCCTGGAATAAAAAGTACAATTCATATATACGATAATTATTGATTAAAACTAATGAACTAAAACACGAACATTTCATAAGACAGAACTATAGTGGGAACAATGGTGATGGTGCGGTTATTTCAGGGTTCAATCTGTGAGTTAGCCGTGCCCTGCCTTATCTAAGCCCAGAGGTTGTTTCAGGGTTCGATCTGTGAGTTAGCCGTGCCCTGCCTTATCTCAGCCCAGAGGTTTTTTCAGGGTTTGATCTGTGAGTTAGCCATGCCCTGCCTTATCTCAGCCCAGAGGTTGTTTCAGGGTTCGATCTGTGAGTTAGCCATGCCCTGCCTTAGATTAGCAGGTTGTTTCAGAGTTTTGTTTACTATTAGAATACTTACCCTTAATATCACAGGGTATAGTTTTTCAGCTTGTGGATAGTTCGCCCAAAAGAAACTGGGCAGTTTTCCAGTGTGAACTGTCGATATGACATAGCCCTGCGCCAGGGGTTGTAAAATAGGACAGTCATCATCCACCTTGCTCTGACCCGCCTGTGAGGTGACACTCTTAGACGGTGATGCTGCTGCTACAGGCTGGAAAGGAGACCCTCTTCCTATCGGCTGGAATGGTGAATGCACAGACACCGAGGGTGAGGACGTTAGGTTCGACACTCGTGTGTGGGGAGAAGAAGAATGAAGATGGTTCTCGTCAAGAGGCGATGTTAACGGTGAGCCAAGCAGAACAGCAGAAGGTGAAAGAGGGGTAGGGGAGGTGTTCAGCAATGGGAAAAGATGTCGTAGAGGGTCCGGGTCACTTTCATCGTCAGCCCCAGCCAATAAGATGTCAGTATCGGTGATAACAGTTTCTGTGGTAGTTTCTGGGGTCATGACTGTTTTGTTATCCGTTGGTTTGTTTGTTCCCTTGTAGTGGTATGTGGATGTAAATACAGTAATATAGGATCTCGATACATCGGGTTTCGTAATGCTGGTCACGGGGGTCTGGTGATTTGCATCCAAATTAGTGCTGGCTTTTGTAAGACCTAAAAGCAACGAAAAGAAACTATTAAACATGTCGGGCTCATTCTCAGGTAAGATACAATCAATGGACTTTCGATGCAGAAATATTGCGCCGCTTCTCAACACCGTGGTGGTAGGCCCGGTATCCTGTAGACCCACCATCATATACCATACTATATATACTGAGATCGTGTTCACACTGTTCTTGAGCATGGTACTCGAGAGTACATTTAATTCTGAGGGCCAAAATTCAGTCAAAATTCCCTTACGACTGACCTTGTACTCGTACACCAATTGTAAACAGGCTCCGAACAATATTACTGGCCTGCGTAATGAACGTATATTGGAATTGAGATTGTATACAAACCTTTCGCCATGTACATCCTCAATGCGGGTTCAGGTTCCAAGGCAATCAGACTTGTACCAATGATGGTAGGACGCAAATCACTTCGTAGGGAGAAGCAAGCATTGCAGGCTTCACGGCCAAAAGATTCACGTGTTTCGTATGACGTCTTACTCAGAATCTCCTTCCAGTCTGGAATAATACACCAAGAAGCAACAAGAGTTAAAATCACAAGCTGGCGATTTTCATTTAAGAAGAAAACAAACCTTGGTAAAGCTGCCGACCCCTGATGCAATTTTTAGGCAAAGCAGTTGAGAAGGAAGTAGACCTTCTTAGCGTGGGCATAATGTTTTCCCATTTCAGACCACGTCATTCTCTTGAGAATAAGATTCTTTGTTTGAGTTGAATCCATATTCATGTGTCTTCTCATGCACAACCGTTAAACAAAGAAATGATACTCTATGGAATGGCACGTGGTCTGAAATGTGAAAACAATACGTTCATGTTAAAGGATCTCACCTCGAATTTCTCCTTGACCCATACGACCCATCTTACAAATGACGAGTCTCCATGACGACAAACTCGGCGCGATCACCCCAAGACAGAACTCCCAAACCTTCCTCAAGGCTTTGGTGCGGGTTGGTGTCTTCCGTGGACGACCATCTGATCGCAAAGGCGGTACAACACTTATGGCATTGGTTTCAATCACCTCTCCTGTGCCATCAGTACATACGGTCAGCAGCCACCTCTGGTCACGTGATAAACAATACCCGCAGTGCAAGACCAAGGTGGAGCGATTGGCAGGAATCACTTTGTCGACGCCATTATCAGTTGTTTCGATGACTGGCATTATTGGAGTATCAAGAACGAAGGGACAAGAGTAGAGCTTCAAGCAAATCATATCAACCTAAAACAATAACGAACAGACGTTCAGTATTTCGCGGGAACGAAATTGAATGGTTCACCGACAAAATTCTTTTGAAATCGGTAATGTATTCGGGGCGGCTTCCGAACGAGCTTTAGGACTTTCGAATAAATTTCGGGACTTCCGGACGAACACTGGAACTTCCGAACAAACTTCGTAGCTTTCGTACGAATTTCGGATAGTCCGGAGAAACTTTCGAACTTTAAAACAATTTTCCGAATTTCTAAATTGTTGGAAAGTTACGCGCTGTAAGGGAATTGAATTTGACTTACTTCTTTGTTCTTGACTGAGGCTTCCTGGCCTGCAGCAGGTCCAAAGCCTGTTAATGACTTAGCATTCATGTTCATTTGGATGGTCTTCCTGCATCGCGAGAACACCGAGAAGGCAAGACACTTGAGCTGCATGATGAACGACATGGGCGTCTCTCTGCATTTCGTCAGGTTGTCTACTTGAAGGATTTGGTTTAAAGGAACAACCTAGATAAGACAAAAGTTTCAGCATCAACAAATATCAAGCGATTTGTTTTTTAACATGACTTTTCTCCTCCTGGACAATGGACCGCAAAAAGCTTCTTCTTCTGCAACAAAATCGTACAACAAAATTTTGTTGTTGCACGGGGTGGTAATAAGAGCCACATTCACTCTGCAACTTGCGACGCACCATGTTGCACGATATTGTTGCTCGTATTACTGCTCCCTTACTTCACTTTATTGCAATCTTTCCTCCTGGATGTCTGGCGGCCTTCAAAATAGTCCTACAAAGTATCTAAGCTCCTCCTATTTCCACAACACAGTATCACGGTACCCACCTGCAGGACAACATTACTCTTCACATTATCCGTCAGTCCTTGGGTCATCTCGGCGAAGCACCGTAGAAGCCCTACATAGGAGATGCTACTGGCTGAACCATTACTGCCCGTGAAAGGATCCACAAGGTACACCACTATGGTTGGAGGTTCGTCACTGATGCTTTCATCATCATCACCGGTGGGAGTGGAGGCACTGTCTGACGTGGGGGTCCCAATACTGTCATCAAATACAAGATTAGTTTATTAATATCAATAAACCTCTTTACCTTGGGCACGTTTTGCCATTTCAGACGTGTAATTCCCTAGAGTCTCATTTCTTTGTTTAACGGTTGTGCACGAGAAGACACATGAATGTGGATACAAATCAAACAAAGAATCTGATTCTCAGAAAATGACACGTGGTCTGAAATGGTTGGTTGGTTGAAAATGGGGGAGGAGAGGGCAGGAGTTTTTCAATCAACATTAAGAACGAGGGGCTGAAGACTTACGTTCCTGTTCTGGACCCATCAGAGCCTGAGTATGGAAATCCAGTCCTTTCATTGTCCGTTTTCAGGTTGAGTTTATCGTCGGCCTTGTCTCGATCGAGCAAGTGTCGGTCTACTTTAAGCGTTGAGAGCAAAGGAGCTAGAATGAAAGAAGAGCAAGTAATTCAACAATGTTCTTGAAATAACGTTAGTTTTATTTGGGTAATATAATAAAAGTCCCCTTCACAGTTCCCTACACCATCTTCAAAGGTAGCCGGGCCTTTACATGGAAGCGAGACGAACGGTGAGCTTGCAATGATAGAGACATGTGTAATGATAAAGACATGAATAATTGTCCAAGGTGTTAAAAAAGGTTTCTATCATTGCAAGGTCACCGTTGGTCTCACTTCGATGCAAAAGCCCGGCTACCTTTCAAGGTGGCGCAGGGAACTGTGAAGGGGACCATTGCGTGGATTGGGGTCTCGGGTTCGATTCCCAGACTCAGTATTACATGTGAATGTAGTTTGTTAGGTCCCTCCCTTAATTCGAGGGTATTCTATTTGGATAATTTTTCTAACGAGAATATTGACTTACCAAGATTATGCTTGCAGACTAGTGCATATAACTTAAGCCTGGCTCCTTCACTTGTGTTACCTAACAATAAATCAATAACATGGCAAGAATTAGCTTGCAATCTCTGCGGAGATACCAATAGTTATTGATTATTGATGATATTTTGGTGACATGTAGTTCTGTCAACTAAAACAGTGCACATACTTTGTTGGGAAAACCAGTCATCCACGTTTTCTTTGGACAATTTAAGTGACTTCTGTCCAACTCTTAAAATACCGTCTCGCAGTTTGGCAATGGGAACATGTTGGCCAAGTCGGCAAGTCTGGCAAAAAAATAAAAAAAATTAATCATTACTATTGATTACAAACATAATGATTGTCAAACAATCTGCTTCGATCTGGACATCGGAAATTAATAAAGGATCGCATTGGGGTAGATTTTGTAGTTTGTGAAAGGACATGGCACAAGGCAAACGGCACGGCCACGGTACGGTTTCTTCACTCTTAACCAAAGAAAATGCTCGGAATCACTTGAGCCAATCACAGCGCGCAAGATCATTTTTAGCCAATTAAAAATGCTAGCTCGAAAACAGTGCCGTCGTCACGGCGCTTGCGCAAGATCCTTCTTAGCCAATCAAAATGTTCGGATACAGTGCAACCACGGCCAGGAAACGGCGCGTCCGTACCGTGAGTTTTTAACATTTGTAAGAAACTTCTGTCTAAATGAACAAACACCTTACCTCGTACAAGGAGCTTAGTTCTTTAAAGAACAGCTTGGTACTGGTGAGAACAGGATCATTTTCTGGTGCAACCACGACATAAGCAACGTCTCGTTTAGTGGAGAATGGCTCCAACAACAGTTTTT
The DNA here is from genome assembly GCA_023349425.1 of Anthopleura sola. Classification (NCBI taxonomy): domain Eukaryota; kingdom Metazoa; phylum Cnidaria; class Anthozoa; order Actiniaria; family Actiniidae; genus Anthopleura; species Anthopleura sola. Next base: position 2,792,962 of record JALHLI010000014.1, read on the forward strand.
CCTAAAATATAAACATAGAATGGGAATCAAGCACCTGAGCCCATCTCAAGGTTAACTATTTGGAACGCTGTCTTTCGCTAGGGCGAAAGTGAAGTGAATTCAGATGGCGCTCTTCTCATGTGCTGAGCGTATTACAACAATTATGATAACTAGAAGTTAAATGAATAAGGACAAAATGTTCCTTAGCATACCCAGAACTGAAAGGAGAATGGTGATAAAGACATCCAGTCTCCTCCATTACCGACAAGCATAGATGGGATAGGCTGAGCCTGTGGGCTTTCCTCTGCACCTGAAAACATAGTACAATATACAGTGTGAGTTGTGTAAAAGTAAATCCAAAAATATTTAGTTGCACCCAGTTTCACTAAGCGACCAACTCAGCCCCGGACGTCCCAGACTCTGTCAGAAATATCATTTACTGATGTGGAAAACGATCCTACTTCAGCAACATTGCCTGCCATGTTGCGCGCAATGTTGCACCGTGTGTCTCCGCCTTTATTGCTGTGAGAGCCGCTGTTGTTTCGAGACAAAATAAACGATGCAATTTGCTACAAATGCGTTTCCAGCCCGACAGGAAATAGCAGCATGTATCGGAGCTTACCTTTGACAGCTATATGATGAAGCTGTTTCCATGACAACGGTCCTTGTACCATCGTGCCATTGGGTTGTTCCCAGGTTTTTCGACTGGTAGACTTCTGCAAAGCTTCTTGGAGAATTTGACGTAAACTGTGAAGGGCTGAGACAGCTACAGTTGAAGTGACACCAGTGGGGTTCCGAGACTCGTTGCCTTTGAAATGAAGAAAAATCATGAATCAGCATCATCTCGAAGAAATGAAAGTATTGAAGGGATTGGGGGAGGGGGCACGGCTGGCGTAGCGGTGAGAGTGCTCTCACCCATGCGACCCGCGTTAATTCGAGTCCCGCCAGTCTTGGTGTCGTATGTGAGTAGTGATTGTTTGCTGGTTCTCTTCTGTGCTTCGAGTGTTTTTCTCCGGGTTCTCCGGTTTTCTTCCCTCCGTTAAAATCAAATTCTAAATTCTAATTCAATCTAGAAGGGCCTAGATAAAAATTACTCTGTGCAACTGTAGTAACCCTACCAAATCATAACTTTTGAAGTTTATTTTGACGTCCTAATCATTAATTCTAATATACACCTACTTGCAAGAACGTTGTCATACAACATTTGAGCATTTGTAGTTTAGTGGATTAGGAATAAATTAAAAGTACAAAAGAAGATCATTGAAGCAGAACTCTTTCTTTTGTACTTTTAATTTATTCCTAATCTTGAAACTACAAATGTTCAAATGTTGTATGACAACGTTTTTGCAAGTAGGTGTATGCCATGTACAAGAAAGAAATACAACTCTTTATCTTGACCACAATATTTCCCTATCAGACCACGTGTCATTCCCAAGAGTATCATTTCTTTGTTTAAAAGTTGCTCATGAGAAGACACATGAATATGGATACAACTCAAACAAAGAATCTTATTCTTAATAGAATGACACGTGGTTTGAAATGGGAAAACATTACACCAAAGCTAAAAGGAACTAATTCTAGCAAAAGGGATTTTGCATCTTACCTTTGTTAGTTATCGCATTATCACTTGGCACATTATTCCCAGCTTGTTTGACGATATGCAGCATTTGGTGTTTCATCGTTGAACAAGAGAAAGGCGACGAACACTGGTCCACAACAATTTCAACCAAATTCCCAAACAAAGGGTCTTGTGCAGGCATCGATTCATCTCGTTTAACTTCTGTAGACGGCTGTCTTGTCCCAGTAACAGCTTTAGTTTTACTGGCCTGAGCAACGCATAATTCATCTTCAGGAAAAAGTCCTTGGCCTTTACCAAATTTATACTGTTCAAGAGCTAAAAAGCCACAAGTACATCTATTAGAGTCCAGTCGTTTGTTCAATAACGTTCTGTGTTTTAGACCCTTGGGGTCAGGCTTTGATAAAATCTGGACTGCGCACACACATAGGTTCACATTGTCAAAGTTCTTATCGCTAAAATAGTTGAGTTCAGAGTCAGAATGCGAGAGAATTTTGCTGAGAGCATTGGTCTGTGGGAGAGATGTTGCAGCTAGTAACTTTGAAGGAATCTTGGACATTCTTCCAGGAATTGGTTTGGATAACTGAGCAGAGGTTGTGAAGGATGATATGGAAGATGCTGGCGAGAGTGGAGATAGTGTGGTATATTGTCTGGGATCACTACTGACGCTAGCCACATCTCCATGGTAACCACCAATCGCTGGTGAAGGAACGATTAATGTAGATTCCGTCTGTATTATATCATTGTCGTTTATGCATCTGAATGAAAAATAAAGATTGACAAAACATTCAGAAATTAGTAAGGTATATTGAATCTTCCTCCACTCATTCTAATTACACCAGATAATAGTCAATAGACCCCTTGCAGCACGTCGGAATGCAGTTCAATTTGGAAGACAAAATTTCAATTCTCAGGAAATTGAAATTCTTTTGTTTTGTCCCCCAAATTGAGCTGCTTTGACGTCACGTGCAAAGGGGTTTTATTGGCCCAAGTCAAGTTGTCGTAAGATCATCTTTTTCTTGCTGATAATTCATAATAAATAACTGTTATGTTCCATGCATTTTGTGATGTGTACAGTTGCACCTCTATTAGTGACTGCTCTCCTAAAATTGTCAGGGTTGGTCGCTTCATACAGGCCACTTACTTTTCATTTTGAGAGGTCGAGTTGCTAGGTTCAGTAGGTATCTAAAATAATAGAATATTCAACAATTAGTTAAGGTTAGTTTGAGAGGAGGAGGGAAAACTGAAAAGCAGGAAAATTCCTCCGAGTGAGAAAGAAAACCAACCAACTCAGCTCACATGGGGAGACTGGAGATTGAACCCCAGACCTCAACCCCGGAGGTTAGAGGCGAGCGTTTTAGCACTGCACCATCCTGAGTCCCCGTAACAGCAAATTGTATGATTCATCAGGTATTGAGAGACACTGTGACATCTTCTTTACCCCAAAAGACAGTTTTCTTTATACATACCTGCCATTTGGCCTTATAAACAAGTGATTTTGCCAGAGGTTTCTTCTCACTAGGAAGACCAGTGACTGGACCAAATGAACGAGTCATTGGAAAATCTTCAAAATCTGGAATCTCAAACACTTGACCAAGCTCCTAGAAAAATAGGTTATAAATTAATAAGGAAATTGATAGTACTGCACACTAGACGATAGGATGGAAAATGCTTCATCCACTGAAAAGCAAAATTGAAATTGCACTATCAAAAATAACAATTATTTAGAAATAGGCCTCTTTATTTATTTATTTTTTTATTTTATTTAATCAATTTGCCAAAGGCAGGTGATAACACAATAGAACATTAAGTCCCCTACACGGCGTATCACCCTTACCCAACCCATGTAAAATATACTAACCATCCCTCAAAGAAACCCTTAAGAAAAATATAATTAATGAATAAGGAAATATAAGGGAAAAAAATTTGCGAAAATTATAATTATAATAATGCTGTGTGAAAAGAGGACTATAATCTATTAATCGATTGATAGACCCTTCCCAAACTCGCCCTGACGACCACAGTTTGGGCATGTTCCATTTCAGGCCACGCGTCTTTCCTTAGAGTATCATTTCTTTGTTTAACAGTTGCACATGAGAATACATATGAATATGGATACAACTCAAACAAAGAATCTTATTCTCAAGAGAATGACACATGGTCTGATGGGAAAACATTACGCCCAAGGTAACAAGGTCTATTCTGTTCAATAATGGCTTATACTGGTACAAACCTTTGGGCTAAACAAGTGTTTATGTTCGGCATCAACTCCAACTGCCAATCCAATCACATGAGTTTCTGGAGACGTAGCCATGCTACAAGTCATGGTCTTAACACTTCCTGGACTGATGTAATCACTTCCGGAGCATGGAGGAGAGTGTGCAGCAGGTTCAAGCGAGGGTGGAGTAGGATACATCCGCGCAAGATCTTGAGATGCGACAACACCAGTTGTCACAGTCGTCTGAGATGGATTATAGGTGTCCATTGATTTATTACTTGTTCCATGTCCAATATGATTGTTACAACCACTGACAATAGTGCCATTGAAATTATCATCATCTTCATCCAGATCAAAAAGCTGATCAAGATCATTTGCAGTGACCATTAAGTCCTTATCCGTCATTAGATTACTGAGTGGAATCTGTCGGGGTGTTGGTGGTGAAGGAAGAATTTTTTGCATTGATGTGTCAAACGAGGAAAAAGATCTCATTTGTTCCTCTTCCTGTTCTTTTAGTTGTTTTTCCTTTTCTTCTTGTTGTTGTTGTTGTTTACGTATACTTTGCCGTCTTTGCCTTGGCCGGCTTGGTTTAGGTTGCTCTATAGTGACAGGTGATGGTACCGATGGACTTGCGGCACTGCTAGTGCTACTTCTTCTCCTCTGCCTGGAGCCACGCCCTTGAGTTGGTGATTTTATTGGAGGTACCGTTATCGTCATCTCCACATCAGGTTCCTCAGTTTTAATTGGAAAAGAACTTGGGGTTATGGGTACAGTTGGAGACTGTATGGAACTGCTTCTTCGGCCACGCCTTCCAGCACTAGATGAACTATCAGATCTCGGTCTGCCTGCTCCAACACTCTTGATTGATGGTTCTCTTTTACTTTTCTTTGCTGGTGATGGAGCAGATTCTATTTCGGCATCAAGTGAGGGTCTCTTAACACCACTGGAATTCAATCAGATAAAACAATCAGATATAACAAATATTGGTTCAATTGAGTTGGAAATCCTATAACACCATTTAATAATTCAATTCAACAAGGATCTTCAGATACAATCAAAAGTTGTTTGGCAAAGTTCACAATCATGTGAGCACAGAATGAACTACAAACATCACAAAAGCAAAAATCATGGCTAAGATTTGCAATAATTATCGTACTACCTTCCATCATTTACTATTTTCTCATTCGGCAAATACCGTTGTGTTCCTTGATTACAGAAGTATTTGTTTTAGAGCAAATCACTCACAAAACTCAATTGTAACATAAAGAATATGCAACTTGAACAATACCAATCTTTTGAAATCTCATGGACTTTTAATGGTGTCTATAAATAGCTGACTTATAAATGAGGCTAAGCCTGTGCAAATGAGTCTGTGGTCATCAAAGACAGAGATGGATATTGAATGATAAATACTAGTTAATGTTTAGAAGTTACTCTACCATACCTTTCCCAAAGTGGTTGACTTGCACTGGGTAAAACTGTTTGATTGATTGAAGGAGTTGAAGGAGATGGTAAGCTTGGTAAAGGTCGACAGTCTAAAGAATTCCCTGGAAGACTAGGAATTACAAAACTGGTCTCCCCTGGGATCATATAAGTCTTTTTATGTGTTTTTGATGCCAGTGATTTGGACATATATTTTGAGAAGCCTTGTAAAGACTGACTGTTAGTTGAAGCACTGATCTCTGATTTAGTGTTCAGTTCAAGTTTATCAGACACAGGATGCCCACATTTGTCACTCTTGCTGACATTATTGCTTTGAAAGTTAGTGTCTGATGTTCCAAGACTATTCATTTGCTTGTTACTAGCAGGCTGAGCTGGTAGGACGTATTTGTTAAGATATGATCGTGCACAATCAGAATGCCTCCTATGACTGATGCTGGTTAAGCTGTTTACAGTTGAAAGACCTTTAGTTGCCATAGAAACATAACACTTGACTGCATCAGGGATGTCTTGCTGGAATAATGGACGGTGATGAAATGGAGAGATTGGTTTCTTTTTTTCTTTTTTCAGTTTCATAGTGGTTTGGGTGGTTTGTTGCTGTTGTGGTTGTTGTTGCTGCTGCTGTTGCTGTTGTTGGGGTGAGGGTAAAGGATGATTTGGTGAAGGGATGGGTCTGCTGATACCAAATGATGTCCGCACTTGAGTTGCTGGTTTGGGTCTGAGAGAAAAATATGAAGGTTCATAAGGTAATAGCAACCATTAGCACCCCAAAAGACCTGTTGACTGACTATCAACTAATTGTCGACCGACTATTGACCAACTATTGGCTGTTTATCGGTCATGCCTCAGGTGTCAACCAACTGTTGATTAACTGTCGACCAGTGGTGGGTTGGTGGGTTGTAGCATATTATTTCTAGTATATGAAGATCTTTTTATTTTTTCTACCAACTGAAGAGCGTTTATTTACTGTTCAATAACTGTTATCTACTGTGGTACAGGGTGTATGAAGGTCAACTTTACTGGGACACTAGAGAAAAACGTTTGCGCCTGTGTGCCTTTCAGCACGCTTTCCAAGAATTTATAGAGTTTTAGAAAATAAATGCTTGTTTTCTCCGAGTATAAAAAAATTTCGTGGGTATACTTTTGTGAGACCAAGATAATATGTTAATAAAGACAATATGAAAGAATGAGCTTTAAGTTTCAAGAACTGGTCTTAAGTTTTGGCATTTTGTAAAGACTATTTTTCAGACAAGTGTGAAAGTCAAATTTGCATATTTTTACAATAGCATGAAGACGCTTTTGACTAATTTGCATATGGACTTAGAGCATGCGCAGACGTTTTTCACACATGTCCTTTACTGGAACATATGAATATTCTACACAAAATCTACTAGGCTCACCCTGAAAAACAGAGAATACAAAACTGGATTATTACCTGCTGAGGTTACTACTAGATGTACAGGCACATGAATTGCGCTTGAAAGGTTCTTCAAATTCCCACAAAGGTTGACCAATCAGACTCACTTCACCTCCTGGAGATGGTGCTGTGTATGTTTCTGGTTTGACGAAGCTAGGGACTAGTTTAGAAGATGCCAATTTACTAGAGGAAAAATGGAAAAAGAAGGATATTCAACAACAAATAGACAATCAGACTCTTTTAAAGGCAAGGGAAACAGTCTTTTAAAAATGTAAGGCAAAAACTAAAGCACCTTCCCCGATTAACTGCCCAACCCCCCTGATTAAACAGTGCATATAAAAGCAAAAATACTAAAGAGTGCCACCCTTGACTAAGTGCCACATTCACAGTGTCACGCTTAATAGCATAACCAGACTGAATTGTTTTAGGAGTTTGAGGAGTCAAACTACTAAAAAAAAACCAAGCAACTCAATCTAAACTAATGATTGCAAACCATTAATTTTCCAAACACCTGACAATGCAGTCAAGCATGTCTTAGATCCAAACATGATCTGGAAAGGAAGTTGAGCAGTAAAATGCTCACCTATTACCACCCCTACAGGTTGGGTCACTGGTGTAATTGATTCCTAGCAGACGCCACATGTTCATGAATAGAGTTTGTTTGATGTGTTATTTTCCTTTGCCACAAGGGTTTTGAATTCTCAAAATTCTTCTTATTTACCAAATATTTTTTAATAAATTGAAATTAATAAACAGCTTAAATTTTTTATTAAAATTTATAATTTTACTAATCTACAATAAGATTATCCTTTTACCTTGGAGGTGGCTTAGGGGCAGATATTTCTCTCCACACCTCTTGTACCAGGGCTTGCGTCAATTTCTTCTTTTCGACAAGATTGGGTAAGCTCTTTGGCAGTAATGATTGAGATGGAACACACGATGATGAAGTGATGACGGATGAGGATTTTTTGTCAGATGTTGAAGTCTTTGAAGCATCTGTGTTGATGGGATCAGAGGGTGAAGATGGAGGAGTTAATGAAACAGATGAAGGAAGAATGGCACACTGCATTACATCAGTGCTTGGTGCAAATACTTCTGAAAGTGACCAAAGGTTAGACGATGTTAATGTGAATGTTAGGAGAGATTATTTGGAGCTGTGCGATTAGGAATTATTACAGTGCTGAATTAGGACACTTTTTTGACTAGATTTTCAGATATAAATATCAGGGCTTGAAATACCGGCCTGCCAATGCCAAGCAAAACTTAAGGTTTGGCAGGAAAAAATAACGGTGAACTGCCAAATCGAAAATAAAAATAATAAAAAAAGGCAGGCGAAATTTACTGGACTAGCAGGATGTGATTGTTTCCTATTTCAAGCCCTGAATGTATCAGTTAGTCACACATTTTGGTTAAGATTTCATCAAGATTACATGTTAGTAATTCAGTGATTAATAGTTAATAAATTGGAATACCGGTAATTAATTATATTAGTAACATATAACAATGCTCCAGTTTCACGTTTTCTATTGCTCAGTCTTAGCCTCAATTGTGTATAAATTATTCAAGAAAAATTCTAAAGCAATTCTATTGTTCATTTGTACACATTCCTCACCTCATTGCCACAGGCTGTTAGTAATAGTAAAGAATGTATTACATGTTATTGAGGCTAAGACTGAGCAATAGAGAACTCGAAACTGGAGTATTATGACAGTTATATATTTGACACTACATAGCCTCTATGATTATCCAGGGCTCGAAAAAGGGGCCTGTCAATGGCCAAAAGCCAGGCAAAATTTAAGGCTTGGCAGGCAAAAATAACGTTGAACTGCCAAATCGGAAATAAAAATAATTAAAAGGCAGGCAAAATTTACTGGACTGGCAGGCTATAATAAGATTAAATTATTGTTTCCTATTTCGAGCCCTGTTATGCTAGAATATAAAGCCAGTTAAACTTGACATTATTATAAATGACCTGAAAAAAACATTTGCACATACCACATAAAATGTCAAGTTTACTTACAGCTAATGTACCTCATGTGTGACCAGTAAATCCGAGACTTCAAATGTAACATTCAAGACTTCATATTTACATTTCAAATATGACATTAAGACTCCGATATTCCAAAAACATTCACTCAAAATTAGGTTTTGGATCCGCTATCATAAATGATTTAAGAATAAATTCCAAAAAAATTCACTTCTCACATGATCACCTAGTATCAGTTTGAAAATCTTTCTAAATTTTTAAGTTACTAATTTCAGTTGTCAGAGTTTAGATTGTAGTAAATGGCACTGAAACTCCAATCAAAACATTTGAGTTACTGGTCAATGTTGTAAATTAGCTGTAATCGACACTTGTACATGTAGATGATGGCATGAAATAAATTTTAATTCTGCTTGGTAAGCCAAATTAAGTCACTCAACAAAATATGTAATAAAGATATTTTTATCTTTAGATTTTGAATGACATTTAAAATTATCTCAATCGATCAACCATTGGTTTGTTATCTGCCTTGGCCCATGAACAACTCCAGCAGATAACACATATTTGTGGTTTTGATAATTTTCAAAATCAGATAAAAGCCATATACAATAATTGTTTTTTATCACAATAATTTTCTATCATTCATGCTTTGTAAATATTTTACAACAATAATCTTTATTGTTGGTTTTCAACATAATTAGTATAATTTTTCAAAATTTTGAATAATACTTTTTATAATGAATAAACACTGAGAAAAATGTGATGGGTACAGTGCCAGAAAATTTAAAATTAAAATTAAAAAAAAATTCATGTGATAAGATATTTGAAAAAAAGTGCAAAAAATATTTTAGAATTACCTCCTTTATCACTGCATGCTACCATGACATACGCCGAGGGATATTTCATGTTTGCCTCACCAGAAATAACCATGACCATTGCAGGGACCTCTTGATCGGGCCTTTGGGAGCTGCCTGCCGTCCAGTTAGTACCACTGTCCAAGGGATAAAACTTTGACCAATCTTCCAGGAACCTGCTTGTCTTTTCATCATCAACATGTTGTGATTCACCAGTTATGAACCCACTTTGACCATATGGACTTAGAAGGACTGTGAAAAAACGTACATCATCAGTGAAAGATCAAATTTCAGTGCGTATAGCTTGCAGGTAAAATAATTTGCATTAAGGCCCATTTACACTAGCAAATTTATTGCGCGACTTGAGCAGCGATTTCAATGGCGATTTTATCATGACCCAAATCGCAGCGTGTTGCACTAAATTTTGATCACGTTTGAATTGGCGGCAACGTAGCTGCGATCTATCACCGTGAAATCACCATAAAATTGCCGCTCAAGTTGCGTGATAAAGTTGCTAGTGTAAACGGGCCTTTAGATTGAAAACTGCTATAATCTTTTAATAATGAGATTTATATTTCAAAGTTACAGTACATGTCCACTCTTATGATTCGTTTTATTTAACTATTTTTTTTGTTTCTTAAAATTATTTTACAAATATTTTAGATGAGATACTGGGTTCATATAGAATGAATAAAAGGAATAGGATGGTATATAATAGAATAGAGCACAGCATGGTGGCACAGAATATCAAAGCATGCAGAATGGCATTGAGTGGAATGGAATGGAATAGAATGGGAGTAGAATTGAATGGAATGGAGTGGGATAGAATGGGAGTAGAATGGAATGGATAGAGTGGAATGCAGTGGAGTGGAATAGAATGGAATGGAGTAGAATGGAATGGAATGAAATAGAACAGCAATAAAGCACAGCCTTGCAAATCAAAAGCATGTAGAATAGCATAAAGTGGAATGGAATGGATTGAAATAGAATGGGATATAATAAGAATTTAGCACAGCATGGCAAAAAAAAAATAGAGTAGAAAACAAATGAAAAGTAGAATGGAATGAGAATAGAATAGAAACATTATTTAATCCATGTGTCTACATGTTGTAGACATAACATTGACATACAAAATAGATAACACTACAAATCATGTATACAAATCCTACCCTCAAGTCCCTCTGGTCTAGTAGATGCCAGTACCAAGTCTTCTAAAACAAGAGACCTGACTTTTGGACCATGTTGTATTTCAACAGCTGTACATACAGTACTCTCGCCATGGACAAAAAACGAAAAGGAGAAGGACAAATATTCACTAGGAAATAAACATCAGTTGTTAATGTAAGATAAACATCTGAAAATAACTAAACTCATAAAGTCAAAGCAAATATTTGTTTTGTTTTGTTTTGTTTTGCATTTTTATATTTCAAATGAATTTTTTTTTGTTTTTTTTTTTTGTTTTCAATATCTATATTTTAAATTAAATAAAACCTAAGCCAAAAGAAAGTAATTTATGAACATGAAATAATGTTGAACATGCGAAGAGCAATTGCTCAGTCTCCCAAGCCAGAGGTCTGTATTTAATCTTTACAATGCACCAGAGTTGATTTTTGCAGAAAGAGGAAAACTGTAAAATCAAGAGAAAAACCTGGAAGCACAGGAGAGAAACAACGAGAAGCTCTACTCAAATATGACTCCAAGCCCAGGACTAAAACCTGGGTCGCTGTGCATACCACTCATGCTTAGCTTCCCAAGGTTCTCTTATCCTGCTTTAAGTTTGACTCTTGTTCTTCATTTTCACTTAATTTCCTGTCATTTCATTATATTTATGTAGAAAACTTATTAAGATATACCTGTTACATGTATCACTCTTATCATTTGGTTTCACAAACCACCGACCAAGACGTACAAACTTCTTTGACAATAAACATCTAGAATAGAAAACAAAATGAAATGTTTACAACATACAACAAGAATCTATCTATGAGTTTATTCCTAACCACTGTGATTATATTTTCACTTTATTTGAAATTTCTCATTAAAAACTCAATCTTCTCATAGTTATAATCAAATAATCTAAATCTAGGCTCAATAATATAACTAAGAATTAAAAAATCTAATAAACTGATTAGAGTTTTATATAAATATTGTGAAGTAAAAATATAGAGTTACCATGATAGTCATAACAACGGGACCAAACACAGGAAATGAACAGCATTATTAGCTGTGTCTTACGTACTACAATGTACATTTAGATATTAAGATTAACATACTTCAGGGCAGCTTCCAAACAAGCTTTATGACTTCCAAAATTTTTATGGCATTTTCAATATTAAGATTAACTTTTCAAAATACTCAATCAATTGAAATACTTCAAATTAACATTCCAGCTTTAGCTGCTAAAATGTTGCATTTTTTTAAATTTACGCTACAGTAAATTTGACGAGTGAATGATGATATACCGGTAATTTTTGTTTTGAGAAATGTTGCAAAATCCCAGTTAAATGCGCTTCACTTATACTCATAAGTTTTTTTTTTTGTGGAACTTATATAGGGAGGGCCTTGTATTTAGGGGGGGGGGAGGGAGGAGGGGAAGGTTGTAGAACAAAAACAAAAAAGAGTTTTGGGATGAATAGAAAATGGTCATTTCTTTCTTTCGTTTTGCTTTCTTTTTCTTTTTCTTTGACATCAATGCCAGAGATATCAGAGGTAGGCTTATATATATAGAGGGGGGTGTAATAACTTAGATATAAAATATTAGCAGATTCATGGACTTATAACAAGGTTGCCATGCTTTATATCTCACCTCTCCAATAAATTATGCAATGCTTTAAAGAGCAAAGTCCTCGGTTCATGTGTCAGACCATCTTCCCAACAACCGCTGCTTGATTCTAAAAGAAAAGAGTTACAACTGCTTACAACAAACCCATACAAACTCAAAATTATATCATGCAAGATGTAAGCAAACATGACTTGTATACTAAGGTAAGGGACCAGTTATTATTTACAGGGGGGCTGGTGCAAACAGCATTTTTTTTTGCTTCATGAAGGACAGGACTAAGAGAAAACAAAGTGAGTGCACTTTGGGGGGAGGGGTCAGGAAAATTTGTGCAAGTAACTATATTTTTGTTGCCTACAAAAAAACTTATGCCTAATAATGCAATGTACCCTTTTAACACAACCTTACATGCAATAAACTATATTTTTTGAATTTTTAGAATTTAGAGTTGACTGAGACTGCCATGCATTGTTATCTTTTTATTTTTTATTTTCTCTCATCCAATCAATTTGCCAAAGGCAGGTGATAAACAATAGAACATTAAGTCCCCTACAAGGTGTATCACCTGAACCCAACCAGTGTGTACAGTACAATCATGTACTTGTCGTAATTGACAAAACTACTGTTTCAACATCATACCTATTAGTTGAGATGACACAATTCCAACTAGATTCGGCTCATCTCCATACCAGAACACCCAGAACTCTTTGCCAACATTGACATCAGAAAAACTCTCCTTTGCCTTCTTTGGAGTCCTAGGTGTACTACGCCATGCGCACAAGATATCCTGTGCTAGCGCCGAGGAGTAGGAAGATAGTACTGGATCCCCAGGACGGGAGGGGTCAGTGATCTTGGTGCCAGCATGAATGTACTTACGCCACTTTAAGCCACATAAGTCAGTCTAATTAAAAAGTGAATTATTGAAAATGATGTTAAACTAGAACTTTACAGTATATACCCATCAACAGAGCCATTTTTGTATGACTATGAAAAGCTCAGCGCCACATGAGTACCTTGTGGCAACATTGATGGTTTTTAAAACTTTGATTGGCTGATTTTTTCTCATGAAGTGTGATTGCACTGGCAGAGCCGTGAACTTGTACTCTGATTCAAAGGCAGGGCCCATGCCGCCCACTTTACATCCCCCTAGGTTCATTACTATTATGTTACCAATGACAACCAACCAAAGCAGAAATAATTTAGGTCCTCTGATGAATGGTTAAATTTATCTGTAATCTTCATCAGTATCTTGTAAAATATATCAAATAATATGACTAATAGATGTGCAATAGAAATTCAGTGTGGATCCCTATTGCTGTATTTTATACACAACTGCTATAAAATGTATCAAATAGAAAATTGTTATTCCTCAAGATTGTGCTCTAATAATCAAGGGTTTAAAACTTAAGTAATCTTTGGCAGTATCTTTTTATCACCCAGTGTTATCAAATCATTCATTTATCATTTTTATGAGAGTAAAAAATTAATTGCCTCAAAGAACATCTAAATGGTACATATCTCAACCACTTGACAACCTTTCAAAGCATTCACAAATAGAAGGGAGCTTGACTTTCAATAGTAGACATGTTGTCTATGGCTGTAAACTTCATGCAAAGTACCAAGCTATATGAAATTATACTTTAATTCTATGACTTTATAAAGTACTCTTATTACAAGAGCTTTTGAGGAAACATGTTTGGAAAATATTTTAGAGTATTTAGCAGTTCCTTTGTTCCTAAATCTTCTTTATTCTTTATTAAAAAAACATCTTAAAACAAAAACAGGTCAATCCATTTGTTTCAATAAACACTAAAGCATTAATCATTGTTACGATATATCAAATTACATGGATAAATTACGTATACAGGCCTGAGGTATCAAAAGATTAACATTATCTGACTTGAAACGAAGTAGACTGACCAATATTTTGATCTTCAAAGCTCATTTTTTTTCTAAAAATACATGTACTGTCAATTCTTGAACATTACTTTTAGTTAATGCAAAAATACAAAACATTTTGTAATAACTTTCTAAATGCCTGCTGGACTAAAATTAAGTGTCAAAATCCTTCAAGCGTATTCTATAAATGATGTTCAAACATTTGATGTTAATATTAAGGTCTGTAACAATTCTGGTCTAATTAATTGAAGAAGGTTAAGTCGCCTTGAAATTACTCCAAGTTGCTATTGACAAAATATATTTCTACTTGTACAGTTTTAATCATGATAATCTATGCTATGAGGGCCGTAAGTTAGATAACTTGATGGGTTAGTACATCACCCTCTTTAAATAAAGTTTATTGTATTGTATTGTATTGTATTGTATGACTTTCTGACATTAAAAGGGATAGTTATGAGAAAACAATCAAAAGAGTTATTTACAATTTACGAAGTTGTATACAATTTCATTTTCATTTGGAATAATCTAGATACTGTAAGCTGGCTTGAAAACTTTGGTTGCTCCAGCTTACTGGCACTCTTTTCTATAAATATAATATTTGTATATTATGAAGTGGGTTGGTTTGCCATGTCTTGGATATATACATGTATGAATGTGGTTTGAAAAATTTCTTAAGACATACATTATATTTATAGCTTACAGATTGTTAAATTCATTATCATAATTATGCTTCTTGTAAATATTATCATAGAAAATTAAACACCATAAGTGCAAATAAACTTATCTATCTATCAATCTGTTACTCTCATTAATTTAGGAATTCTTACACCTTAGGTACAAAAAAAACCTTTAATCTCCCATTGTGGGAACAAAATAAGATGCAAATGAAAAAATTATATGTATACGTGAAAGTTTGAATCACCGGTATATTGTAATTTCACAGAACCTAATTGTGAATTCTAACATGCTAAGCTTTTGTTTCAACTTTCTATTTTTTTATTCTAAAAAATATTTAAAAAAATCAAAAATATGAGTCACACATGTGACACATCTCATAATATATCATAACCTTGAGTGTTTTTGTCTCATGTTTTTATATCAACAATAGCTTCCTTACTAATGCATCTATAAAGCCATAACATTATCAACAATACACTAGAAAATGAAAGCAAAACATTTACGCAAAAAGTCACCTGTATGCAGACCCCTTGCAGCGTATTCCCAATGCAGAGTTCTCAATTTGAAGTGAAAAAATAATAGGATTTGGATTTGAGGATTAGAATTTATTGTATTTTTCTTTAAATTGAACTGCTGGTCCTCTGAGGCTTGTTGCAAGGGGTCTGTTCACATAAAAAAAAAACTTAAAAAAACTAACAGTTACTGCAAGTATATTAGAACAGTTCTCGTGTGAGTGGGAAACGATGAGGTAGTTTCTTGTTAATTGAACTGCTGGTGCTCTTAGGCTTAATTGTTACGAGGGGTCTGTTCACATAGCATGTTAAAAATCTAACAGTTACAGCCTGTATATTAGAATGGTTTTCGTGTGAGTGGGAAACAATGTGGTACATTCTTAGCCATACTGTAGCCATACTGTATCTTACCAAAGCTGTAACTACGTAATGTGATTGGAGGAATTACTTGAAAACAATGGGAAGCCATTTCAATGTTACAGCATGTCATAACATGTATGTACTGTAAGGCAGTACTGTATGTTTCCCACTCATAAGATAACCATTCCTATGGGAAGCCATTCAAATGTCACAGCATATTGTACCATGTATACATGTACTGTAAGGCAGTACTGTATGTTTCCCACTCATACGATAACCATTCCTATGGGAAGCCATTTCAATGTTACAGCATATGTGTAATTGAAGTGACCATGCCCACAGCATATTCATGCCGTGTTTCGGGCATTTCATTTTGAAAACTGCTCTATATACAAACATTCAATACCATCCTTGAAGTTGTTTTGATTACATAGTTGTTTGAACATAAGCATCATGGAATGTACATTTATTCAAGGAAATAGTTGGTTCATTAACCTCTAATAAATAATCAATAAATGTTATTTGTAACAAGATGAAATTGCCTAGAAATGTTTACAGTTTGCTTCAGTGCTGTGGAGTAAAAACATTAGGAAAGTATACCGTTATTTCAAAAATGGTTGAAGGTGTAATTGGCGACAAGTGATCAAGGATTATGCAACTGAAAGGAACTCAATCAAGAACCTTAAGACGAAGGTTTACAGTTGAATCCACGTCTGAAAATTTGAACACAATCATTATTTGATTCATTTCTATGTGATAGTATGACCACATGCAGTTCCTTTTAGTCATGCAATCACCAATCACTGATTGCCGCTCACCTCTTTAATCTTCAATCTACATTAACTATCACTTTTTCCAAATGCACTGCATGAAATTGAGCTTACTTTTACAAAGGTGAAAGATGTAGGCAGAGCACTAACAGTGCTCACCACCTGTGCACATTAATTTTATTGAAGACATGGAAAAAAATTGAAACAAGGTCTACTTATCATTATAACAATTACAAATTAGAATATGAACAGAACTTAACAGAACAAAAGCTTTATAGTATAAATATCAAAGATAAGGATAATAGGTAATAGTAAATCTCCTATACAAAATTATTCTAAACTATCATTGGCACATGGTGAGTATAAGTTGGCAATTGACCCTCTTCATTACTAGTGTCGAATTAGTATTCCCTAGGAAGCTGGACACTATATCTACGAGTCCAAAAAATGTCAAATTTAAGCAAATTTTAACAGGGTTTGAATTGGGTTAACTCACAACTGACAAATGCCCTAAAATTTAACTAACTGACAAAAAATCAGCAAAATTTTAACAGACAAATGGTCCTCTCCCCCCCTCCTCTCCAGACTCTTGTTCAACCAAATTTACAGAAACTTTACAAACATCAATATAGAATATATATTCAAAGTCTGAACTAAAGGCCTTTACAAATATTGTTACTGTTTATAAAGTCAACAAGGATACTAAGTAAAACGACACTAACATTAGATTTGTATCAAAGACAACAAAGATGCACGAATTATGATTTAAAGAAAAACTGTGCATTTTTATAAATGCTGATTGACCATTTTTAAATTGGTAGTATTAAGTTCACCCTAGGCCATTTTAGAAGTAACATTCATTAACAATAATGCTATATATTTTTCTCGGCACATTGGAATCAGATAAACCTTGAAATTTTGAAGAAAAAAAAACTTTAAAAAAATATGTAATAAGGAATATAGAAGACTGAAATGGATTTAAGACAAGTATCTGACACATTATCTCACGAAACAGCTGGTTTCTCAGTAAATTACGTATGTATATGTAATATATCATATTTCATTTTTTCGTAATTTACCAAAAACTTTGGCTCTACTGTGTTATATATCACGTCAAAGACAAACTGATATATATATGATATAAATAAACAAGTCAATAAGGAGCTTTTGAATTAATCTCAAATATTTGTCATAATTAAGTGCTTTTTATAACAAAACTTTTATATAAAAAGTTGTGTATTTATCATCAATATGCAGAGCTCATTTAACAATATTGTACATGAATCGATGCACTAGCGAATTCAAGTGCATGTTATCACAGGGATATGTTATTTTAGTAAAACATTTTGTAAATTGGTGAAATAATATGCGATATAAGTGAGCCCTTGTACTAGTAATTATGACCAAATAATTCCTGTCTATAGCTCATATTTTACATACAGCAATTGATCAATTGAAGGCTTTTATGCATCTTATTTCACAAAAGTAGCTCATCTGGACAATAATATGTATGTAAAATCAAAGGTAAACTCTAATAAGACTTTAAGATCTTATCCAACACTTCAATAATATCAATGATAAAAAACCTCAATCACTCAACAAGACATGCTAAAAGAAAACTGTCTGAAATACCAGTACAAAATTACAGTTACTTGGAGATTCTAATGGAAAGTAAAAAGTAAAAATGTCAACAATATTGACAGATACATCAAAGGAAAATATCATTTGTGAAACTAAAAAAAAATTGAAAGCCATTTGTCTGAATATGGTATTGTAGTTAGAATTAATAATTTGGAAGTATATGTTTATTGAGAAAGAAATCTTTGATTGATATAATTTTTATTTATAACATGACATTTATTTTAAGGTAAAATTAAAAAAAAAAAATTATTATAATAAACTAGGGTGTATTAGAAATCATAAAATGGCATATGCCAGGTTTGCAACTTTATTGTACCCAGCACATTCTGTTTGTATACGTACATTAAGCAAAACCTGCATGTTTATAATCTTGTATTAATTGTTGTAGTTGGCAAAACCATGTCTAGCATGTTATAACGCAATATTTGCCAATCAAGACGAAATATTTAATATTCTTAATGCCAAACAAGAGAGTAAAGGATTTTTTTTAGATACGGGGGTGGAAGTTCCATATCTATAATAATGAAATTTCATTGCTAAAAGATATATTTCAAAGCAGACTTTAAGCTTAAATCATTGAAGCAAAAACAATGATAACACACTATCAATACTCCAAAACATTGATAACATTCTAAGACAGCATTTGGATAAACATTTTATCTATAGTTACAAGAGTTCAGACGTATTTAAAATGAACACAGTCTGAACCAATATGTGTAGACAAGTTACAGCCATGAAAAAGCAACAAGAAAGCCCTTAATTTTCAACAGGTAATTCAGATGAAAAATACCGAGAAGTCTTCAGAGGTTGCCTATAAACTTGGATCACAAATAAAGACCTCAAAGCCAGACAAAATAAACTGAAAGGATCCGGCATCATTGAACTCGCAGCAGACACAGTATACACCTTGCAAAATAGTAATCATAAAGACTACCTCGTTGGGTCTTTTACTAATCTCTAAATGTGGATCGACGACTTGTTTTCAAGAAGACGAATCCCTTTAGAGGAAAATAAATCCAAGATATATTCTTCTCTTCTCTTCAATTCTTCTTAAGATCAGTTAGGAGTGAATGGGGTCCTGGCTAGATTATAAATAATTCAAATTTGAAAAAAGCAAACGAGAGATATTAGGTAATTTTTACCATCAATTCGACATCATAAAAATAATCTGGCTAAGTGGTTCTGCACGCTTGGAATGGCTTATTTGGTTTTTAGTTGAAAATCCTATCGAGGATTCGAGCCCTTTGATAAAACGTAGAACCCTGTGTACTAATGCTTAAGATCTGTATATCAACTACCAGCAGTGCATCGAAATTAAACGCAAGTAAATATTTTAAAATCAACCTGGTCTCGAAGGCAAATTATAGCCCGGCCATTTGGCGTTGCAGGTTATCAAGTCGAACTCTAAAAGCACAATATAACTTATATCACTAAATGTCAACTTCATTCTTTACCTCCGGAATAAAGTGTTTAGAATATACTTTATAAGCTTGAATCAAGTAATTCAATTCATAGAAAATAACTTGAATCTGAGAACAGGCTGAAGTCGTGTGATAACGAGAATAAGATAGTTGTCTAGCTAGTTGAGTAGTACCATCGAGGGTAACTAGTACAAAAAAGCGATTCTTCTTCTCAACGATCAGGGTGATGATTGAATAAACTATCTCACAATGAAAGCAAACAGCTAGATTCTTAAAATGTGATGGTAGACGGACGTGAAACTTGGAGGTTAATTGTGTGTGAATTTGTTTTTTGCCCAGAATCAAATCGGTTGATGAATGTAGTAAGGTTACGGTTAAGGTGTCAACACCACAGAAATACTCCTGCATAAATTTCACTTTAAACCACTGGCTTCATCATTTCCGATCTAGTACTCTGTTGCGAGAGTATTTCATCTCAATCAAAATAATTATATGGAATATTTAGGATGAATTATTATTACCAAAATAGAAGCCAAAAATTCGTAATACAACAAGGAACAAGTCGATGGAGCAAGTTCATTCGGTTGCTCGCCGTTTCAACCACAAATGTCGCTGTTTTAGCGGAGGAATCATAACTCTAACGTCTAAAAACCTTCAAAGTATAGAGTATAGAATTATTGAATCGGCTGAAAGTTGGGTTTCGGTGGAATTAAGACGGGATATTCCTCGCCTAAGTCTTTGCAACATGTGACGTTAATAAGGAGCCTGAAGCCTCCACCGAGGATGACCACGCTATACTCACCAATGCGAACGCGTTTGAGCAACAATCGTCCAGTTCGGGTCCATGAGGAACACAACTCGAAGTAGTCATGCTAAAAGCATGACTTACTAGAACATCGGAGGGAAATTACAGTCTCAAATCCACAAGGAAAGCCTCCTGTTCTTAATCGTTTTACTTCAAAGGAAAATCGGGAAATAAGATGGCAGCAAGTGACGTTGTGGAAGCGCGCATTACACCGCTTGTGATTGGCTAACCAGCCAGTCACGTGATCTATAGGAGGTCAACAGCTTTTATAGGACGTTTTCTCAACAAGTGTGTTTTTTTTCTTTCTCTCTTCTTTTTTTTTTCTTGGCAAAATTTCGAATTCTTCCTCAAAATTAAAACCTTAAACATTTTCAAAGAGAAGGATAAATACTTATTAAGATAATCCTATCCTATTTTACCAAATAATCGTATATGATAGGAATTACTTTAAGTTTACATATGGACTTGTGTAAACATTTTGTTAGAAGTTTGATCAAGTTATTAATTTAAAAGAGTCATGCCAAAACGTAAACCCGATCCGATCATATGCATACACAAGTACATTGATCAAAATGAAGTAGAGTTCAATAACTATAAGTAGTAAGAGCTACAATGTGTGAAAAATAATTGCGGATGGACTCTCTTCTGGATTATAAAGATTTTTTCGAGTGACTATCATATGTAAATAGAATATGCTAATGAAAGGGTATTAAGCGGGAACAAAGATAAGAGGAAGATTTGCGCGTTTAAATATGGTAACTCGATTATTAAACGGTGGCTACATGATAAGCAAACCGCCCCGATTTTTCATTGACAGTATAATATGTTCATTGGATCATTGTGTTGTCATCGAAAGAGTTATCGTGATAGGAAAAAAGATCCGCTTTATTTTATAGTTAAGTTTAATGATTTAGTCGGACGGTATCAAACCAAGCAATTAATCTAAATGGAATTTAAATTTGAAGACTGCACGGCAAAGCATTTATTTACCAATTTAGTTCAAATTTAATAAAATTAATTTGAAGTCAAAAAACTGCTATAAGAGACAGGTAGGTGGGTGGAGTACTACTCGGTGCAAAGCCCTTTGCTTCCTCCGGCCCGTAATGTTGTTTTTGTCGGCCAATTTAGTTAATTTATAAATAAAATTATAAAACTAGAGGGGAAAAAGCCGGGACAAAAGGATAAGGAAAAGGAAACAAGAAAACAAGAAAAATGATTATTACCTGTTTTGTTCACAATGAAATGCGGGCGTTTTTAGGATTTCCCTTCAGCGAGGGGATCAAATAAGCTTGATCAACAAATAATCTCTCTCTTCCTGTCTTCCTCTCCTCATGAAGGAGGCTACAAGACCGGCTTCCTATAGGAATCCGTAGCCGGGCTACCTTAAACTCGGCCAAATAAAGCAGTGTGTAATTTTGCTGGAAGCCATTGTCCATAGTGTAGCTTAGTGTGTATCAATTTTAATATCCAGAACATGCAATACTAAAAAAAAGCTTTTGGAAACTTCTCAAAGATGCCAACTCGAACTCAGTCACACATAGAAAGGGAGCTGCTGATCATAAATCATACTTCATAATCCTAGTAGAGCTCACCCCTGTAGTAAATGATTTCAGTATCACACTGATTTGCAAAAAAATCGGTAGGATCGCGCGCGAGGTATGTGAATGACATTTTCTTCCGTGCTGTACTCTACCGCCCACTCAAAATCCTAAATTCACTCCTCAATGTGCTCAGGGACTTAGTTTTTTTTTTTATCTCTTTTTGATTTGTCGAAACGAGTCAAAAATATTGACCAATAAATTTGGTTACTTTGTATCCAATTCGAATTGTGAGAAGTTTCTTTGGGGCCGAGATAAAACTCAGTTATGCTTGCCAGTGTTTCTTTATGTTTCTTTAGCTTCTTCATTGCATACTGTGGAGAAAGTAGCAGAATAACACTGTATTACTGTTTTATTTATCAAAATAATAGCCATCTGGCGAGACCCGACTTAGACAGGAGGGGTGGGGACCGACCACTGAGTCTTTTCTGAGTAATTGAAATTTTATTCTCTTAAAGTTACTTTGAAATAATTTAGTGGCAGACGTGGTTGACGATATAGGACTCGTGGGAAATCGAGCAAGCAAACAACCACCCAAACATAAAAACAAACAAACAAACAAACAAACAACCATCCAAACATAAAAACAAACAAACAAACAAACAAACAAACAACTCACTAACTGACTGACTAACTACTTAGATAGCTAGCTCAGTAACAAACAAACAAACAAACAAACAACCATCCAAACATAAAAACAAACAAACAAACAAACAAACAACTCACTAACTGACTGACTAACTACTTAGATAGCTAGCTCAGTAACAAACAAACAAACAAACAAACAACCATCCAAACATAAAAACAAACAAACAAACAAACAAACAACTCACTAACTGACTGACTAACTACTTAGATAGCTAGCTCAGTAACAAACAAACAAACAAACAAACAAACAAACAAGCCAAGCAAAAGGAGCAAAGCAAAGCAAGTAAATTTCTATACCCAACATAAGGTATTCATCAACTCCTAACATCTAAAGAACTTCTAAAACTGTATGTATGTACGAGCACGTGTACATAGGCGAGCAAGTTGAATTATATAATCAAGAACTATCTGGCTACCCCGATATGATGGTAGTCGACTATGGCCGAAAGCATGCTACAATCGTTGACAAAAGTCTTGGTACGATAACGTGTTTTTATGCAAAGATGCAGCACGTAACCATGAGAACACAACCTCCACCCCCCCCCCCCCCCCATCCCCCGGTTCACTGTTGGGTGATAAAGATATGTCTCTCTTGAAAAGTTGTGGAGTGGCAGGGGACAGGGCAACACAGCCGCACCTCAAAATTGAATAGGGGGGGATGGTAATGTAGTGATTTTTGAGAGGGGGTGCTTGTCGTGAAATAATTGTAGTGTGTCAACACGTTTTGGCAGTGATCGTAGGTGTTATAGCTACGAAAAACTATACGTAGAATGAAGCTCAAATATTTTCGATTATCAATGAATCTTTTTATGTTCTACGTGAATGTAGGTACATGATGCGGAATGCATCGCGCTTGTCGGTAGGTACATTTAAATATCTAACCGCGACACAAACACAAGACCTCATTATGCTGCATCAACGTCTTCTCCATAGGTGTAACGTAACAGAGGTGTAAATTAACGTTCAGCTCTCACTAATCGTTCATAATGTGGCCCGGATTCAATTAAGCTACTGGTAGAGTTGCACGTGTTGGTTTTCTCATGACATGTACTTTTTGAGTTTTTCTCCCCGGATTTTCTGATTTTTCTCTCTCCACAAAAATCATGGATGACGAGTCACTCGGTGGAGATCTGCTGCGACAAAACCTATTATTCTTTCAGTCTAAATCCCCATTTTGGTTCGACCGTGCATGGCGCCATGGTCGTAATTAGTCTGGAGACCAGAATACTTCCAAGGTTATTTTTGGCTCACGTTCTCACCAGGAGCTTGTTACGTACAGCATAAAAAGACAAACCAATCATCGGTCAGAGTGTCTTTCATATGCGACCCAGGTAACTGCTGCAGACGGCGTCCGTAAGTATTTTGGCTTTCACTGATCCTAACAACAGCCTGAGTTGTGTAAATTTTTGAAGTGACAGAAGCTCAAAGCTTCGAAGCCTTTGAAGTTAGCTGTTATGTCGAAGGACAGTGCTCTAATATGTGAACAAAACATTCGCTATGAAGATAGAAAGGAAAAAACAACAGTTTAAGGTTATTTCTTGTGACACTACAAAAAATGAAGTTCTTCGACCTCAAAAAGGCAGAATGAAATGATCGAGATATTAATGAACTAAATCCTCTTTTAAAAGAAAAACTTTCTTAGACGGTTTGGCGCGCGAAAAATGAATAAAACAACATATGTCGAATCTGATCTTTGCAGTAACCTTTCACGCAGGTGCGCGTCTGATTTCCGTCTGGAAAATATGCAAATTCATTATGTAAATTTAGCCTCCAGAAAATTCAGATTTATATGTATGCCTCTACTTGAAATGGTTATGTATTAATCTTTAAATATGTAGCTTTTCATTTGATTACTGAGAAATTAAACGCAAGCTTTTAAGTTGAACTAGTTTTAGTTTTTTTTATCGGTTAGTCATTGATTCACAATAAACCCGAGAATATAGTGTGACGAAGCTCATTAGCTGGATGAACGAGCATCCATCTGGGTGAATGTAAAACAAAGTGTTTTTTTTTTTATTTATAAAGTTTAAAGTTAAGACCTAGTTTCTTATTTACGTGTCGAGATGCAAGTCCTAAGTAGGAATTTTTCAGTAATAAAACGTACGAAAAAAAACCAGCTCCTTCACTTGTTTTCTGTCTTCAGTAGTTGTTCCTTTTCGGTTGGCTAGTTTCTCGTGACTTTGTGACATTGAAAGGTAAATTTTTGCAATTAAAGTCTTATCACATAATCGATAAATATCGAAGTGAGATGATCTTGCTTAACTTGTAAACAAAGTGAATTACTTATATTTAACGGTTTAAGTAAAACAGCTCTATATTATAGAAATTAATGCGAACATTTTTGAAATTTCTTGCTTAGTTTTATTTAGAATGGGAAGCCATTTCAATGTCACTGCATCTACCGTCGCTTGTAGGTGTCATCAGATTTGAGAAAATGCACTTTTTCACCTGCACATTCCGATGCCAGATCGTTATGCCACTAGCAGCAATGTTTAGTGTCAGTTACCAGTTGTCGCGTAATTTGCACTAAACATTTCCAGTTGCTAGCATCCGCGTTTGCAAATTTACTGGTCATCCAATCAGAATGCTTTTAAAAGTCGCACCTTCACGGCCAAAACACGGGATGTCTGTACGTAAAGTACCCTGAATTTTCAAAAGCGGTACAAATTCTGCTCTAAGCGTAGTATTTCTTATCGTGTACACAAACCTTAATTTTATCGAATCCTGAACTAACATCAGGGCTAATCTATTAAAAAGTCTGGGCGTTGGTGGGTTTTACGGAGTGAGAAAAACCGGAGAAAAACTCTTGTATCAAGGAAGAAACCTAACAAACTCTGCTAACATGTGATGTCAAGTCCCGGGGGGGGGGGGGGGGGTACTCCCTATAATGGACTACGGGGATGCTCCGCCCGAAAGGATTACTTTTCTCAGGCCTCAGGTGGAAATTTGTGAGTTTTGGTATAAAAGGGGGTACATTTTCTTCAAAGGTATATGAAAGGGGTACTTTTTTGCAGAAATTTGGTATAGAAAAGGGTAAGGGGTCGAGAGTCCGGGCGGAGCATCCCCGTATGAAACGACCCGAAGTACCAAGTACCCCCCGGGTGTGGTGTCAAGTGCAGGAATCTAACCTGAGACCCCAGAGGTGAGAGGCAAGTCCACTAATACTACAAACCTTGATTTCCTACTTCATCCTCCTTTCAGATGCAACACCCATCATCAAGATGCACTAGTTGTGATACGAGAAAACAAATCACGACGATCTTAGGCAAATATATAAAAACAACTTTCTAAACTAAAAATGTTTAAAAATAAGCTTATCAAAATGAATTTTATTGAAAATTCCAAGACATTCGTGTTAGTGAACTACATTTTTCAGGCCATAACATTGTGAATAAATCATGATTAGTACAAGTTGTATTTCAAGTGTCTGCAACGCATCGGATGAGATTCTTAGTATACATGTACATGTACTGTAGATTCTACACAAGGTGAGCTGTTGAATGATCAAAAAAATGTTTAAGTACAGAGTCTGGAAGTTATAAAGGTTTTTCAATGCCATATGATAATGGGGAGTCATCATTTAATATACAAAGCTTAACTGCTACAGATAAATTGAGTTTGGAATGCATCATGGTTTTACCTATAACTCTCATAGAAATTATTGTAAATTGATTTTCACATAGTAGCCATTGTTTGGCATTACAAGCAACAACAACAAATGACTCCCCTGATGTCACAGTCTTTAGCATATGGCATGGGAAAACCTTTATAACTTCAAGATGCAGCAATCAAACTATGAATTTTGTTTGATCATTCAACAGCTCACCTCATGTAGAATCTAAACTAAGAATATGATCAGATGTGTCATAGGCACTCTACTGTAGATTGACCTTTTCGGCTTGGGTGTAATGATTTCCCATTTCAGACCAAGTGTCATTCTCTTGAGAATAAGATTCTTTGTTTGAGTTGTATCCATATTCATGTGTCTTCTCATGCGCAACCGTTAAACAATGAAATGATACTCTGGGGAATGACACATGGTCTGAAATGGGACAACATTACACCCAAGCCAATGAGGTCTATTGCCTATTAATTCCAAAGGCTTAGTTTGAAAATCACTTCTACATTTAGGGTATAATACGATGGCACAGTTTTACACCACATGGATTTCTCATTTTAAAATTTAGGTTTAAAATTCGAAAATGCAAAACAGATGACATCAACCAAGGTATTTCTCCTCTTTTCTTGTGTGTTTTACTACCAGTGACTCTCAAGTAAACTCACCAAAACTCTACTACAACATATATTTTGGTAATAAAAATCTATTTATTAATTGAAAACTGGCATAACCTTACAGGATATTAGTTTCGTATTTTAAATGAATCCTGGGTTGACGTCATTTCATTTGCATTTTTTAATCTTAAACCTAAAGTTATATCTCTGAAATGAGAAGTCCATATCCTGTAGCCTGATACTCAGGCTCCATATCCTGTAAAACATTGCCATTGTATTATCAGGGGTTTCAATAATATTTGAAGTAGACGGATGGGATTCAAATGTAGGCGTCTGTTTCCAATAATTTTACTTCTTATTTATTGAGACTGATTCGTGAAATAGCCGGTGGTATAAAGTTAATTACCTGGCGATTGACCACCGGTAGCCGCCTTCTATTGAAACCCCTGATTATACCCTCTATGTAGAAGTGATTTTCAAACTTAACCTTCAGAGTTCATACTAGGCACTTCATAGTCCTTTTCCTCAGTCCAACTTCAATCTTTTTGAAGATTCTGTTACATTGTGCCCAGTGTTGGGATTCGGGGAAAACAGCTGTGTTTTCAATTCTTTTTCTTTTTCTTGAACAGCTTTCCAATTTGTTTCTACAACAAACTTTGAATTAGCAAGTTCAACAGCCTTTTGCTCCAGCTCAACCATCTGTTTCTGCAGTTCTTCAATTTTTTCCTTTCTTATTTTTATTCCATGTAGACACTCTATTCTTTCCGACTCCAACTTGAAACATTCCTTTTCCAATGAAAATGAGGTTTGGTAAGACTCTCTGAGTTCTCTTCTCAGGCTATCCTTTGCAGAATCAAACTTCTTTCCAACGAAAGTATGAATTTCATTTGGCGTACTAATAGTTTCACTTGACGATTCATTACTCTTATTACACTCATTGAGTTTCTCAGGTAACCTTGGCTCCTCAGATGCTACATTATTATGTGATGCTTTAGGAGGAATTGACTTATTTTGTTTTGAAGTGCTGCAAATATTATCTATTTGTGGTGAACATTCAGAGCTTTTTCTCTTGTACCTGTTAGGTTTTCGTTGTGGTTGTTTTCTTGGAACAGCTTCAGAAACCTTTGTTGTAACAGCATCAGCTTGCTGAGTGTGTAAGATGAAAGCAGGATGACTTCCCAAGATGTTTTCTGTATTCTGCTTCATTGTTTTATCTCCAGCTCCAAAAACTACATGGATGATAGAACTTTCTCCGGCATTGCCTTGAGCACTGCTTTGTGACATGATAAATTGTGGTTGTCTGGGATTGGCCTCTTGTTTTCCCTTCGATTGGTTATACATTCTTTTCCTAGGTTGTTTGTTCTGAGGTTGAACATATACCTGGGGTACTTGGCTAACACTTGGTGTTATATGATATGGATGTACCGGAACCATGGAGGGTCGAAATCCTGAAAATCATAAGTATGCCTTTATTACTACACAAACATTTCACATAAAGAGGTTAACCAGATGGAGGTATAGAATACATTTTGAAGGTAGTTGAAAATGATGTCAATACCTCATTCAGGGGCTGGTCTTATGTTACCTGGGATGGGGGTAGCAGGATTACTGGCGGAGCACTATTCAAAGATGTTCATTTTTGAGGTGGTCATTTCCAATAATATTGATTTCTTTTTGCCAATTGGTAGGGGAGGTATTAACACCTAGTACTTGTATTGAGAGTGGTCAATTAATTGTTTGGCAGCATGTTGGTGCAATCAATTGTATTCTTTAGTCTTATTTGTTTTTATCTATCTGCCAGCACCCACCCCCCTCCCTTGTAGAGAGGAGATAAAATAGAATGATGATCAGAGTAAGAGGAAAGTTTTATTGCTCTACTGTACTTTCATCATAGGACTTTCATCATAAGGAAAATGGGTTTTAACATCAACCTTTTTACCAAAGGAGTTAGAGATACTTTTTAGACAAATCAGTTATAAATATGTATTCTTTGATCCAATGTCTAAATAGGCTTTTTGCAACAACAGGTCACGTGACCCTACCCCTTTAAATCGAGCAGTTGTGTCAAAATGAACATCAGAAATGAAAAGAGCACCTCGATATTAGTAAGAAGGTGAAGTTTTAGCTCATAATGTTGACTATAGGAGAAATGGTATTAAATATAAAATTAAGCTTAAATACCATCCAGGGCATATTTTCCATACAAATCCTTATAAAATATTTAATTTTATATTTAATGCCATTTCCCTCGTGTTACATCTTATGAGCTGAGATTTGTGTCAGAGCCTTGGTAGACATACACAAATACTGTATCAGGGTGCTGAAGAGGTTTTCCGTGATTCAGCCCTTTTTGGACCATGATTTGCTAACTTCAAAAAAATATAAGTTCATGATTCCTGAATTTCAATCCCCCTGTGATGTGTGATCTGGTTATTTCGAAGACCGTGATACATGATTTTGCATTGATTTCCCTGAATCTTTGTATCAAGGTTATTCATTTATTAGATTTTCTTGATTTGTGAATTTACAAAACAATTGTCAGTGATTTGTGCTTGATACCACCCTGTTGTATAAGTATGTTCCACTGGGAACCTTGTGGAGCAACCAGGAATGAGCTAAGAAGATTGATGAAGGAAAGAGCAAATGTATTGATTGTTCAAAGGGTTGACATTGAGGGGAAGGAAGGATATCAGCCCTCCCCACCCCCCCTCCCCCCAACACTATACACACGCTTTAATGCACAAGGCAATTTGAAACCCCAGAACTTAAAAACACAGGACAGGGTGGGGCCATGATGACTGGGATTTGGACAGCAAATTTTCCACCAGGGGAAAGAGTTGAATTTGAAACTATCTGAATGTTATGGTCTGGGGTTTCAAATGACCACTGCATTAAAAACCATTAAATCCTATTACCATTTCTCATTACCTTGGTCATCTGTGATTCGTATTCCTGACCCACTCACTGGAACACTGTTAGATAACAACCTTCTCTCAAGTTCTGACAACACAGACTTCAAAAATTCCAATGAAGCATCCTTGTCACTTACACCTTCAGATAACATGTTCAAAATGCTCTTCCTTTCTCTGTTTTTGGTGCAAATAATTTGCATTCCTCTTTCGGCACTTATTATATCTTTGTCTTGTAAATACATGACCTTCGCAAGCATACTCTTAAAGCACTGTTCAAAATGGACCTTACGATTATTTAAGGCCATCAAAAGCTTTTTTCCAGTACAGTCGCGTTCCTCTTCTCTGATATCTGATAATTCCTGGGCTGCAATGTGTAGCGGGGTATCCCAATTAATATCCTTCTGACCTAAAATCTCTGGACACTTTTCTGACAGAGAATCGAGAATTTTTTCAAAAGATGAAGTTCTCGTCTTTGGTCGGACTTTTGAAACACCTCGTTTGTTGACCGACCACGCGCCGGATTGATAAACATATCTCACGGCTGCGTGCAAACCCGTTTCTCCAGTTTGTCTTATGCAGACGTTAGGTTCAAAGCCCATCTTTAGTAGAAGACCAAGAGCTTTAGGTTTCCCGAAAGCACAAGCAAGGTAGGCGAGTGGACATTGAAGGTCTCTTGATGGATCAGGAACGATGGAATCTTTAGGCCATCCTTGCGAAATGCAAGATTGAATACTTTCGTAGAACAAATGCAGGTGTCCAGGATTAGAGTAGCCATCAGAGAAATTATTGAAAAGGAAGAGAGCTTTGATAAGTTCGTGATGTGAAAGTTTGCAGTCTTTCTCGCAGAATGGAGTATGCTGTTCCGCATCCCTGGCGGCCGCCATCTTGGAACTAAGTGAAGCAGAGAATTGTGGGATGGATTCAACACAGGAATCCCAACTTAACCAAGCGGAAAGTTTTCCCCTTTTAACTCTAATAGAGTTGCGCATGAGAAGGCACATGTTTGAGCGGGAATTTATTTAATCCTGGTTTTCACTTGCGAAGGAATCAGAGTCGGAAGCAGTTCATGTGTGAAATGCAAGTGAAAATCTATCCTCATAAGCGTAAAGCGGGAAATACACGTTGCGATTTGTCGGCCCGATTCATCGTCCCGACACCATCGAGAAGCAAATCGTGCGCGTATTTTTAGTCAGGTCTGTTAGGGACAAAAATAGCAAAGATCGTGCATTTTTGAGTACAAGCACCAAACTTGGCACAAATATTCCTTGGGGCATACTAAACAAATTTAGGGGTGGGTGTCAAAAAATGGCGGTCGGGGGGAGGCACGCCACACTCTCAATTAGATGGTTAAATTTCATCAAAATTTATATAAAACGAAAAACTTTCCTTCAAGTTTTAACTCTAACATGGAAGAGTTGTTTTAAAAAAGTCAGAATGGCGTTTACAGTTTTTTGATATCTCTTTTTGTTGCAGAGATATCAAATTTTTTCCAAATATGCAAATTAGCGTGTTGCATTGATTCAGAATAAATGGCCAGACAGTGCGCATTGATTCAGAATAAATGGCCAGACAGTGCGCATTGATTCAGAATAAATGGCCAGACAGTGCGTATTGATTCAGAATAAATGGCCAGACAGTGCGCATTGATTCAGAATAAATGGCCAGACAGTGCGCATTGATTCAGAATAAATGGCCAGACAGTGCGCATTGATTCAGAATAAATGGCCAGACAGTGCGCATTGATTCAGAATAAATGGCCAGACAGTGCGCATTGATTCAGAATAAATGGCCAGACAAATTTCCAGATCTTCCTATACATTAAATTCAGTCCTGAAACCTCGAGTCTCACGTCCCCGTCCTAGATTTCGAGTTGCTTAAGGTCCCTAATAAGAGCGTGAGAACGTGATAATGCTGTCATCAGTTCAATCTCTGTCTAGTTTACCGTTATCTGATTGGTCAGTATTATTCAAGTGGTCCAGGTTAGTGTGTCTGCGCAGTAATCCATTGAATATTACCAATGGGCTTTTGTCACACAGCGGCCCGCCATATTGGTTGAAACAATGGGTTTCGATTCCCTTGGGTCCCCTTGCCCTCGCTTTGAGGCGCTTCATGACGTTCCAATCAAAGGTTTTTGCTCTCAATAAACATGGCCTCCTTGTGATAAAGGTCCATGCTTTTCGGGCATGTTGGCGGGCATCTTCAAGGCATCCTCATAGAATTCCAATTGAAAAAGTTTTTTCTTTTCTTTTTCTTTTTAGTGGTATATATCATAAGAAATTTTCACCTATAACAATACTTTAAATTAAGTGTGACATCCCTCGTATGGAAAAAATAATACATCCGGGCTCAAAACAAAACAAAACAAAAAACTATAAATTTTTTTTTAACAACTCCGCTTCATTCTGACAAGATTTGTTGTCAAAAATAAATTTTTAATTGTTCCCCGAGGCGAAGTTTAAATCAGCGAGGTATTTTTTCGCTTATTTAGCGGTTTTTGTGAGCAGTTGGACCCGGTAATACATCATACTAGCTTGAAAGCTATAATTTAAATTAAGAGGCCAACAGCGAGTTTTCCTGTATCATGCAGCATATGAATCAAGTTTTCAATGTTGTAGATTTAGACTGATTACCATGGAAACAACAAAACATCAATCCAAAAAAAAAAAAAAAAAACATCAATCAGTATCCTTGAAATCGGTATCTTTTCATCCCCGGAACGGCAGAGCAGAAAAACGACGAGGCTGCTATTTTTACAGTTTTCGCTTCACACGCACTACCGCTACATTCACTATTTTCGATACGACACTCAACTCATGTGTTGATTTTTAAGGAGGGAGGAAAACCGGAAAGCCCGAAGAAAAACAGTTGTGCCAAGGGAGAGAACAACACATTAAACAAAACTCCGACTGAGGTTCAGACAGCAACTACTCAGAAACACATACAGCGCCGTTGCAGTGCATGACAGTTATGTGAATATGTTATACGATCGGCATGAATAAAGACCATGCATTAAAAGGAACCTTTCAACAACAGTGCAACAGTTCTTTATTTCCACAATTAATTTACAAACATCTATATAATCAATCTACTAGTTAAATATGTGGAGGAAGCAGGAGAACCTTTTTCATTTTGTTTTTCTCAAAGGTGAATTTTACACGCGCAATCTAGAAACAGTTTGTTGTCAGTTGAACAAACTTGATTGAGTATCGATTAACCTGGACGCACAAAGAAAAACCCGACAGCAACAAACCCAAAAACAAAAACAAACAAACAAAAAAACACACACACAGAAATCCCTTGAAAAGAAGCTCCAAAGAAAGGTGTTTCAGTAAAGAAACTCCTGGAGTTGTTCGATTCTATACTGATCAGTTCCTAGGCCTGTCTTAATGAAATGAACCTCCTACCTTCTGCTTTGAATCTGTCAGATTCAACTAAACAATTCCTGCATTTTTCTGGGAATGGACGTGATTAGCTTGCAGCTGTAAGACCTGAGTTTTTCACTCCTGAAAAAGTACACCAAGGGGTTGAGGGTAGAGTTGAAGAGAATCAGGATGATTGCGAACTGTTTCACGATGTCATGGATGAGCTTGCCAGTTTCTCCTCTTTCTCCTGAAGCTAATCTCTTATCCATTTCTATAGCAAGGATAGGTATAAAGCTGGTGACCATGGCAACGGTTATTATAGCGACAGTCATCAGGCCTCGCCTTTCTTCCTTGGTTTCAGCACCAGGAGTGATAGATTGAAGTTGGTCTCGGATTTTTTTAGCGTGTTTTCTCGAGATGAAATAAAGCCTTCCATAAAGAGTGATCATGAACGCACAGGTTAGAGCAATAAGCAGGTGCCATAGCGTTTTCATTACGCTTCCAAACGACGAAGGAATCGAGGCCAGAAATCCAAAGATGATGCTCGTCGTCCAGGAGAACATCACCGCCTTTTTGGTGCGGGACATCGTTATGATCGTTACATATCGGAGCGGATATATGATGGCAGCGAATCTATCAAGTGTTATGAGCGATAAATGGCCCAAACTAACTGTAATGATTACGACGCCCATTATTTCCATCAAGTTCGTACATTGCAAACCACAAGGTCTTTTTCCTTGTAGAAGAGAGTTTAGAAGGTTCCAAGCATTACTTGTCTGTAACAAAAGACCGATGATGAAGTCTGCAACTGCCAGACTTGCCACTAAAATATTTGTGGGTACCCAGAGCTCTCTGTAAGCAATTATCGTCAGAATGACCGTCAGATTTCCAAAGATGGTTAGAACTTCTATTGCGATGTTGATTGTCAGCAAAAAAGCTACTAAACTGGAACTGTACTTGACGACGTTGCTGATGCTTTCCACGAACTGAGTTTCTTGAGAATCAAGAGAATTAGTCGTCGAGTGGTTGATAATTAAATCAGTGGTGTTATTGAAATTATCCATGGTCTGCGAGAGGAGACTCAAAATCGCCAGCATCCGTCACCGCGTATCGGTAGTTGCGCAATGATGAACAAGAGGAAAAAGAAATTCTAGACTTTTATGTGATTAAAAAAAATAACAAAACCAGATCTCAGTCATACCATTAGCACCACAAAAGTTTTTTTTTTTTGTATTTTATCGGAAAAGAACTTAATTTATTGTGATTGGATAACAGTTGTGAAATGTAAGCAGCTGTCCCAGTAACTGAATGTTTTAGAAACAAGACGAGAATACTGTACGCCTCATTTCCTCACCGAAAAAAACTAATTTAAAACATTTTGGTTATCCTAATTTAGTTATCGCCATTGCTAAAGAATTATTGATATAATAGCTAGGGCGGGTTTAATTAGAAAACTCTCACGAGTTAACTGATTATTGAGGCGTCTAGGTGTGCAACATCCGTCTTTTAGTAACAGTCATATACACCAAGATAATTTATAATATTAACTTTTTATAAATGAGTATGTAGGAGTGTTTCATCAGGATTAAAAGCACGAGGCATACTTAGCCGAGTTGGTTTAGGCCTGATAAAACTAGCCTTATGCGCAGCCGCTATGCCGGAGGCGCTTCCGGTGGGGAATGACGGAAACCGGGAGCGCCTCGCAGTGGCTGCGCAGGAGGCTAGATAAAACACGATCTGCGATTTTATTGAACAGCTTTAAAAACTCATGAATAATTCACAAACCTTTAATTTGGTCGAATTGTTCAGATGATTCGTAAACCTGGTGGGCTCAGGCCGAGAGAATTCAGTGAACCAATCAAATTGCGAAATAACAAAAATCACTGTAAGTAGTCAACCTCTTTTACGAAGGACTCAAGGTCCAAATTTCAGTAAAGTTAAGTATCTACGATACTTCCTCTACGCTTTCAATTTTGATATATGATTATTACTGCTAAGTTATCTTTACAAAGACCCAGTCCATACTAGTTTTGTACTTGCAAGGGCGGGTATCCAGGAATTTTTGAGAGGGGGGAGGGGTCCACAAATACTAAGCAAAACCTATTTTGCTTTGAGCCCCCTAGTTTTCCCCAGAAAAGTAAAGCAAGTATAGATATTTTTTTTTGTCGTGGTCATCACCTGTTGCTTTGTGCCCCCTTTGTCGACGATCGAAATCCTTTTAAAGGCCTTCGTGTTTAGATCAGTATACCCATCACTCCTTTCGGTCTCGATCTTGGAATGATATATCTCTTTTGGCTCTAACAACCTCCTTGGCTCTAACAACCTCCTTTCATAGAGGTATAAATTGTGCGCTAACCAAGGAACGAAATGCTTTGTGGGACATGAGAGAGTCCACGACCTTATCGCGTGACGTTACACTGAAAAACGAGCCAGCGTGATTGTGGGTAAAATCGCGGTCTCAATTGCTTGGCATACAAAATTCCTACTATGGCTTCGAAAACCTCCCAAAATGAACAACAAAAAACAGAAGACAAGTTTCTTGAGCAGTTGAGGGTGAAAAAAAAGCCTTTCAATCTATGTTAAGTTCTGACCAAGAGAAATGCAGACTCTGAGAAACGAGATTTCCAAGTTGAAAAAATTGGCGCATGCGCATGCGATTTTCAGCTCTGTCGACGGGTGAATACATGTTTCGATAACCCAGACTGCCCTTCATCGAAAAAGGACTGGAATCGATTCTAGGGTTGGTTAGGTGTAGGGTTAGACTCCAGTCCTCTCTCGACAAGAGCATTTTGGGCTATGGAAACAAGTATCTACCCTGTCGGTGAGACGCACCGGCATACAACAATGATGGCCGCCGGTAATTCATTCCTTTTAAAAATATATACTCCAAGGATCGAGACTGAATAAACTTTGAAACTTGAAAGGAGATACCCACTAAAGTATAGGTAGAAAGCTAAAAAGTAAGACGATGCATACAAACCATTTGAAATGCGGTAAACGAGGCCAGTCAGTCTTGACCGCCAAATCAAGTGCTTCAGACTATTTTTTTTAGTTGATGGCAACTTTTAAAGAAAAACGTGCTATCATTAACCCTCGATTTTTCCAAAAATGTTAATATTCAAAATTTCTTGCGGATGACAAACAGTTTATATTTTATTTAGACTATATTGGCTCGGTAAAAAATGGCTCGAGGCATCATAAAATTTAATCTCATTGTTCAGTAGGTTTTCTAAATCTATATTTCTCGATGAATCTAGCTGATTTATTAAGAAAAAGATAAATAGCATGACGGATAAACAAGCGCTTCGTCGCCCACAAGACCGATTTTAAAGAGAATTTGAATGGCTTCTGTATTCCATTTTTCCTCTTTATCGATCCCATTGTTTATATCCTAGATGGAATCACTGATAGGGCCTCAAGGTCTAGGCAACCAGTGTGAACGGAAAAAGCACCAAAGATTCTTTATAAACTTAAT
Organism: Anthopleura sola; assembly: GCA_023349425.1. NCBI lineage: Eukaryota > Metazoa > Cnidaria > Anthozoa > Actiniaria > Actiniidae > Anthopleura > Anthopleura sola. Next base: position 2,829,523 of record JALHLI010000014.1, read on the forward strand.
CAAGATCATTTGTACATCACCTAGTCGTCAATCCTCGGTTTAAAATCATTATTAATACACTGGAAATAAAGATTTGTTATGTTAACCTTTTCATGGTGTTTGGGAAACTCAGTGATATGAATATATATAGCAAGCTGTAATTGCCGTGAACTAGTCTACGAAGAGAAGAGAATCTGTCACTTTTTCTTTAATCGTTTTTAGTATCTAGCTGGTTCAACTTGATGCTCTTTTTCAACCACTAAATAACTTGTTTCATTTCTGATTCTCGCAACCTCCGGCTTTATCAATGAATTCAAGTCTAAAAGCAGCAATCAAAACGTGATTAAGTAAGCCTTTGACTGCAGAGCATTCTATTTTTTTCCTTCTCTCAGTTTTTATAGAATTTTTTCTTTCAATTGCTTTTCTTAATTAAGACGAATTAACACCAAATTCAAGTCTCAATATAGCCATCAAAAATCAACATTACAATCAATCGAAACACCAAACAAAAAGAAAAGAATAAACTGTTTTTTTTTTATATATAGTCTTGGTTAATTTTCTTTACCCAATATGCTGCAAACACTTACAGTTTGTAACCTTGTGAAAAACAATCGAAATAACGGGTGTTTTTTTTCTTTTTCAGACGTTAATTGTTGACAGAAAGACTGTTATCATAACATTCATCAAAACATTTTACTTTTCCTCGATATTTCGTTTAATTAACTGGCACACAATCAAGTTCAGTTCTCGATTTGATTGGCTGATAAAGATAGTTACCTTGTATGTATACTGATATGCCGCTGGACCAAGTAATGACAGGCGCTTTTAGCTATAGAATGTTTAGCTGCAACATAGTTAATAAGTTTGGCTGCAAAAACGATCTACTTCAGTAAAAGAAAAAAGGAAAAAAAAAAAAAAAAAAAACGGCCCAGACTCTTTAATTATTTTTAGTCAATACAAAATTAAAAGTATATATAGTTTATTTTAGGAGTCGCCGTTGGTAGATAACCTTAAAACACAGCATTGGCACAGCATCAACTCTTAAAACTCGTTAAGTCTTCACCTATAAATGATTTGAATGCTTTCATGTTCGGCGATCGATGAGAGCTTTTAGCCAGCAATTTCGTCGGGTCATGCCTAAAGTGTTCCATGCTCATTTTCCCCACAACATATCAAAGTGGAGTTAAATGTGTGTCATCACTGAACCCAATAAAGTGTTGCCACGAACCAATCACCATTCATCGTGTGAGAACAAAACAATGGGCATAAACTGAATGGACCTGAATGGCTTTTCTCCTCTTCCTAATTTCAAGAATATTGTTGTTTAGAATAGAATATATAAACGCGTATTAACACGTATGTTTCTAAGTCACAGATTTAGCCACTAGAATACGAATGATCATTTTGTTGGTCATTTACTTATTTTACCGGTCGTACACTCAGAGGATTTTTCCGAGATAGATATATTATCCTATACCACAGTGACAGTAAAATGACAAGCCAGGACTTGTTTTTTAATATAAATTATTTTATTTCTTTCAACAAAGTAAACAAACACGACTCAGGAATAGATTTTGAATAATTTAATTCTTTATATAGTAATATATATCTTTAGAGGAATAATTTATATGATTCTAAAATATCATAGTGTTATATCATAGATGTGGCTGATAAATAAATACTTAAAGTGATTGGTTAAATATTTTCTAGTTAATATATACATAAAAAAGTTCGAAAACAATCGAAGGAAAAACTTGATATGCTAGTCATAGCAGTCCTAAATCCCTCAAATTGTGAACTAAGAGAAAATCATCCACCTGTTTCGAGTTTGCTCTGCATAACGCCGACCGTCTTCGCTGTTCTCTTACAGACAGCTTTGGTTGTTCAGTTTTATCATCCTGAAGCCCTTCTTCCTTTGCAGAATCTAAAGACTTGATCAAAATTTGAATTGACGGGGGATTTTGGCTTTCGCGACGCTCTTCAGTACTTGGATTCTGTTCTGTTGATATTTGAATCAACGGTGCGGAAGAAAGTGTATCTGCAGATAAAGTTGTGTCAAATAAGTGGTCACTTGTGTTTCCTGGAACTGTTCGATCTTCCTCCATTAAGCTAAGGTTTATATTTTCTGACTCATTCATGTTAATATCGATATGACAACGACTTAACGGTCTCGGGCTCGGACAATTTGGGTTCAAACCGCTTTTATTATTGCCTCCTAGATACCTTTCAGAAGGATTTAGAAGCAAGTTAGCTTGAGGCAAATTGGCACGAGATAGAAGAGAATGATTTGGATTTTTGCTTGCATGGAGCTCTTCTAAACTTTCATGCTTGCCTTCGTTCGAAGTATCTGAATTAAATCGTCTGAACTTTGAGAGTCTTCGACCACTAATTCGAGCGCCGGACCGATCGGTTTGTGGGATAAGGCCCGGGGAAGAAGTTAACCCATTGTCATTTTCACTGTCTGACAAAGGTCGACTTGATTTCGCGCCACATATGAAAGGATGTGCAGCGTTTGGAGTAGTAGAAGGTCTTGATGTTAAATTCCCTGAACGACTTCGATTTCTGTCATCCATTGCTAACATGGCTTGTTGGTGGTTTCTCGTGTTTTTAAGGCCCGAGTACCTTTTGCCGACTATCTTGAGCGGATTATCCGTATTTGTTTTTTGAAGATTTATTGGTTCTCTATCGCCGGGTGTTAGGACTACAGTTTGTCTGTGTAAACTACTGCCTTTTCTTTTATAATACAATTCTTCTTCACCTGAAACTGAGCAGTCCGACAATTGTCTTGTGTTATGACTCGGGAGCTTTCCTTTCGAACTTGTCTTGCTGCCTTGAATAGGAGGCAAGACCGAAAATGTAGTAAAAGAAATCCCATTTCGATCGCTCAGATCGGCCGCTGGAGATGAGGATTTCTCTAAGTCATCATTTTCTATGGTTTCTTGAACAACGGACTCATCAGATGAATCATAATTTAGTTTCGCCGTATTCCAAGACTCCGTGGTACTATTTTCGAGCTTGTTATATTCGATTTTGGGTAAAAATAGCTTTTTTCCTCTCTGTGACCATTTCTGTGAATCCATCAAGCCTTTTCCTTGTTTTGTAGTCTTGAGCAAGATTCAGTTAATTCACCAACCATTTACTTTAAATATCACTAACATCCTCTCAAAACCAGAGATTTCTAGCTTAAAATTTCACTCGGATTGCTATTATGGATGATATTCAAGTTATTTTTTCAACTGCTATATTCTACGATACGACATCTGTTGTGCACGAAGAAACTAATTGCAAATGTAAGCATCCTAGAAACAGGTGTTCCATATATGGTAGCGTAGTCAACATCTTGATCAATTCACAATATCTCAGCTGCAAAACGCTACCACGATGATATTTCTACCTGAAAGGCTTCCATTTCTTTAAATCGCTTTAGTACAAAAGGCCTTCCGCTAGCTTGATTGGATCGATTTTCAATCGGTCGGCAAACAAAGATCTACATGGGGCGACAGCTCACCCGAACGTCATTCCAGAAAGTCATTTTAAACAGTTAATTTCAATATGACTATCATTAGATAGAACCAGAGAATAAAAGCATCTTTTTCACTTGTAAAAATCTTGAAAGCCCTTTTGTGCCCGTGAATAAATTGAATGTAGCAAAATGGATTTGGCATTAAAACCCACTCTTACAACAAAGATTGATCGATGAGTATCCGCCTGAAAGGAGGATATACTTGACGAATACTTTGCCAATACTGCGAGAGCGCACTCGCTCTGAATAGGTTTTGATAGATACACGATTCATATTTGTTTTTGATTGTCAAAGCAAACCAAAAGTCGTTTTCAATGAAGATATAATATATTTTCAAAAATGATTATATTTCGTCAATATTTACTTCCCTTTCCATAAAGCCGAATCGCGAACGAACTCTTCAAACGACGTTCTGTCAAGTTTTTCTTGATAACATAAAAGTTAGTGGTCCACTGGAAAGTCCGTTTATAACATCGTGCGAATGCTCTCTTTCAGCAGTTGTCACAACGACCATCCAATATATTGATGGCTGCCATTCGCTTAGACACTGCATTCACTATCGCTGTATATATTGAATATCATGAGAGCAATCTCCGGAAAACTTCATGTCATTCACCTATTAATCACATTGATTTCGTAGACTTGCACCATCTATAAGGAATTGACTGTAATACTTGTCTCAGGCTAAACCAAACATTTCCATTTTCAGTTACTTCATATACAAACTTGCCACTCACCCGAAAAAAATATTTCTTCATCTCATGAAAATGAATTAAAATATGCTATGTTAATTGGATCCTTTGACAAGTTTTATCTATCTTAATAGTAATCCTTTCCTAAAGCTGATCAACTAATATATATATATGGAATAACATCCTTTTTAATGTACGAACGATTGTATTTCGTCGTTAAAAGTATTTAGGCGAACTGAACTGAGAGTGATGTCATCGGGGAGACTCGAAGGCTGTGGTTTTTTTCCCATAGCATCTGTCATCGAGTTTATCTTGATGTGTTCGAAGTCAGATGGAATTTGTATTTAGTAATTGATTTCTTCTTATTTCTTTTTGGCAAAAGAAAAGTTCAAATGTTTACTGAAGAAATTCTCTGATGTTCCATGTCAGGATAACAAAAAAGCCACTCGGAATGGAATGGGTTTCCTGTGGATTTGGCGGGAACTTTAGCGCCAAAAACCACGCGCTCGCCTCTCCCTCCAAATAAACTCTACTTTAACGTTACCCATAGTACGTTCCAGTACTGATACTGATTATCAGTTCATTCTGAGTTAATTTCCCACATTCAGAACATCAAGAAGATTAGTTTTACAGAAAATGTATTGACTCATGAAAAAGTGTTCAAAATTTTATAAATTTCTTCAAAATGTGTTGCTATGTTTCTGGATATCATAAGATGTATTTTCAACATCTTCTGATCGGCCTTCAGCATAATATGTGTGGTTCTTACTCTGGTTACCCCCAACCGCAATGTATTATGGGTAATGTGAAAGTAGAAAATACCAGTATCTCGCCAAACTCAGGACCTCAGTAACACCAATATCAAACCCACAATATTCATGATTCAGGAAATATCAAACCTCTATAAACTGTCTATACATGAGAGCTTTCCGCGTCACTTACATCAAGTGTGATTTACGACTGTCGTCAAAGCTTATTACGTAAATTCTTGTTTTCAATGTTTCAAGTGTTGGACATCCGTTACTTCAATAATGATTTGAGTATTTGGATGAGGACCGCATTTCCTTGTTTTGATCATGAAATTCACTTCATGTTTTTTTGTGTCCAAATCCCGGGAACTCTTTCAAGGTAGTAAGATTTTTGAAAGAAGCTTACTTTAGTGATTCTGGCAAGTTCTCCATTACGTAACGTGGAATACGGGGTAGACGTGCTAAAAGAAGGATTAAACAGCCAATCAGATAGCTGAAGCACATCGATATAATACAGCGTGAGAACTTAATAATCTGATTGGCTAACACTGTTGTCAGTTTACTGTTATCGGATTGGTCAGTTTTATTCAAGTCACGGTCCCGGATTGTGTGTCCGAACAGTAAAAAGTGAAAAACAAATGCGTAATAGACCGAATGCAGATATGGCTAATTTGAATAAGTATTGTTTTGGACTGACTAGCCTCGTGATCACGTGGAAACATAAAAGCGTTTTCATATGTAAGAGAGGTTAGTCCGGTGATGTCTAGTCCGGTACAGAACAATATTATCTCCAAATTGCTCGCCTTTTTGCATTAGGTCCAATTCTCAGTTTGGGCTACCTGTGTCATCCATGCGTTATACGGGGTCAGCGGTTCCGGAGGGTCTCCATTGCATAACGTGGTGAAGACGTGCTAAAAAATTGTTTAAATAGAGAGGGTTTCGATCGTTTTTATCCTTTAAACAAGAACTAATGGCCCTGTGCATACGACTGTTGCGATCTGGGATACAAAAATCTCTTTCTGTATTGACTCCTCAAGGCTCTACGATCTCGACCCTTCATCCAACATGGCCGCGTGCTACACGACTCACAAGCTGGAACACTCGTTTTCTCAGCTCTCTTCAAAAACAGATCGAGTTGCCTCCAGAAAAGGACCTTGAGAAAAACAAGAGAACCATCTTTATTGGTGGTTTTGAAGCAGGCACCACCGAAGATATCATAAAGCAATACTTCTCAAGCTTTGGAGAAGTACAAAGTGTACGTATTGTCAAAACATTTCTTGGATACTCCAGAAATTATGGCTTTGTGTGCTTCAAAGAACCTGGAGTAGCAGATGAAGTTCTTGAGAAGAAGCATGCTATTTCAGACAGGGAAGTTGATGTTAGGAGAGTCAAGAAATACCGAGTTGTATATGTTGGTGGATTACCCTCACATTTCACTGAAAAAACCATCAGAGATCATTTCTCGCGATTTGGTAGTGTTGAATCGGTTCAGTTTATTGACAACACCAAAATAAAATCCAAATCAGGATTTGCTTTTATCACATTCGATGATATCAATGACGCAAGTAAGGCACTTGCTCTGGAAAAACAAGAGATTGAAGGGTATGAAGTTAAAGTCAAACCAAGATTGACGTCTGATGGGGATGTGGAAGCTGAGGTCTCTGAGTCTAGAAAGCTCAAGGTAGAAGGTCTTCCATTTGAAACTACAGTGGAACAGCTTAGAGACCATTTTGTAGAGTTTGGACACCTCAAGGGGATTAATCTTCTTATTAACTCCAAGCAAAAGATGTGTGTTGGAATATTACTTTTTGAAAGCTTGGAGGGGGTTGAAAAAGCTTTAGAACATGAAGATCACATAATTGAAGAATGCCCAGTAAATGTTGTAAGAGTTCCAGACACAGTCAACTTTGGTACAAGAGAGAAAGCTATTTTCATTGAGAATCTATCCCCGCAAACAACAGAAGGCACCATACTCAATTACTTCCGATCTTTTGGCCAGATTGCTAAAGTTCATTTGATGAGGAACCCGAGCACTGGTGTTAGCGAAGGTTGTGGAGTTGTGAAATTCCGAAGACCGATATCTGCAGAACGATTTGAGAATATTTCAACACACTTTATTGATGGTGCTCCTGTCCAAGTACGTCGGCGCGGCCTTAAGTTTCGGTCAGCTCTAGCTCTTACTGAATTAAGTGGACTAAATCTTGGTCTATCATTAGGTTCAGCTGATAAAGAAAATTAGTTGATGTAGGAGCCTGAAACTTGCACCACAACTTAAAGAAAAATATAATGCACATGGCTAGACCCTTTGCATGTGAAGTCAAAGCAGCTCATTTTGTAGGACAAAACAAAAGAATTTTAATCTCCTGTGAATTGGAACCTATTGTTTTGTCCTCCAAATTGAGCTGCATTCTGATGAGCTGCATTCTGATGTGCTGCAATGGGTCTTTCGTTAATTTCAATTTTTTTTTTACTGACATGATTTGCATTTCTAAAAATATGCATTGAGATAAATTAAAACATTTTTTCATTGGTTTGTACTAGTAGATTATTTTGATCTAAGCATAGAAAACCTCATAAAGGTAAGGTTTTAACTCTGTCATATGTTAATTCCAAATGAATTGTTTCATTTAAAACAAATGGAATAACCTATTAAAATAGGTTTGTCCATATGGTTGTAGTGCAGTAGATTATAATAAAAAGGAATGTCAGTTGGAGGTTCATGTTCATGTTGTGTGACCCCATAGGTGGCAAGCAGAATGATTTCAAGGGGGTGACTGGTACCTAGCAAGGCAATATATAGTGGGTTTTTTTTTTTGGTGTCATCTTATCCTTTATTCTTATATTTTATTCCCACTTTTTTAGGCAAATTTCCCCCAACTGTTTTTGTTTTGTTTGTGATTTTAGCCCCCTCCCACTTTTCAGTTCCTTCTGCCGCCCCTGGCTCAGATATCCCAGACACTCGGGATAAAGTATGCCAAAGAGGGGGAAGATAAGAGGTACAAATTCAGGTACCCACTAGCTAAATCAATAATATTGGCTCCTTACCTGGGATCATTGTTTTGACCTCTTCCTTATGGGATAAAATCTAAAACACAAGAGAATGTGTGGCATCTATGGAGTACCTGTACCTGCATAGAATCATATATATTTATATGTACACACATTCTAGAATGGTTTTCATAAACATGTGAAATACACTTAGGCATATTTAGCACTACTTCAATCTAATTCCTTTGTTTTCTATAGCGTAATATTTGACTATTCCAGATTAATGAAAACAACTCTAATTCTATAAGCCAGTCCAAAGTTTAAGAATCATTTTCAGCAAGCATGCAATTTTATCCTGAATTTCTCACCTTTTGTTTTAATCAAAAACAAAAGAAGGTTTCAACAAAAGAAGGCCTAGAATTCAAGAATAGACTAAAACAATGTACAGAATGAAAAAGAAAAGAGGAAATAAGAAAATAAATTTGAATAGAATGGAAGAATATATTTCAAGAGTTATATGTAGAGTTGTTTCAGTAAACCTGGGCATTACAAATTAATCAAATAACAATCATGAGATGCTAACATTAACCATTTCTCTACTTTTGTTCTTTTAGGAGCACATGTAGGGGGTGCCTGGGACCCCCGTTAACTTTGTAGAAAAGAAGTGCATGATAGATTATAAAACAATCTAGCTATAGAATAAAAAATGAATTATGGGGTTTCATAGTATAATGAGGGTTCTGAAGGGGGGTCCTAATCCCATTTCCCAGCCAAAAATGTTGCAAAATCCTAATCCCAGTAATGGCTAAATCCCAGTCCCAGTACATGAAATCCCATTTTCCCAGCCCAAAAAAAGGCAAATTCCAGCTCCCATTTTTACCCCTTCAGGACCCTCTATAACATGCAGAAGCATCTCCTGAACCATCCAACTAGGAAACTAGCTGAGTTTTGGTGAAAAGTTACCTTTTTTGGTTTGGTGCTTCAGAGGGGACAAACAAAATGGTGGCTTTTTGGAGTTTTGCACGCTTTTCTGGAAAATCCTGGATACACTCCTGTCTTTTGCATCTATTAAACCCTAACTACTTATTAGCCCAGGTTTATTGAAATAACTATAAAATGATTAGTAAAACTAATCAACTTGTACCTGAATAATATTTCATGGTTTTGCTGAGTGACATTGTCACGTGTGGAGCTGTCAAGTTGTCAGATCTGAGTTTAACACAGGAAGCCCAACACAAGTAGCAGTCAGCGGAGAATCCCATTTGAGTTGTCCAGCGGATACACCCATTAGAAGCCACGTATTATTCTTTTTCGTGAATAGAAAAAAGGGAAGAAAGTTATGAATGCATTTGACGTTTAAACCTCAATATCTTTTGTCGTAAATTCGCAGCAATGTCTTTCTCTACATTAGACACCACGAATTTTCCGTTATATACGGTAGATGTCTTGGATCAGAACCATTTTCTTGTCGCTGGTGGTGGCGGTGCAGCCAAAACAGGGGTGCCAAACTGTATGGTAAGGAGCAAAGCTTACTATCAAACCTCGTATATTCTTTACTATTTAAGTTGTTTTTCTTGTTTCATTAATGCGTAATTGTTTTCGAGCTTTTATTTGTTGTTTCTGAAGCTTTGAAGCTGAGCTTTCTCAAACGTGTTTACAAAAAATTATAGCAGACTACAATTCTACATAAAGAGTTACTGACAGATGTCTACACTAAACGATGACAAAAATTCACAAGCAAATATAGTGAAAATGACAGTCCTGCACCCATAAACCTTACATTAAGAATTGTAGTCTGCTATTTGTAAACACAACCCTGACTTATGACTCTTCCTATTAGAGGGAAAAATAGTATTTAGGACCAACAATATATGTATAAGCTATGAATATTCATGTTAGGATTTAACCAGACATCTCCTTAAATTGAAAGCGATTTTCTGTCACTTGTAAGTATAGGCATTTTGTTTTGTTTTCAATAGACCCCTAGCATCTGACATCAAAGCAGCTCAATTTGGAGGACAAAAGAATAGGTATCCAATTCTCTGGAGATTGAAATTATTTTGTTTTGTCCTCCAAATAGAATTTAATTGCTTTGATGTCAGATGCAAGGGGTCTATAGAAATGTGGTGCAGCATATTCCTGATGTTTGCAGCACCATCCATTATTTACAATTACATACATTACTGTTACATTATGGACACATTTTACTGTCTTATAACTGACATCTTACTGACCACCTATCAATCACTTACTAGCCACTTACCAACATCTTACCAACATCTTACCAACATTTTACCAACATCTTACTAACATCTTACTAACATCTTACCAACATCTTACAAACATCTTACAAACATCTTACCAACATCTTACCAACATCTTACCAACATTTTACCAACATCTTACTAACATCTTACTAACATCTTACCAACATCTTACAAACATCTTACAAACATCTTACAAACATCTTACAAACATCTTACCAACATCTTACAAACATCTTACCAACATCTTACAAACATCTTACCAACATCTTACCAACATCTTACCAACATCTTACCAACATCTTACAAACATCTTACCAACATCTTACCAACATCTTACCAACATCTTACAAACATCTTACAAACATCTTACAAACCTCTTACCAACCTCTTACCAACATCTTATCAACCACTTACAGATCACTTACCAACACTTTACTGACCATTTACCAACACTTTACCATACAGTATGGATTGATAATAACAGCTGATAGTATATAAGACCCTATTAAAGTGAAGTTATGGATTTTTGAGTTCAAAAAAATCTTTATCTTCTTTATTTTTTCAGAATATTTATAGATTAGGTAAAAGTAATAAATCACTCAAAGCAGCTCTTGTACACAAGTTTGATGCTGGTCAAAGAGCAATCATGAACTGTGCCATTCATCCTGCGTCACCTAACATACTAGCTGTTGGAATGGACAACAAGTGTCAGCTCATAGAACTAGAGACAAAAGAGGAAGTACAAAATATCCCACAGCCACAAGGAAAAAATAAAATTGTCAAAAAGAAAGTACAAACATTTAGTGTGAAAGAAAAGAAAGCAGCCATAACAGTTGATGATACAAATGCTAAGGATGAAGATGATTTGGGCTTTCAAAAAGTTGTTAAATTTACAGCTGATGGCAAGCATATTGTAACTGGTGGTTCAGATGGACATGTTAGAGTTCTTAAGGTATTTTAGTTAAACTTTGTACATGTAAAAAAACTTTTTGTTTCTATCTTTCTATGTTTCAGTAACCTCCAGACCTTTAGGCTTCTTGGCTTTTGTTAATCAAATTACAGTCAAACCTCTACACAACAGTCATTGTCAGAAAAAAAATTGTGGCCCTTGTAGAGAGGTGGCAGTTGTGGAGAGATTTAAGTCACAGTATATGTATGAACTCATTGGTAACTGGGACAAAATTTCCTGGCTGTTGGGTAGAGGTTACCATTGTGTGGAGCTGGCAGTTAGTGGAGGTTTAACTGTATTTTCAATGGACTGTTGTAAATTTGATGGACGAAAGCCAATGCATGAGAAGACATGAACCAGTTATGATGCATTGTTTTTTGTTTTGTTTTAGTATCCTAGTTTAGAATGTCTACACGATTTTGTAGCACATAGAACAGATGTTGATGATCTTGACATACATCCAAACTGTAAGCAAGTGAGTATCTTATAAATCTTACATTTTACAAACATCATTCCCTGTACAGGGCTCTTCCGTGAGCTTCACTTCATACACACTACCACTACATTCTATATTTACAACATAAATAATTGCTCAACTCACTTGTTGGTTTCTATTGAATTAGTAATATTAACAAGATCTATCATCTTCATATACTCAATACTGTGTCAAACATTTTTTATATAGTTTGTCACAGTATCCAGGGATACCACGGCATATGTCTGGAGGCTGGAGGAGGGCAAGAAGGAGTTCCAGTTGTACTTTTCAGGGGACAGAGAAGAGGGGTTTTTCAGAGTTAGAGCTTGTAGGTAAGAATTTAAATAACCAAAGTTTGAACCAACATAAGGCTTTCTCAAAATTGGCTCACACATCCGAAAAGATAGTCCTTAGCATAACAAAAAAAGCTGCTGAATGAAGCATAGGTAAAAAAAAACACCATCATGCTTGAGGCCTATATTGACAAACGAAAATTGGGGAAGGGGTGGCGAGGGCGTAGAAGGAGGGGTATATCCCCCTAGCCCCGTCCATTCCACTATCTCGTAACACTTTATTTTTCTCTTTTAATATTCAGGTTTGGGGTTAACGAACATAAAACTGTTCATTTGTACACCATCCATGTTCCATCAAAGTTTAATAGGAAGCAGCCAACCCCAAGTTATCTTGTCAAATGGGATTGCACCAAGTGGGTACCTGCACTAAGTCAACCAGCTGGTATGGAACCTGTAACTCAAATGGCTATCAGGTGGGTACATTTGTTTTGTTTTGGATGGTATATCATATGCTATATTCCGGGGGGGGGTACTCCGCTAGGATTTGGGTAGGGGTGTTCCGCTGGGATCCTAAAACGGTTACCCTGTTTATGACAGAAAAAAGCAAATTCTTATACCCTGTTTATGACAAGGGATAAAAATGGGACCCTGTTTATGACAGAAAAAAAAAATTTCTTAAACCATGTTACGCGATAAGATCTTATGCCGCGAAAACGAAAAGAAGAAAGACCGCGCTGCTCATCATATTACCTAACTAATATATCAGCTTGCTTATCGTTGATGCGAAAACCCATACCCTGAATATGACAAAAAAAATAAAACTAAGGAAATTGGGAAAAGGATACCCTGTTTATGACAGAAAACTCAAAAAACCATACCCTGTTTATGACAGAAAGCTCGAAAAACCATACCCTGTTCAGCGGATCATCCCCGTATAGTAAATATATGGGAGTACCCCCCCCCCCCCCCCCCCGGGGCTATATTATATGGTGACATCAGTTCAGGTGTATTATTATTATTTTTGAAATATTTTTCGAAATGCATTCATTCATTCATCTTTCTATCCATCTATTTATTCACACACCCTTCAATACAACCCAACCCATACTTCAATCCATCCATCATACCCACCAACCCATCCATCGACCCACCACTCCACCAATCCATCCATCGACCCACCCACTGACCAATCCATCCATCCACTCACCATCAATCCATAGATTATGTCACTCTCTGACCTCTGGACTGATTAATTGATGAATTAATTAATATTTATGAAAATGGGAATGGGTGAATAAATGAACTTTTTTATGGGAGATTGGGTGCAGAAAGGATACAAGACATATTTAGTGAAAACAGAGGACTTAGAATAGAAATCAGAAAAAAGTCTCACATATTTTCAATTTACCATTAATTTTTACCACCATTTATATTTCCTTTCATTTCTTTCACAGTAATGATGGAATTTACATTGGAGTTGGTACCTCAGATGGTGGTATTGCAGTTTATATAGCATGGAATCTAATGGTAAATATCATTTGTAGGTGTAGCTTCTTTGATCAAATGAAGTACAAGTGAACTCCCTTGTTAAACTGTAAAACTGTGAAGAAATGGTGCTGTTATGCCATGCCATGACTTGACATCTAATCATAGTATCTCTTGTATTTCATTTTCAGCCAATCATCAAACTCCAGGAAGTACACAATATCTTTGTCACTGGACTCAGATTTCTTCCTCAGTCAAAGCTCATCAACAATGATTTGAATACGGAAGTGGCTCTTCTTAGCATATCTGCAGACAACACGTGTAAAGTCACACTAGTACCGAATAAAGGTAAGGTCTTTGTATACCTTTCTTTCCACTTTGTCACATCTTTAAGGATGGGGAAGGAAAGGGATGGGCTGTAGAACGTTTTTGCATCAGTTGGGAAACACCTTGAAAGGAAAAGATATTTTCAACATTACAATGTTTTCTCATTACAGACCATGTGTCATTCTCTTGAGAATAAGATTCTTTATTTGAGTTGTATCCATACTCATGTGCCTCCTCGTGTGCAGCTGAGTGAAACCATTAAACAAAGAATTGATACTCATACTGCAGGAATGACATGTGGTCTGTAATGGGAAAACATTGTAATGCACAGAATAATGTCTATTGTTTTGGCACCATTACAAGAATCAAAATGTACTTGAATGTACTTGTACTTGAATGCAGTTGAAGTCAGGATGTATTATTATTCTAGGAAATTTTTTTTCATGTCTCAGGTTCGTAATTTTTAAAACTTTTTTCAAACATATTGACTTTTGCAAATATCTTTTGGATAAACAATTTGTATAATGTCAATAAAATATTATTATTATTATTATTATTATTATTATATTATTATTATTATTATAATTATTGTGAAATAAAATTATTATCAACTTATCAACTTATTATTATTATTATTATTATTATTATTATTATTATTATTATTATTATTATTATTGAACATCATAAATAATGTGCTGTCCTCTTAGCCTCCCCTGCAGACTACTCCATATTTATTCTTCAGAATGCAATTGGGATTCCTGTGTTGAAATATATGGCTGAGAAGAACTGGTGACCAGAGAGGGAGAGAGAAAGACGAGGAGGAATATGATTTCCTCTTCTTCTTTCTTTCATCCTCTCCACAGGAAACCCAAAGATCCCAAAGGAGATGCCTGCAGAGGAAGCTTCTGTTTTCCAAACCCTTTGATAAGTTTTAATTCTAGAGAAGAGCATTTCTGTTAATAGTATTTGAGGTTTTTCATTTTTATTTCTGTTTTTAGGTTTGTACAGTGTGTGGTGGGTTCTTGGAGGCTTCCTGTTGTTACTGTATACAGTATTCATGGCACTAGCATATTTAGGATTCGACTTTTAACTTATAACATAACCTTATAGAATGAGTTTAGTAGGACACAAAGCTTTTGAGACTAGCCTGAAAGGACTGTCATTAGGAGCAAAGGAACTTACTACATCCTACAGTACAATCTTGTCAATCTAATACACCTATTTGATAAAAGATGGTCAGAGCTATAAAGGAAAAAGGCAATATACCAATTTCAAGTGACATCAAAGCAGCTCAATTTGGAGGGAAAAACAAAGGAATTGGAATTGGAACCTATTGTTTTGTCCTCCAAATTGAGCCACATTCCGACGTGCTGCAAGGGGTCTATAGGCAATAGCATGGGCAGATCCAGAACGATTTCAAGGGGGTGGCTGTTAGAAGAAAGGTCATCCAAGAATAGCTTGAATGACTGGTGTATCTTATTAATATTCTCTTCAACAACACAGAGTTTAGTGTTGAAATGTCCTGTGATGCTTCTAGTGAACAAAGCCTTTTTACACATCTAGGTTGTTCATATTTAGATGCATACCCATAATTCCTTTTGGTCTCACTGGTCTTCTTTTGCTCTGACACTCTGTTTTGAATAGCTCTGTGTATATATATTGTCTGTTTATGCTGTCATGAGGGGTTTTACAATAATTTGGCATAAAATGATCCAGCAAGAATTTCTAAAATTTCTTTATTCCACTTTTTATCATTTGCTGGTGAAACGGAGTTTTAATCTTCCTCATGCCAAATATAACAAAGAAACCAATCAGTCAAAATTGTCGGGATTTTTGGCGCGAAACGCAAATAGCCTGCGTTACTCGGTAGTCTGCGGTTCCTGCAAGGGAAACATCAAGCACTTGCAAACTCTTTTTCTCTCTTGCCAAAAATACTTTGAGTAAAATTTGCTTTTTTTGAAAAATATTAGTGGTCGACTTGTGGCAAGTGTATGAGCTGTTCCTTAATAGTTTAGCTTGGGTTGACGTTGTATTGTAACTATTGTCTTTGTGTCCTATCAGGATATTTCAAGTAGAAACTGAACCAGAAAGTCATTAACTATCGTACATACTATTCATTAAGTTACTCAGTTTAAACGACCTTAAAACAGCAAGTTAATATATATAATGAAAATACACAGCTTAAAGTTTGAAGTAAATATTATTTCATAAAACCATTAATGTTTTAATAGGAAGTAGAATTAAAAAAAGAAATGTAAACAAACCTCTCAAAGCGTTTTCAGCTGAGATTAGAATTATGACACCAAGAAAACAATAAACGAGGTTGCCTCATAATGGACTTTTTCCCTCAAACTTAGTGTCTTCGAGGATTTTTCTTTGTATCTGTCGATGTGAAAATTTCCTCCTCACAGTCTGCTTTTCTTTTTTTCGCTTGATCAGCTTTCGCGATCTCCCTGGAAAAAAAGGAGCCTCTGCCAGCAGGGAAATGTAAACTGAAAGCGCACATTCACAAATTTAAAAAAAAATTCAACAAAAACTAAGAAAACAAAATGAAATGAAATAGGTTGTCACGGATTTTTGATTTCCCCCCCCCCCCCCCCCCCCCCCCGCACGACCGAAACGTCAATAAAATAAATCAATAATCAGTGACAAGTTGAACCCCGTTTTCGTTTCATTACGCCTGATTATCAAATCTTTAACATAAAAAATTATCTAAATTTGGAGCCTTATATAGTATATCAAAACTTCGCAAAAAGTGGCACACTGTTGATTCAATTGAGTTTTCTCTAATTTATTTCCTCTTTCCTTAGGAATCAATATTTGCATATATATCACTACTAATTGACATCCAAACCACAGTCCATGTTGGGTGTGAACGATATCTTCATTATGCAGCACTCTCTACCATCATTACCGTTATTAACACAGCAATAGTTCACATAAAGTAAAGCCCGTTAAATCAAAACAAAATACATTTTTTTCTTCCCAAAATACTCGAGACCTAAGCAAACAGAAGCTTGATCCTTTTTTTTTTCGATCAGTTTTATCTGACATCTAACAAAAATCGTGAGCACTAAATATTTTGAAATTTGAATTTTGCTTCAATCTCTTCTCAGTGTTCTTGAGTAATGATAGGAAAGTCAACATTTAAAATGCTGCTCTACAGTTCAATATTTATGTCATTTTCTCGAGCTTCGCATGATATGCTTCCATGTTAATGTCAGAAACTCTCTTCTTTCTTATGAGTTCTCCTTCTCTTCCTGTGACATCCCTTCCTCCTCGAGGACCATTATTTGCTGCTTCATCTCTTCCACCTCTAGGACCATTTTCAGTGTCAACAGTTTCTTCATCTTCCAAAACTTGTCTTCCTCCTCTCGGTCCATCTTCCATGCTACGCCCGCCTCTTGGTCCATCAGACATGCTGCGTCCTCCACGTGGTCCATCAGACATGCTGCGTCCGCCTCTCGGTCCTTCTTCCATACTACGCCCGCCTCTTGGTCCATCGTCAAACATGCTGCGTCCACCTCTGGGTCCATCGGACATGCTGCGGCCTCCACGTGGTCCATCCTCTTGCATACTGCGCCCACCTCTGGGTCCATCTTCCATACTGCGTCCTCCACGTGGTCCATCCTCCTGCATACTGCGCCCACCTCTGGGTCCGTCTTCCATGCTGCGTCCACCTCTTGGTCCCTCATCCATACTGCGTCCTCCACGTGGTCCATCTTCCATACTGCGTCCTCCACGTGGTCCTTCATTTTCTATGTCGCGCCCTCCTCGTGGACCATCCTCTTCTATACCTCGCCTCATTCTTGAGACACTCCGTCCTCCTCGAGGTCCAGATTTAGTGACACTGCGTCCACCACGAGGTCCAGCATGTATACCTTTCTTGATTCTATGTGCATTTAGCGACCTTCCTCCACGAGGACCATTAATTAAAGACCGACCACCGCGAGGACCAAACATAAGGGACCTGCCGCCACGGGGACCATATTTCATTGATCTTCCGCCACGGGGACCATATTCCATAGATCTTCCACCACGGCGCCCATATTCCGAGGACCTTCCACCACGAGGACCATATTCCATAGATCTTCCACCACGGGGACCATATTGCATGGACCTTCCACCACGGGGACCATATTCCATCGATCTTCCGCCACGAGGACCATACACTGCCGACCGTCCACCACGAGGCCCATATTCAGTGGATCTTCCACCACGTGGCCCTTCAGCTGAACGACCCCCTCTAGGTCCGTTAATATCAATTGATCTTCCTCCTCTTGGGCCATCAAGCATTCCTCGGCCGCGTAATTCTCCTAGGCTTCTTCCACCTCGAGGGCCGTCATTTTGATTATTGTTATCCCTTCCTGGTTCCAAAGGGTTCTTTTCTAATTCTTCCTCAGTCTGTTTGTTGTATTCCTCCGTTTCATAGTAGGGTTTATAGTTGTTGTACCAGTCGCCAAAGTCTCTCTGAACTCCACCTTGAACCAGATATGCGGAATAGACTTGATGGCTGTTGCTTAAGATTGACAAAACCACTATCCCGAACAGAAGGACAACAAAATCGTACTTGGGAGGCATTTCCTCAAGTTTGGTTCTCGATCACTAAGTACCTTATGTGTGGCCAAGTTCTCAACCCTAATGACTATTACTAGAACCTAAGAGCTTGGTGCGTTCTCAATCAGTTCTCTCTGTAATGAGATGTTTACTGGCCGTCCTCATTTATAGTTGAAAAGATTGTCGAATTGAATTCTTTTATCGCATTGTTGTCATCAAAATGACCTGAATTATTGATCATTTTCTCTACGCAAATGTTCAATATTGTTTTCTCACGTAAAAAGACAGGGATTTTACGTGCAGAACAAACCACAATCTCTACTGACCTTTTTGATAATTTTTGCAGCATAATACCATCAATAAACTATAAAATGATGTTTTTTTAAATGAAAGAACAACAGCTTGAGTCTAAAAATGGTCTCAATGCGACTGTCAGTTATTAAAATATGTGGCAGAGGCGATAGCAGTTAGCGAGAACAGATGGCCATCCGGATTGGTCTAAAAGATGGCAAAACTTCACCTGAATGCAGTGATAATGACTTTGTTGATTGCTCGTCAAGCGGTTTTTGATTGTGAAAATCCTTAGATGCTAAAGATTTCTCATTCTCATAGATAATCGGTTTTGTCTTCTTCTTTTGGGTCTTATAATCCATAACTGGTATAAAGCAGAGATTATAATTCGGTATTTGATGGCGAATTCTTTTATCATCTTTGTTAATTCCAAATCCCTCGTATATACTCAAGATTTAATAGTCCAAAAGTCTAGTAGTCGAGAATATTGACAGTTGTTGAAGATGTGGTAAGAAAGGTTGAAAAAAGGTCGACCTTTTGGGACCATAACCCACGTTTATATATTCTTAATCGTTCACTAGACGTTTATTCCAGACAATATAATAAATGGCAAGTGTTGAGAACAAATTGGAACACATCTTTCAAACTTCCTTCATCTTTCTGATAGCATTCACCCTGATATTTTCTGCTATACAAACACCTTTGATCGTCCGATCTTCATCCAATTAAACAGAAAATTACTGGAATATAAGTTTTTTTGAGTAGCGTTAAACTTTCTTTAAATGTTTCATCTATTAATTACTTTAAAAAAAAACTGCGTTTATAGTATATATAATTTCTGGTTATTGTTTTGAAGCGAGGAACAATATGCAAATTAACAAAAGTAATATATATAAAAATATATATTATGATATATTATGATATATATACACAGACAGTTGCAAAAAAAAGTTGCCGAGGTTCTAGTGTATATGACATTTATACATTCACATGAAAATATATACATTATGAGTGAAGGAGTTTATGAAAAATACAGATAAATATTCTAATTCTAACTTTGAAAATTTCCTCAAAAAATGAAGGTTTTGAGAAGAGGAAAAAAGGGCTGGGTTGAAGTGTAACAATTTTATGAAATATTTCGGCCCTTGTCTATCCTCGCCGGCATATCTTACAATACAAACAGCCATGCCTTTGGTATTAAAAGTCATGTTTTTAATAACTTATACGGTCATTTTAGGCTTGTGACAAGGTTTCCACTGGTTGACAGAAGTGTTATTGATAAGACTCGCTGATATGACATCGAGTGAGCTGGAAAAACTTTGGGCACAATCTGTCAAGTGAACCACTGAATAACAATACTTAAATGGTGAAAATTTAAAAAAAGAAAGAAAAAAAGAGAAGTGCTTCAGCTCGTAACACTAAAACTGTTTTGTGCTGTGAATAATTTTATTTCTAAAGAACACAGTTTCGTAGATGGTAAAGATGGTCTCAACCTCATTTTACATTCAAACATCTGGCCGGCCTTTCTGCTTTGCTACTGTTCAAAATTTTGGCTAAAAAAACCTCAATTTTACAATCGCTTTCATCACTGATTTTGACGAAAAACTATTCTGTGTATTTGTTATTGTTTGAAATTTCGGTTTGTTTAGTGAATCAATAGAATCAAAATTACACAATTACGAAATCATTCTAAAGAAAGGCATTCATTAAACTTTTTGAAATCATTGTGGAATGACGCCTTAATCACCACACAAAAAAGAATCGGCACAATTATCGAAAATGAAAGATTAAACAAAATCTCAACTGCATTCTTTGAAACAAGATGTTATATTTTGTAATAATATCATAGTCGTCGGCGGTAGTTGTTTGTAGTAGTACTGGGAAAGGGGCAAGGACAACGGCCTGTATTTAAGATAACAAAACGTATAAATACACAAATTAAAATGAAGTTTTTTCTTGGTAAAAGCCTTCATATCAGAACCTGTATGGCGTAGCAGTTGCTGGTCAAAAAGAAAGAAAACTCACTCAAAATATACTAAGTTCTGAGAATATCTATTTATCAGGAAAATTATTGAATTCTAGAATTAGTTCGCAATGGTATTTGCACTAATTTCATAGCGAAATCAGAGAGATTTGAATTTATGAAGGTGAAAATAAAGGAAAGTGTTCCGTAATTCGGTAAGAAAAATATGCAATGGTCTGAGGGATGTTGGTTAACTCTGTCAGTTTTAGCCTTCCAAGAATCGTTCCAATTCAGCACAACAACTTAAAAGCTGCCCACAACAGCCTTACTTATCCTATGTATGTAGCACTTTCCAAAGCGGCTTCATATTAATCGAAGTATTTTCAGCTAAAACTCAGACCTCTAGAAGGATTATGAACATAACGGTTTTCAGGTCAATCCATTGTTTGTCAGGTTTTGCATGAACAAAATAATGACTAAATCTTTCTGGGGAAATAGATGGCTGGCAAACTATGCTGGCAAGCAGATATGAAAACAATCGCACAATTCATCTCATCTGGAATTCACACATAATTCAATACAAACGGGGCAGTTAGAAAAAATAATTCTGCTTTAAAACCGGGTCGCAATCGGTTATTGCCAGAAAATCTATTAAAGTTACAATAACAATGTGTTTCACCAAATTTTCAAAACCATGAAAAAAATACATTTGAATGTATTACGCGCGCAAATCAGATGGAAATAAAATTTAGTTTCTTTTTATCAGCTGGTGGATGGTATTCTGACGTTAAGTATATTCAATTCATGGAGTTCTGTACGCAGTTGGCCAGGCAAAGTCAATTAACCTTAGATAATATGCTTTACCAATCAAGTATAATCGGTAGTACAGCCAGTTTCAATATTTGTTAATAACGACTGTATTGTTAGAAAAGTTGTTTCAATTGTTAACAAGAATCATCAATGCGATGGACGCCGTCTTTTCTATACTCGTTCATCCAAATTATAGCCTTCTTGTTTAGTCTTGCTCCAAATGCTTTACGCCTCTAGTGATAAAAACCTACCAAAACACAACAAATCTACAATCGAAAATTTCACACTAGATTGAGTTTAAAAATTGTAAATAAAATGTACTCGTTTTGCGAACAATTCCCGAATACCTCCAACGTAACAGCTTATTTCACCTCGAGAATCCCCCCTTCGTCATATTTTAATGATTTAAACTTATATCGTGTATATCGTACAAGACGTGGGGTTTCTTGATAATAACAGTGTTGGTGTTAACGGTGCAGTAGGCGTCCGAAATATCTCCGTCCAGATTACATCCAGCGTGACGCACGCGTGGTAACGATTGACGGTTTAAATTTAGACAAAATTTGCGTCAAGATTCGGAAGGGATTAAACTTGTTGTTCTCAAAATATCCCGAATGATGTCAGGAATTCAATAGCTATTATATTTTTGGTTTCGTGATGGTTATTTATAGCAGAATTAAGGCTTTATCGATCTAGAGATGATAGTTGGTTATTGCGTAATAAAATATTAAGTCTTATTGTGAACGCGCAGAAGTTGATACGATAAGAATCCATTTGAGATCGTGCAGGTTGTAAGGATCCGGAACAATGAAGTAATTTTCAGGTACGTCTAGTACATCGCACTTTTTATGAGCGCAAGCTCAGCAAAGAGGAAAAGAGTACGAAGGATAGATCTGATGTCTTGCACTGGACCAACTATATATCGAACCCTGAAACAACCTTTGGGCTGATCAAAGTCAAGGCACAGTATATTTAACAGTTCGAACCCTGAAACAACCTCTGGGCTGATCAAAGTCAAGGCACAGTATAAATAGTAACAGATCGAACCATGAAACAACCTCTGGGTTGATCTATAAGTCAGTGCATGGCTAACTCACAGATCGGGTTGGAATTCATTGTGCTGAGTTTTCGGCGGAGGAAGAAAAGCCCTCGCATGAAGAGAGAGACCTGATAAACTCTACTCACATGTGACGTCAAGTCCAGCAATCGAACCTGAGACCCCAGAGGTGAGAGTCGAGAGCATGATTACCACTACCCCACCCTTGATTCCCTTGCCAGAAGCACTAGTTCCTGCTATATGATATATATTACCTCTCAAGCTAAGCTTCCTTTTCTTGTGCTTTACCTCCAACCATAACTTTAAGCTCGAGAATTTGCTCATTTAAGGTTTTCAGAGCTGACTGAAGTTGATCGAGTTGATTAACACTTGATTGGTTTTCCATTGCGATATCATTGGTGTTCATAAGCACCTGACCTGTAACAATACAGAGAGGAGAACTTAGTCTGCTGATAGCTGATGTCCGTACTAAAAAAGCAGAAAGGGCACGCACATGTTGTGTGCACGCACTTATAAGGCATGCGGGGATTAGCACAGAAAAGTGGTAGGATATGCGCGCACGGCGCGTAGTGGATGGACAGTCGTACCGACTGCTAACGGCATGTAGTACTGTGTAGTACCGCGCTGTAAGTTAGTACCGTTCGTTTCCCATTCATATTTCTCTGCGCGAAAGATTTGGGCTATGAAAAGGTGGGCGTGACCTCCCTACACCCCTCTAGATCCCCCTCTGGCTCTACGGCATGTCGTACCGTGCAGAGCTATGAAAAGGTGGGCGTGACCTCGCTACACCCCTCTAGATCCCCCACTGGCTCTACGGCATGTCGTACCGTGCAAAGCTATGAAAAGGTGGGCGTGACTTCACTCTAGATCACCCACTGGCTCTACGGCATGTCGTACTGTAGTACGTGCTATACAGTAAGTACCAAAGTTTCTCTGACTCATACCAAAACCGTTCTATTCAGATAAACTTACGAGGGACGTCTGTTGGTGCGAAGCATCTGTTTCCTTTATACAATCGATCCCATACACAACCACACATCAAGAGAATAACCAATAGAGCTGTTATGGTCAAAAGAGTGTTGGTCAGTGCACCAGAATCACTGCTAAAAAGACCAATAGCATCTTCAGAGGATGCCATGGGCTGGAAAAGAATAGTGCCAAAGCGATATTAACATTTTAGGCAACAATAAAATTGTCAAAATACTTTTGCTGAGTGGATGGCAGAGTGGTTTCAAAAGTGAAGGGGAGGGGGAAGGGATGGGGTGAGAGTAAAGTCCCCTCCAGGTCCCGGCCCCAGGTCCCCACAGCTCTGTCGGTTAATGATCGGTCACTATTTATCATCTAAGGGGGGTTTGACGATCCCTAAATCATGGGGCACCAGCAAAGTTCCCGAAGGTGTCCGCTTAATAGAGGTACCACTGTAGTTGTAAACGTGCTTACCTTTACAGGGACTATGTACTTCTTCATCAGTCGATTCATCTTTCCTCTAGGGTTAGCTAACAAGTCCATAAAACAGCTGTTGTTTGTAATGATATTAGTCATGTTCCCCGGCACAACCGCTACACTATAGATCATTGAATTCTCCAGTACTCGAGAGACTCGCAGCTTATCGTCACCCATGATACTGAGGTAATAATACGCCTTGAGGCGATCCATTAATATACCATCTACTTGCTCTGATTTCAAGTCGTTGAACATTTCCATGATGTTGTCATAAACTAAGTAGGAAAAAATGATTTCCTATATAAATTGAATGCGTTAAGATTTAATTTACTGTGTTAAAAACATGAACTGAGCATCCTATTAACTCAGGATCAAGACCCCAGCCTCTATTGAAGTTGCATAAATTATCTGTTCCGTCTAGATCCGCCTCTAAATTCTGAATGCTGAAATTTTTATCCACGAGATAGTGTAGTAGTCTTGCCTCGTGTTTTCATATGTACGAAAGTTTTTTGAGACTGTGACTAATACACTGTAATGAGTTTACGGACTACTTCCTTTCCTATTTCCTTCAAATGATGGACAAAGAAAACTTTGTAAAAAAACGTACAAATAAAACTAAAAAACAAGGTAAAATAAGGAGTGAAAAGTAAAACAGTGATGTAGAAACGAAACGATACTTTCTTGAAAATATTTACCTTTTACAACTGCTCCGTGATGACGTGCAGTAACTTCGACTTCTGAATTATTTACCACAGCAATCTGCAAGAAGCAGGGCGATCATTCAATCAATATTGATTGGTCTACTCTAGGAAGCACCCATGAGGGTGCTAATGGGGATATCCGATTGTCAGTTTACTACTATATTTTGGCCAATTGTCCGCTAACTACTAATTAATTTTACAAGCGCTGGCCATAATATTTAACCAAAATAACAGAAATTTCAGTTAACTGTTAACTTTCATTTTTCAGTTACAGTAACTACTAATTCTTAGGCTATTTGTCAGTTAACTGTAAACCCCATTACAGTTAACCCATACTTCAAACCCCTTGAAATATTTCATGTGTTAGTCCTGTCCTGGCATACGCCAAGAAGAAAGGGCGGGAATTTTTCGCGCCAAAACGCGCGCGCTCGCCCCGCCAACTCTCGAAAGCTCTCGCTAAGTTCCGTCATACTTTTGAATTGAATGTTAAATTCAATAACAAATAAAATGTTTTAATACTGAATTTACCTTAATATTAATATATTATTAAGTATTATAAA
The DNA here is from genome assembly GCA_023349425.1 of Anthopleura sola. Lineage (NCBI taxonomy): Eukaryota > Metazoa > Cnidaria > Anthozoa > Actiniaria > Actiniidae > Anthopleura > Anthopleura sola. The sequence continues at coordinate 2,854,632 of JALHLI010000014.1, forward strand.
AATTAGTAAAATTGTGACTCACGTGTTGTCCCTGCATATCAGTGCAAGAGCCTTTCACGGATACTACTGTGATAGCACTGGTGATGGATGCCGTGAACACAGCAATAAGCGTCACTCCCGTCAGTATCCAAGCAATGCCAAATAAACGACCAATAATGGAACGAGGGATCTGGTCACCATATCTGAAATAACAGCATGCAATCTCTGATTTTAGAGCGCTTTTCATATATGTTTTTGCGACATTCAACATTAGGGAATCAAGGGTGCCTCTCACATACACCTCTGGGTTCTCAGGTTCGATTCCTTGACTCGGCATCACCATCGTACAGAATCCCTATTGTTTAATGCACATGAATTAACTAACACTATCTTAACTCAATTACCAACGTCAAATCAAAATGAATATCAATGATATAGTAATGTTATCAGTGATTGGTTCATACCATGCTCTCGAGGGACTAAAAATACTAAATGTGAGTGGAGTTTGTTAGGTCTCTCCCTAGCTTGCAATTGATTCGAGGGTTTTCAGTTCTCCACAAAAGCTAAAAATTTCAGTTAGATTTCGATTTCACCTGTGAGTTGGCCGTGCCCTGACTTTGATAAGAAGAGAACTGGTTGTTTCAGGGTATCAGACGTCTGGGTTTTGAGCAAAAAAATTATCAACTCATTCTGTTAGTGTAAATTTGACAACAGAGGCCAAAACACGAGAAAACGTGCCGCGTCTGGAGTTGACTGGATATGAGTATAGACAAAACGACTTACCCAACTGTTGTCATGGAGACGACAGCCCACCAGAAGCCCTCGTAGGATCCCTTGGCGAATGGTTTAGAAAAATGGCGCGGTTGATTATTACGGTACTCCTGTGATATAAAAAGAGAAAATGAAATAATAATCTAAGTGAAGTATAATTATTTTTACAAGTTGTAGGTTTCCAGTTATGAATCGAAACTGATGAGATTATTCTTTAGTGGCATTGGGACATTGGTCAAAACAATAGTCCCTGGTTACCTCTCTCCCCATATGTGGTTAGGTGTCTATAATGGCTTTTTCTATACAGAAATAAGTTGTATGAACAGACAGTCATTGTTTGGGAGATATGTCAGTACAAAATTCAGGACTACACAAGCTTCCAGGGGTGGTGGGTAATATGTATCACCACCCCTGCCCTCTAAATTGGGTCCCGTCCCATTTGATAACAATTGTTTTAACTTCAACATTAGTCTATTCATTTTGGATTATTTCTTTGACACTTTTCACGACTATTAGAATTTTTCTTAATGTCTTAAAACTTCTTCAGAAATGATCTACAAAGCGTAGTTATGCTTCCCTGACACAGGAAGCCCACAGCTTTCTCAACAAAGATATTTTAGTACTATGTTTACACAAACTTACCAATGCCCAAATACAAACTCCAGATATACCAGCCAAAAGTAGAGTTAGTAGGAGTACAGGCCAAACAGATAAAATAGTTTTGATTAAGAGAAGATTTGAAATCCTTTTGCAGGCTTGGTTGTTGACTATTAATGCTGGTCCTGGCGAATGTAGCACCGAAAAATATTCAACACGAGCTTTGGAAGAGAAGCGAGTCCTTCGTGATGACAGCGACGGTGGTACGGGAAAAGCTATGTTGGTTTTCTCCTTCTTTATCAAGTTTTCAAGTTCATCTAGAGATTGTACCCACTTCCATTGCATATCTTCGGCCTTTGTACAGGATTTGGACTTGAAACACAGCTTAATCCCGAGACGAAGGAAGTCGCTGATGACTCCATCGGTACGGTTGATCCTTGCATATGGAGGGTCAGCAAATACACTTACTGTTACGTTGTTTAATGGACAGTTTGGCCTGGAATTGCTCTCTTTATGGCGTACTGAAGCACGACCCAAATAAATGAATGTAGCTAAGACAAAGTAGGAAATATAGAACTTGTAAAACACTGGCATATTTGGAGCTTGCCTTGCACTAGTAAAGACTAAAGGTCATCTGAACCACGTCCAACGTGTTGGTATTGCGTGACATCACAGGCAACCCAAGTGTCACAATTACTTCATATCTTAGTAACACACTTCGCTTGCATATAAATACTTTTTATCATGTGACCACATCGAGTTTTTGCGAAGTCTGCGAAGTATCTTGTTCCTTATTCATCTTTTGCTGACTTTGTTTTGTTAAGTTGAAATTAAGCAAAAGATTGAAACATTTTTTTTGTCCTTCGAATTGAGCTGCTCTAAAAACAAGCGCGAAAGTGTGACAAATAGACAAGCACTTTATACTGATATGAATATCGTAGTTTCCAAAGTCTAGCCTCCGCGCGCCCTCCTTTATCACGTTACGGCAATCTCGAGATTTTAAAGTTGCCATTTGCTGCATTCATTACCAACAACGCCGCGCTTAATCCAACCATCATCAGACTGAATTATCTGAGGAGACAAAATTAAAAAAAACCAGTATATACAGGTATATACGGTACAACTCAATCTAAACCAGCCTCGGAAATTTATTCAACTGGATTACGATGTAAATTTGTTTTGTTGTTAACTATTTTCTTGTTGTCATTTATAAATGAATTAAAATATTTGAGTTTACAGATGTTACGATTTTTAAGAGCGCCGCCCTCAAATAAGAGCGGCCACAACCGAAACACTATAAAAATCTAAAGAGCACCGCGGCGCTCAATCGAGTAAATATTGATTATTAACATCGATACACCTTATATTTGGAACTAAATTATTTGATATTAAACTTTCGTTAGCACTCTAAATTTCTATTGTTCTAGACGATTCTGCCCCGTCATAAACAAGCCGTAACATCATAATGAAATAGGGCAATTCCGTAGTCTAGATCAAGGTCTTGCCCTTTGTCACGTGACCACATATCGAATAAGTATCTTGTTTCGCATCCATCTTCTGCTGGCTTTGTTTTGTAAATCTCTTTGAAAAGATTTAAGCGAGAAAATGAGTGACGAAGCTGTGGTAGCCGTCAGCGAAGAAAGAACAAGGATTGGAAATGATAAATTAACTGAAAAAACAGCTCTAGTAGCGACGGAGGAAGGGTACGGTAAACAAACAATGCAGTCAACACTCAACATCCTCTATGTTTCCGCACACGTCTGGGCTGAACAAAGAAGTTTACTGATCCATTGTTAGCTTTAAGCTTCAGCAATATTTTAAAGTTTCAATTCGTTAATCCTTAATTGAATATCGAATATTTATTTTTTGTGTTGGTAAGTCTATAACGCATTTTTAAACTTGCTTATTTATGAAGTTTTTAACACAGCACGTCGGAATGCAGCTCAATTTGGAGGGCAAAACAATTAGGTTCCAATTCTTCAGTAGGAGATTAAAATTCCTTACTTTTGTCCTCCAAATTGAGCTGCTTTGACGTCACGTGAAAGGGGTCTATTGCATAGCAATCTTCTATACTTTGATGGATTCTCTCCGGGTTCTCTGGTTTTCAGTAATTTCCTTTCTCCGCAAAAATCAAACTGTCATCGATACCTGTCACCTCGGCCTCCTCATCGACGAAAAAAAATTACTAGGTTTTTTTTACAAGTTTTAAAAAACGTGAAAGCGAAGTACGTTAGTTGACCTTGTGCAAAGTTTGTATTACGTATACTTTAAAAAGACTCTTTGATTATCATGTTTCTTTATATCATCGATATCATCCAATTCGTTTTTTACACACTTTTCAATGAAATAGCTTGCGTTTTCCCCTCTGCTCACCGAAAGTGTTTGACAAGTGTTTTTCTTCAGGGCTTTCTAGAGTTCAGACGTGTGCGTGGTAATCAGGGAAGATGTAGCAGTACTAGTATCCAAACACCCACCGGCCGCAAAAAGTCATCATAACGTTGCGCATTTTGGGGAGAAAATTACTGACAAATCCAGTGTAACTCCGTATCAAGACAAACCGTGGACAGACCATAGTCTTACAGTACTTTACTGTACTCAGAACATGAAATAATATGCATTTCTCTAACATGCTTGATATATTTTTCCTGCCAGTATAATGAGTTAAAAGTGGAAACCTGATGCAAACGCTTCCCTTTTTACGCCCCTTGGCGGGAATAACGTGATAACCTAGTTGACTTATAAATGACTTTTATGACCTTTACTGGACTAGTTTGACTTCATTCCCTTCCAACCCAGCATCACCATGGCAACAGTTATTTATGTTTTAATGTAGGATTGTTGAAGCTCAAGAATCTACGATTGAAAGTACGCCACCCGAGGATAACGGTTCGCAAAGTGGTTGCTGTTCTTTATTGTGACAGCGATTATGCATGGTGTTATATTTGCAAGCAAAAAGGTAACGATTGAAGGTGGAAGGGCTAGGGCTCACTAGCCCCACTCCACTCCACTCCACTCCACTCCACTCCACTCCACTCCACTCCACTCCACTCCACTCCACTCCACTCCACTCCACTCCACTCCACTCCACTCCACTCCACTCCACTCCACTCCACTCCACTCCACTCCACTCCACTCCACTCCACTCCACTCCACTCCACTCCACTCCACTCCACTCCACTCCACTCCACTCCACTCCACTCCACTCCACTCCACTCCACTCCACTCCACTCCACTCCACTCCACTCCACTCCACTCCACTCCACTCCACTCCACTCCACTCCACTCCACTCCACTCCACTCCACTCCACTCCACTCCACTCCACTCCACTCCACTCCACTCCACTCCACTCCACTCCACTCCACTCCACTCCACTCCACTCCATTCTATTACAGTAAATACTTTGGATATATTCTAGTCTGATACTACAAATTTGACCTCTATTATTCCTTGGATCAATCCTCAAGGTCCAGTTATATATCGAATTCTCTTCAATTCTTTCTTTAGCAGATTGATATGCACTGCGTCTGACCTTACAGTAACTATTGCTTTTCTGTCCACACAGGATGTTTGATGCAACTTCTGCTACTCTTGGTGTACCTGGTGCTTATAGCTATTGTCCTATTGTCTTTTAGGAATCTTTGCCACTTATCGTGATCGTCTATATAGAGGCAGGAGGATATCATGGAAAAAATATAGTTTTCAGTCTTATAAGTTTACGACTTATACGAGAAATAGCAAATAAAATGTCAAAATAGCAAATAAAATGTCAAAATAGTAAATAAAATGTCAAAATAGCAAATAAAATGTCAAAATAGTAAATAAAATGTCAAAATAGTAAATAAAATGTCAAAATAGCAAATAAAATGTCAAAATAGTAAATAAAATGTCAAAATAGTAAATAAAATGTCCATTGGAACCATTAATTTTAATTCCTAAATCATAGCAGGGAGGTGGTAAGTTATAACATGCAATCAAAACAAAATTGTTTTCAAGAAAAAAAACTGAGGAGCTAGCTGTATTTTGACCTTTTGAAGCGATTAGAGCGAAAGCACTAGAACCATGAAACAAAATCAAATTGTTAGTGTGTAATAGTTCTTATTTAGTGACTATTAGTTACTATAAAAGACAAGTAAAGTTATAATGAGGTATTGTTTCCTTTTGTATTTGATGTTTCTGGTTGAGCGATACTGACTAAATAGTCACTAAATAGAAACTATTAGTTAGTAACTATTTTGTTTTTATTTCATGGTTCTTGTGTTTTCGCTCTATAGAATATTTCCATTGCAGCTTTAACGATAGGATTTTACTCTCATTCAAACAGCAAATTGAACCGCTCTAGAAAGAGGGTCCTGAAGGGCAGGGGGAGGGGGTCCTAATCCCATTTCCCAGCCCAAAATTTTGCAAAATCTCAGTCCAAGTTATAGAGTTAGAGTTAGAGATTTTGCAAAATCTCAGTCCCAGTAATGGCTAAATCCCAGTCCCAGTGAATGATATCGCATTTTCCCAGCCCCAAAAAAAAGGCGAATCCCAGCTCCCATTTTACCCCTTCAGGTCTCTCTAGGAAATATTGCAAAGAATCTTTGCACGGCTCGTGTAGTGATATTCTTTGCAATTCTTTTATGAGCGGTTCAGTTTGCTTTTTTGAAGGCAAGCCAAATGATTTCAATTTTCATCGCAGTTCGAAGTGATTAGTGTGACATATAAGCAATGCAAAACAATTCATGTATCAAAAATACTGAGCAAGGTCTTGCCCTTTGTCATGTGACCACCACGAGTTCCCGGAAATTCAGCCAAGTATCTCGTTCGATCCTTCTCAATCTTTTGCTGGCTTTGTTTCGTAAATCGTTTTGCAAAGTCTAATGTACAAAAATGAGCGGAGACGCCGTGGTTGCTATCAGAGAAGAACGAGCAAGGGTTGGAAATGTTGAAGTAACGAGAAAAACAGCTCTAGTAGCGACGGATGAAGGGTAAACAATCATTTCATCAAGATCCTTTATGTTTCTGCATGTCTGGCTTCCTGATCCTGATACTTGAGTTTTACTAATCGTCTTGTTGAATCTAGGGCAGTATTTTTTAAGAAGTCACCTTATTTATCAGTATTGAATCTTGCATATTTAGGTCTTTCAATATATTTACGGATGTCCTGGTAAATTTAATGGTAAAGTTTGTAAAAGAACGCCGCTATTCTTAGAATTTGTGAAGTCAGTTTTGATTATGAAACGCAATGCCAACCAAAGGTGAACGACTTTGCACTTCTACAGAGATATTTTGACTGCTTTAATTATACTCTTCGCCTGCGTTTTGAATTTACTGGCGGATTAAGTGTAATGAGACTGAATATCACCACCAGTTCGACTTCCTAGATGTAATAACAGCTTCACTAACAGTCTTTACTAATAGTATTATTATTGTCAAAAGACAGTTGTACTCGGTAAAGCCGGTATCATTGTCGACAGCAAATTATGCCACCTTCAATTCTTTCTGATTCATATTCTTAACAATTAACTATTCGAAATACCGAACATAAGTCGCCAGTAAAAGTGTTCTGCTTCACAAACTGGCAGAGACCTACAATTACAAAATAATGGAATTTGTACAACAGTTTCATTTCAAATGTACATAAATGTAGCCCTAGCCTTTGCTTTAGTGCTCAGTGTTCTGTGGCATACTCGTTAAAGATTTGTGTCAGATATTTTTCCATGAAAAGTAGGCAACTTTTCTCATGCGAACTCATAAGATTTAAGGTACTCTGATGCACAAGATTGATGAGAAGGACTAGAGTAACCATCCGTGTCATGTTGTACCTACATGTACAAGTCAAATGCAAATGTATCGGAGTGTTTTCATAACAGTTAAAAAGGCCATGGTGTTCATGTTTCTCATGTACAGTTCATAATTTACTGTCGCATATAGTTTGCCCATGCTACTCTTTTTGTCGCATTTTCTTCATCTCCTGCAGCTAAAGTACCCGGCATCGTCTCCCTGCTCAGTTTCTTCAAAGTTTTGCCACACACTTCGATGACGAAATTATTGCTGTCCCACTGATGTTGTTGTGACCAATTCCCTCTAAGCAAAATATTCTTTCCAATTTTTTGCAACATACGTGACAAATTGATAAGTTGCCTTTGTCATGGCAAGCACTAACAATGAAACCTGAAAGCTAACGTGTCTCTCTCCGCTATGTTACTTGGTGGGAATGCCGTGAATCTTGGGGTGCATGTGACGTCATAGCCACCATTTTGTTTGACTTTGACAAAGTATTTGGTCTTGCTGTCTTTTGTTAAACATGGCGTTTATCCTTTTATTGTTAAGAAGAGATGATATGCACGCCACCAATATACCTATTTTGAATTATCTTTAGCAGTTTCGAATGAGATGGACCCCATTTCCATGCCAACCCAACATCACCATGGTAACCGTTATTTTGTTTTATTGTAGGGTTGTTGTGGTTCAGGCTCACACATTTGAACAACAGCCAGGTCCCTACAGAAGGTAAAACGCACCAGGGAAGGGGGGAGGGGGTAACTCAACAAAAACTACTGAACAAAACATTTCTTTGATACTCGAACAGTGGCTACCAAGCGCTTCCCGGTCCACGAGGAGCTACACCGGCCATTCAGTATGAATCCGAGAAAAACTGCTGTGATTACTGCTGTTGTGAATGTGACTCGGATTATTCTTGGTACGAGCTGCAAGGAAAAGGTAACGACTCCACTAAGGAGGAGGGGGAGCGTCAAATACTGTTATCTCTAATGCAGAAAAAGAGGAGGGGGAGAAGGGTGCGTTAGCGGTGGAAGAAGAATTAGAAAAAATCTCGTGAACAGCAATTACGTACATATAAGAGAATTGTCGGTAAAATCTGAACCTGCCATGATTTGATCTTCAATAGAAAATACCTATCTGAAAACACCTATGTAAAAGGGGTCTTTATTCATCTGCATGTTTTCTCTCCACACAGGATGCGTCATGGTGCTGATGCTACTCTTGATGTACTTGGTCCTTTTTTTTATTTGTCTTCCATTCTTGATTCTTTACGCTCTACTGTTTTGCATTTGTCACCCGTTTTGCAAAGACAACGACAATAATTATAGCTCTGTGTAACATATAGACTACTCCTTTCACGTGATGTCAAAGCAGCTCAATTTGAAGGACTGAAAACAAAAGAATTTCGACCACTCGAGAATTGGAGACCTATTGTTTTGTCCTCCAAATTGAGCTGCATTCCGACGGGCTTCAAGGGGTCTATACCCGACAAACTAACGGCTTAGCGAAAGATTTAGAATTCCTTACTATAGGATATCCAATGTAAATGAGCACAATTTTTTAGCTCAAAGCATAATGGGAACCTTAGTCCTTACACTTTTTCAGCTCTTCTAAAAATTCATGAAAGTTTTTCTTCGACATTTTCTATGAAACAAAAGAATCTCAGTCATGTTAGTAGTACTCGGTTTCTCAGAGTGCTTTGTGAGTTTTGATGGACATTGCCAATTGGGGGACGGGAGGGAGGGGAGTTTTGGTGCGAATTAAAAGTTTATAAAACCAGCGTATTCAGTTGTGGTTTTATTTTAGGATAGAACTGATTAAACAGATGACATTGATCGAGTTCGAACTTGCCTTACCTTTTGACAGTATCGCTTCGGGGGGCAACGATATGGGTCGGCAACGACACCAATTAGCAATCCTTTAATGTACGCTTTTACCAAATAAGTCAGTTATATCTTAACGAAATACTATTAAGGTATATAAATAAGCTATGCATATATAATTCACTATAACTAATAAGCTGAGAAGTGCCAGGGAGGCCAGAAAAAACCTTCAATAAAACTCTAGTATGAGAAAAATGAAGGAAATCTGGAGGGGGCCAAGGCACGATCTCCCTTCCCCTAAAGCAGTATCTGACAGTATCTGATTCGTAATATATAACATAACTCATAGTTCATCACATCGTAACACATAACTCAAGGCATAACATAATTCATAAATAAAGGATGTTACATGGGCGCGCGGAGATACGAATTTTATCTTCGAGTGTTGAAAAGATCTCTCACGAGTGAGCGCAGAAGATAAAATTTGTATCTCCAAGCACAGGTAGCCCAAGCTGGGTTTCTGTGGTTTCCTATTGAACTTATAAGCCAATGTATGGCGATTTTTCGAAAAAAATTAAAAATCAGTAAATCACACAAATAAATGTCACTACTTGTGTGTCGTGTTTTGCTTTGATTCTCTGTGAAGTTTCAGGTCATTTGCAGCAATATTGAGCGAGTATCGTGGTGGAGTATCCCTAAGTACGAGGGATACTCCACCACAATACTCGCTCAATATTGCTGCAAGTGACCTGAAAAGTAGTGACATTTATTTGTGTGATTTACTGATTTTTAATTTTTTTCGAAAAATCGCCATACATTGCCTTATAAGTTCGATAGGAAACCACAGAAACCCAGCTTGGGCTACCTGTGCTCCAAGCGCCCATGTAATATTCTGTTTATCATATAATTAACTAGGTATCATATTCGACATGTGAACTAGGCCTTCAAGTGATTATCTTAGATTTCCTAGTGCTAAGGCATGATTAAAATCTAGTGCAACGCCATTTTTCGTTTAAAGTCAGCATGATGGCTCATGTGGAAACACGTGTTAATGATCTTAAGTGCTGTTGTGGCACCGCGTGCCAGTCAGTCGTCTTTGCCGAAGAAAATATGACAAAGGCAGCAAAAGATAGCTAAGGGCAGAGCAATGGCAAAAATCAAGATCCACATCAAGATCAGCAAGAACGCTATACAACAATCTGTAAAAACATAAATATATGGAATCAATGCTCCTATCCTACGTTTTCATTAATTGGCAGCGTATAATGTTGTTATAATGAAAGAGAGAGAAAGAAATACAACAGCTGTCAGCCGGCAATCACAGTAGGACACTTGATGGCGTTTTATGACAAAGCCGAGAAATGTTTTGCAAATAATTTATTCCCACTTATACGCACGAGGAGGTGCATAAGGCTATAATGAACTCCCTTGCTTTGAATTTGATTTCCTTTCGCTGTACAGCGTGTGATAATCAAATAAGTAAGTATTTTAATTTTATTAGACTTAAAAGTCTACGAAATTTTCAGCTCTTTGCATGCAATAGTTTCCGAGATATCAGTTTTCAAGTTATAAAAACACTTATGAGCCCATATATTTTCTGTAAAATTAAGAGATTTTTAAGCCGCTTCCACAGGGAACCCGGCTCCAGTACGTAGGCTTTAAAATATGTATGACACTATTAATTTATTGACGGGTTCCCTGTGTCTTTAGCTCAATGAACAAGAGCGTACAAATGTCGCGGGTTTCCTGTGGTGCAAAATGGTACCTCAACGGCCGTAATCCTTCTGTAACCAGATAGCGGATTAATGTGATAGTGTAACGCACTCGTTTAGTAACAGTCAAATAGAGAGAAGGGATGAAACTAAATCGGGTAGTCAATTAAAAACCCCTGAAAGAAGGATTTAGAAAATTCGCTTATTGACAAAACCTACTACCAACACTCAACATTATCATACGCTACATAGCAAATTCAATTATAAGGTGGTCCCATCAACTGGCGGTGCACATGTAACGATAAAACTGGCTTATATGGTGGTAAAGTGTGCAGTTACCTTTGCCCATTGGATTGTACCAGGCGTACTCCGGCTCAGCCCTCTCAATCTGCTGTATTATGATTCTTTCTTGTGGTGGAGCAGGTAATGGTACTAGTATTATTGGCGCAGGCTGGACTCTGTAATACATCAGTGAAGTCAGGGTTAATTTCAAACACTTTGACAATAGAGTCGAGTTTTGAACATCCATTGCGAAAGAATAAGAATAATACAAGGAATCCATATGGCAGCGCGAAGCATTAAGGCGAGCCAGATTTCGGTCCCTACATTAGTGACTGATCAGGAAGCTCGACCAAAGCTAAGGGAAAGGTTAGTCGATCGGCCCTTTGCCCCTGCTGTAAATCCTTTTTTCTTTTAATATTTACAATTGGTATACACGAGACTACTTCTGGCATGCATGGTACGGCTTGCACTATTTACCCACGCTCTCCGTGCCAAAATGAGCCACAACTCCAGAAGCCGGCTACAGGCCCGTAGGCTTCCGTCAACTGAATCAAAGTTTCGAAGTTTTTTAATGTTGTTTTTGGCATATCACATAGCAAAATTCATCTACAAAACTTGTTTCCAACGGTATACACAAGTCGGTATAACTTTGTTCTATTTGCACATTACTGAATACTGCACACTGAATAGTGCATTATTCCAAAACCGAAATGCATTTTGGGTCATGTGATATTGTCTAAAGTAAAACAAATAATATTTATTTATCTTATTTTCAGTGCATTCCATCCGAAACAATATACTAGCTACATATAGAGAGCAAATCGCTGTATATTTACTTTTTATTTCAAATTAATGAGACCCACAATGCCCTTTGGTCTTGGAATGCACTATTCAGTATGCAAATCCTCATCAATTATTCAGGAGGTAATTAGCCAACCAACTGCCCCGATTTTGATCAAGTGACAATATTTGAAACCACGTAAAGTACTCCCAAACCAACTGGAAATCTGTTCTGTTGTATTTCTAGAGCAATAGACCTTTTCAGCTTCATTGTTTGTTGTACCCATTTCAGACCATGTGATGCCACTCTTAGGAGTTGATTCTTTCAGGTGTAAATATTTTAACAAAAGAACATTTCTTAAGGAAATGTCATGTGGTCTGAAATGGGCAATTTGCATACGAAGCTAAAAAGGTCTATTGCAACACTGTTCCAGTGTCCTTGGACTTGAACAAAGTCCAAGGACACTGGAACAGAGTTGCATTTGGTCTAGAAATACAATAGAACTGAGATTCCTCGTAAATAATTGATGGGGATTTGAAGTCATTCAAAGTCCTCCAATTCGGACTTTAAACTTGATTACTTCAGTATTCAGTATTCAACCATGTTTTGAAATAGCTGTATACGAAAATTCGTGTTTCAAACTTGCCAGATAAGACCGAAATGTCAAAAATTAAGGTCTTCTTTTTGAAAGTTAAGACTAATTCTTTCATATTGTCTTTGTTAATACAATCTCTTTGGTCTCACAACAAAGGCGTTAGTCACGAAAATTTGTATACATTCTAAGAAAAAGGAATATTTATTTTCTTGCTATCAACTTCCCTGATTTCTTGGAAAACATAGTGAAACTTACGCATGCGCAGACGTTTTTTCTCTAGCGTTTACAACAGGTCCTCAGTCCACCGCTACTTAAAAATACAGGATGAAATCAATGGAGCTGAATAAATCATGAGTATTTTTAACCAAGGATCAATACTTGAATAACTTTTTTGAGGGAAATTTTGGACTGAATTAAAGATATATTTTAGAGGATTACGGGATCTAAATCTGTAATTTTTCTAGTTTGGTTCTTTGATTGACAGCCGACGAAACTGAAATGCTATTTGGCAAACGAGACATCAAACGTGGCAGGCCGCACCTCATCGAAACTGCTATAATATCTTTTTACATTACAGGGACTGATAACTTTACCTTATCGGCTGGTGTTCCTGAATCCTATGTCTTTCAACTGCGACAATTCTGATAAAGAAATATATCCACATCAAGTACGACAACATGGAAGTACGAGGGTTTCTTGTTTTTGAATTCTTGTTTTGCTATTGTTTTTGCTCACCCTTCTTCTGTAGCCACCAAAGCTGTTTCTTTCGTGACCTGAATATTTCCAATTCTTGCCTTCTCTTCTTTAACTGCGATAACAGCGGCTCCACTCATTGTTATTTTGGAATTTTCACTTAATAATTTGGGGTAAAATTGTTTCCAATTTCGTTTCGAAATGTAATGTTTACAGGTTCACAGACACAAAATACTGAACTTCCGAGAAATCACGTTATTTGTTTTTCTGCCGACAAACTAAGAAAACACTAGAAAAAAAAAAACGTTTGCGCATGCGTGCCTTTCAGCACGCTTTCCAAATGGAAGAATTTACAAGAGTTTTAGTTTGAAAATAGATGCTTGTAATAAGGCAATATGAAAGAATTAGCCTTAAGTTTCAAGAACTGACTTAAAGTTTTGGCATGTTGTAACTATGGTTGTAAAGACTATTTTTCAGGCAAGTGTGAAAGTCAAATTTGCATATTTTTACAATTAGCCGGTAACAAAACGAGCAAGGGACTGGGTCCGAGTTTGATAAACTAATTTAATTAAGATTCCAGGAAAAATAGCCCCATCACATGAAAGAGAAACATGCAACAAACTAACTGACCAAGTTTCAGGATGTTTGCCTTTATAGAAACAATGTTATGAGCAGTTAAACAGTGCCAAGATTACAGAAAAATGTATGGTGTCCCTCCAAACGTCCAGCCACACATACATTCTCTGTATTTAATTTTTTTTTTTTAATATCATAATTTCGTTTGAATTTCCCCAAACTCAATCAAATTTTCAAATCTTACTAATTTTTATGTATTTCTGTAGGTTTGTTTGTAAATTAAATCAAATTTGAGAAAGTTGGTTCCAGTCCCCTGCTCATTTTGTTACCGGCCAATAGCACGAAGACGCTTTTGACTAAACGATGCATGCATGAATACACTAAGGCCAGCATCACGTGATATCGCGGAAACTATTTTGTCTTTGACCCTGTAAACATTTCATTTGGAAACGAATATTTACCCCAACTGAACTGAAAATTCTAGATTTGAAATAACAATGAGTGAAGCCGCCGTTATCGCAGTCCGAGAAGAAACGGCCAGAATTGGAAATACTAAGGTCACGAAGAAAACAGCTTTTGTAGCTACGGCAGAAGGGTGAGCAAAAATTATGACAAAAAACCCTCGTATTTCCGTGTTGTTACTTGATGATATATTTACTTATTGCTTTGCCAGGCTTGTAGCAATTGAATCACACAGTGTTGAGCAACTAAACCAACAGCCAAGGTAAATTTAACTGTCCTTATGAAAAAATATTGAGCGAAAACGAAAATGTAATAACTAAAGTACTTTGCAATGGAATACAATTCAAAACATATCTGCAAGAAAAATATGGTGTTTGTTCGTCGCCAAATAGCAAGTTTATTGAGTTACATTTGAGAAAAGAAGTAAGCTGTCGCATAAAATAATGGATAAGATTTCAGTTAATTTATAATTATGAATAAGTTTTGATGCCTGATTGAAAATACAGTAACCGTGACCAAGATCAACCCATTGTAAACAACTATCTAAGTGTTTTTAAAAGAATTTTGGTTTGAGCTTGGCCAACATCAACAATTTAAAAAAGTTTATAAAATATAGTTTGAAAACTTCATTGATGTTGTAGTGTAGTTAGTAGGCTCCTGGAGTTGTGCTTCTGATTCAACATGTTTGCCCAGAGTCGTAAAGAAGTAAAAACGAAAGCGGAAGTTATTCATTAAACAGTTCAACAAGGCCAAGCATTCCATCCGAGTCAAGGTTTTTAAGTTGTGACGTATTTCCGGGTCCAACTGCTCACAAAAACCATTAAAATTAAGTGAAATTTTTCCGAAACAATTAGAACTTTGGATAACTAATTCTGCCAAGCAGTCCATCGAGCCGAGGTAGTTTGGTACAGTGACAAATATTGGGAAAAAAGGCTTTACAGCAAGTGTCTTAGGAAGGGGTTAATCTTACACGATAGTAGTACCGGGATAGCGATGATGTGGCACAAATCTTCGGTATATATAGCATTAATGCATCGCGCTGCCACACGGCAGGATCAATATCGGGTTTTCAATCATTCTTATGGATGTTACACTGCAAATCGAAAAACCGTGGGCACCCAGAAATATTTCAGAAATCGTGCCTCGCTAGTTGAACAATCTGAAACAACTCTTTAACTACAAGAAATGCGACTGATTTGTAGTCAGATAAACTTCGTGTAGTTAGAGAGTCGTTTCAGATTGTTCAGCGAACGATAAACGATTTCTGAAATATTCCTGGTTGCCCACGGTTTTTCGATTCGCACTGTAAAAACTCTGTGAAAGTGTCTGGAATTCTTAATTTAACTATAATGTATTTCAGGATAGCGCCTGCTCCAAGACTAGCACCCGCACTACCTGCACCACCACCACCAACGACAGTCATAATACGGCAGAGGGCTCCGGAGTACTCATGGTATGATCCACATGGCAAAGGTAACTAGTTGCACATGATACCCCGGCATTCTTATAACACGGCTCATTTGCATTTATATGGCACGGTTAACTCACAGATTGAACCCTGGAACAACCTCTGGGCTGATAAAAGTCAAGGCACGGCTAACTCACAGATTGAACCCTGGAACAACCTCTGGGCTGATAAAAGTCAAGGCACGGCTAACTCAAAGATCGAACCCTGGAACAACCTCTGGGCTGATAAAAGTCAAGGCACGGCTAACTCACAGATCGAACCCTGGAACAACCTCTGGGCTGATCAAAGTCAGGGCATGGCTAACTCACAGATCAAACCCTGGAACAACCTCTGGGCTGATCTAAGTCAGGGCACGGCTAACTCACAGATCAAACCCTGGAACAACCTCTGGGCTGATGAAAGTCAAGGCACGGCTAACTCACAGATCAAACCCTGAAACAACCTCTGGGCTGATCTAAGTCAGGGCATGGCTAACTCACAGATCAAATCCTGAAACAACCTCTGGGCTGATCTAAGTCAGGGCACGGCTAACTCACAGATCAAACCCTGGAACAACCTCTGGGCTGATCAAAGTCAAGGCACGGCTAACTCACAGATCAAACCCTGAAACAACCTCTGGGCTGATCTAAGTCAGGGCATGGCTAACTCACAGATCAAATCCTGAAACAACCTCTGGGCTGATCTAAGTCAGGGCATGGCTAACTCACAGATCAAATCCTGAAACAACCTCTGGGCTGATCTAAGTCAGGGCACGGCTAACTCACAGATCAAACCCTGGAACAACCTCTGGGCTGATGAAAGTCAAGGCACGGCTAACTCACAGATCAAACCCTGAAACAACCTCTGGGCTGATCTAAGTCAGGGCATGGCTAACTCACAGATCAAATCCTGAAACAACCTCTGGGCTGATCTAAGTCAGGGCACGGCTAACTCACAGATCAAACCCTGAAACAACCTCTGGGCACGGCATTCACAGATCGAGTAAGAATTTAGTTATCGATCCTGAACATCATCGATCATTTGTGTACGCCATGGCTTCCAATAGTAACACAGGCTAGGAGCATTAATTCCATATATTTGTGTGTCTACAGATTGTTTTGTAGCGTTCCTGCTGATCTTGATGTGGATCGTGATTGCTGTCGTCACTCTGCCCCTATTTATCCTTTGCTGCATTTGTTATTATTGCTTCTGTAACGATGACGACTGACTGGCACACGGTGCCACAACAGCACTTGGGATCATGAACACGTGTTTCCACATGAGCCATCATGCTGACTTTAAACGAAAAATGGCGTTGCACTGAATTTTAACCATAGCACACCCACTAGCACAAGACAAATCAGTATGACTTTACACTTATTTTCTTAATTACGCGACCCAGTTAACTAGCTAGACGCCCAGTGGATCTGGGGGGGGGGGGGGGGGGGGGGTATGGGCATGCCCCTTCCCCTTCGAAGTCCTAGATTTGCCGCTGGAGACGTGCGCGCTCTAATTGGCTTCCGTCAATCAAATTTCCAACGCTCTGCTTGAGACAGTACTTTTTACTGATACTTTACTGTTACAAAAACCTACATAGACTTCACGTTAGGATCCTCACTCAACGTCTCTCGTGGGGAGAGAGTTTAAGATTCGCGTTTTTTTCTCCCGCAAACGGCAAATGTAACCAAGTTTTCTTCGTTTTCCTGTATTTAACTTTACCTTTTGCAAACTTTCTTAACAAAAAGAAATATTATTTTAGTTACCTACCGACTTTGAGATTTTTGCGATTCCTTTTTACTAATTTTAAAGAACTTTTCACTGGTCAACTGACGTTTCACGTTTGCCGTAAACGGGATTCTTAAACTCTTAGATTCTTAATCTGACATATCCAGCACATGTGAGATACCAAGAGACCATGAATATATTTATGCTCTCTTGGAGATGGAGATGACTTTTGAACTCGGCTCGCTCACTAGAACGTTATGCACTAGTCAAATGAAACTCCAACCCCCCGACCCATGCACGGGACCAGGGGATTTAACATTAATACACGTAGTGTTAAATTTAGCACTTTATCCCGTTACTCGGAGAAAGGATGCACGTTAAATTCCGGGTCAGTCGCCACATTAATTCCTGGAGGTTTCAATTTACAAGTGCGAATTACAGCGCGACGCGTAAAAGTATGACCACTTTTAATGTATTCGCATACTTCTATGCACGGGCTTTTTGCTGCCAAACGAGCTTTACACGCCTTATTTGGTAAAACCAGACAGCTTCTCATCAAAATCCCGTGCATAGAAGTATGCGAATACATTAAAAGTGGTCATACTTTTGCGCGTCGCGCTGTAAAACACTTTGCACTCTAAGTAGTTTGCATTGGTAGCTAAGGGTTGCAACTGCCTACATCTTATATTCTATGCATTGTAATCTGAATTTCACGATTTAGTTGAGTTTTAAGGAAATAGAATAAAAAACAATAAAACTGATCAAAGCAGATATTTTCTTCTTCTACTTTCGCATACAAAAACTTGATTATTTACCTTATCAATAATTTGTATTTTATGGAAATTCCATGAACTTTCACTGGAACACATGAATATTCTAGACAAAAGTTGAGGGTAAACTGACCCTGATCAACAGAGAACTCGAAACTGGAGTTTTCGAACAATTACGCATCTATACAAGAATGTATAAATAGTTTGTCAGCAAGTGTCGCAGTAAGCATCACGTGATCTATCAAGGCCGGGCTGACGGAAATATATCGTCTGTGACCCTGCAACTCAAGATTCCATTAAGAATTTCAAGTGGAAAGATTTTTACTCCAACTTAGGCATAAAACTTCCAAAATAATAATGAGTGGAGCCGCTGTTATTGCAGTTCGAGAAGAGCAGGCCAGATTTGGAAATATTCAGGTCACGAAAGAAACTGCTCTGGTGGCTACAGAAGAAGGGTGAGCACAAATAATGTCAAAAAACCCTTCGTATTTCCGTGTTGTCAGTACTTGACGTGCCTGATATATTTGCTTATTGTTTTATCAGGATTGTAGCAATTGAAAGGCATAGGATTGAAGAACACCAGCCTATAAGGTAAAGTTATCAGTTTGTAAAAAAAATATTAATCAAAAACGGAAATGAAATAGATAAATACATAAATAATTTTTTTTCGTAAAACAAACGTAAAAAAGTTTCGACATCATCCAAATGTTACTAACAAGTCAGTGAGGTTGAATTAGTATATAGCGGATGATGTCAAAGCGTTATCTTTTTACGAACGTTCGTTTTTCTAAGTATATTTGATATCAGAGTCTAGACTCATCGAAATAATTAAATTTTGAAAATTTAGAGTTTCGATAAGTAATGTTTGCTCATGTCTGGTCTACGATTCGTGACAATGTACAATATTCAGTCGTGCTCGCTTACTTGATTGCAAGTTTATTTACAGAAAACTCCCTCACAAAATGAGGGATCGTTTCAGTATCTATCATTAGCAATAATTTTGATGCTTGATTGAAAATGACTCAGCACTTTGCATTCTAATCTAAAACCTGGAATTTCAATATGGTTCAGTTGAACGAGAGCGAGATTCGTAACCGTGACCAAGACCCATTGTAAACAACTATCTAAGTGTTTTTAAAAGAATTTTGGTTTGAGCTTGGCCAACATCAACAATTTATAAAATTTATAAAATATAGTTTGAAAACTTCATTGATGTTGTAGTGTAGTTAGTAGGCTCCTGGAGTTGTGCTTCTGATTCGACATGTTTGCCCAGAGTTGTAAACAAGTAAAAACGAAAGCGGAAGTTATTCATTAAACATCTCAACAAGGCCAAGCATTCCATCCGAGTCAAGGTTTTTAAGTTGTGACGTATTTCCGGGTCCAAAACCATTAAAATTAAGTGAAATTTTTCCGAAACAATTAGAACTTTGGATAACAAATCCTGTCAAAAGAAAAAAAGTAAGGCCGGGAAATCTTTATAGAACTGCTTTTCGTTTTGGATCCAGAAGTCGTTTTTTCATAGGATTGACGTCACTGGCACTTCTAGTAAGAGCTCTAGAGCGAGAAATATTAGTGGGAAAAAAGCTTTACATGTACAGCTAATATAATTAAGGGGTTAGTCTCATACAGTCTAAATTCCAGCACGTTTTCATCGTTTCCCTGCATTTCACTTCACTTCAGTTTTTTTATTTATTGATTTTTTTATTTAAACATATATTTTTTTATTTAAACATTATTTAAACTTATTTATATACACTGCAGTTTTGCAAACCGTCTCACCAAAGACAAGTATATTCTACCCAGCTTCTACTATTTATATATATTTTTTCAATATTCAACTTCACTTATTCTGAACAACTTTCACGTTTATCCTAAACGACATGCATGAACTCTTCTGTAATTCTTATCTTTTCAATGGATCTCCTGTCAAAGTGTCTGAAATTTAACTTTAACTTATGTATTTCAGAGCCCTGCCTCCCCCAACCATATACATACAGGCGCCTCCGGAGTACCCATGGTATAATCCACAGGGCAAAGGTAAGTTCTGCATATTACATCCGGCCCCAGCCGTGTACTTGTCCACGGTACATATATTATATATTACTAATTAGAATGCCTATCATATAGTTGTGGGTTCGACCTTGGGTCCCCCCATCACATGTGATTAGAGTTGGTACCAGTTGTTGGTGGTTTGGAGGTTTTTCCAGGGTTCTCCGGTTTTCCAAGTACGATCTTTGGGATTTTATCCAGAGATTGAAACCTGGCTCTACTGTGATTGTCAAACGCTGTGTGCAACAGCGAAGAAAATCCATTTCTAAGCGAAAAACTGACCGTCCTGAAACCGTCGTGATCGTATTCTCGAAAAATGCTAACCAAAAATAGTGACCCATAATTCCTTTCGGGGAAGGCGATCAACTCGGCTGGCGCCATGACAGGTATTAATTCCATATATTTGTTTGTCTACAGATTGTTGTGTAGCGTTCTTGCTGATCTTGATGTGGATCGTGATTGCTGTCGTTACTCTGCCCCTATTTATCCTCTGCTGCATTTGTTATTGTTGCTTCGGTAGCGATGACGACTGATCATGACTGGTACGCGGTGAACAGCAGAGTAGGAGTCATCTGACGCAAACTAAGAATGGTGTTGTACTAAATTTTAATCATGGCAAACATAAGCCGCAATAGGAAATTACGACTTTGAGGCCTAGTTTAGGGTTTCAATTTGGCGTCGCATTTATTATAGCTATTGTGACGAATACTCATAATTTTTTCAAAATTTTGTTCATACATTAAATGGAATTTTAAATTGGACTATTAACAGAAACAATTCCCCACAAGACTCACAATTTGACAAGAGATGAATTAATAATATGTTTTTGTATCGGAGTGTAGTTGTCTCCATACTTTTAACAAAATTTGCACTGGTAGTTCGGGGACGTGACTGGCTACTTTTTATATTCAATGTAATCTGATTCTAACACTTGACTTAACAAAAGAAATAGCAATAAAAATAACCAAATCAAAGGTTTTCCTTTCTCATCATGTGTTCACTGCATGTGTTATAGTGTTATATGTGTTGAGTGTTATAACAGGGCTCTATTAGAAGCTCTTCAAAGATTGAGGGAAAAACTGGGTCGAGTTAGCATTACAGAGCATTGTGGGACTGTTGTAGGGGATGAAATAGACGCCATCTTGGAAATACGTCTGGTGTCTGAACCAGGTTTGGATCAAAAGGTGATTGGTTTAAACAGACATGCCATTGTCCTCATGATCCAATCAGTTGTTAGCTCGACTAAACCAAATATAGTAAAGACATTTCAAAAGTCCAAGAGTGGACCCAGGACAGTTTTTAGGGTTGATAAACGAGTGACTGAAATAAAGCACTGATACTCTAGAAAATAACACGAATGAAATGAAATGGGAAAACTTTACATCCAAGGTATAAAGGTCTATTCAAGCATCAATTCAAGGAGTTCCAAGAGTAGTATATGGACGGACCCTAGAAATCTCAAATTTACCGCCACCCGGTTGGCTCAGTTGGTTGAGCACCGGACTTTCGTGCGGGAGGTCGTGGGTTCAAGCCCCGGCCGGACCAACACTCATCAGGGTCTTAAAATAACTGAGGAGAAGGTGCTGACTTTGTAATTACATCTACAAACGGTTAGACCTTCCCGTGGCTCGGATGACCACGTTAAATGGCGGTCCCGTCTCACACTACCTAACCCTATGCATCAGAGGGACGTAAAAGAACCACCGAGGACGTAAAGAAACCCTGGCAGTGACCACCCTCAGTGTCTGGCCTTTACTAATGATTTCTTAATGGGTTGATTGTGGGATGGGTATGGGAGTTTTAAGGGGTTGGGAATTGGTGCAATGTACCTCGAAGGGGACCTCGTGTTCTATCGTACAGCACCAGCCTGCGGGCAAATCTCTCTCAAAAAAAAAACAACAAAAAAAAATCTATATCTTCATTTTAGCCAACCTTGAAAAGCACAGCATTATAGATCCTTTGGGAAAAGCCAGACAAGGAATGCGTAACCACTTTGGTCCTTTAGTCATAACAATCCGCAGCATTTAAGAAAATGACCCCATTGGTTATGGAGCAAAATGTCAGCACTCTGAGCAAGAATACCTGAAACATTGTAGCATTTTGAAATGATAGGGATTTGTATGAGAAACTAGAGAAGACATTACCAGCCTCGCTTTCATGTTAATGGCAAGTTAAATATTTTTGTAAATTTCTACTGATATTTTTATGAGATAGACCTCTTTGAGCTTGGGTGTTTGTGTTGCCCATTTCAGACCACGTGTCGTTCCTTTGAGAATAGGATTCTTTGTTTGATTTGAGTCCAAACAAAGAAGTGATACTCAAGGGAATGACACGTGGTCTGACAGAAATGGGCAAAACATTACGGTCAGGTTAAAGAGGTATCATGTACTTGGTTAAAAAACTGTAAAAGGTTATTGCGTTTCCCTCTTTAAATACAATAGTCCCCTTCACAGTTCCCTGCGCCATCTTGAAAAGTAGCAGTGCCTTTGCATTGAAGTGAGACGAACGGTGACCTTGCAATGATAGAGAATGTGAATAGTTGTCCAAGGTGTTAAAAAAAGGTCTCTATCATTGCAAGCTCATTGTTCGTCTCGCTAAACTATTTTTATACAGTAACTATTTCTATTTTTAAAAAAATCTTATATTTTATGATATGAATTATGAGCATTACCAATTACAAATGTTAATTTTTTTGTAGTAGTAGAAATATGTTTACCTTCTCCTCCTCCCTCGAGTCAGATGGATTAACTTTTTCAGTTCATAGCAAAAAAGTCCTACCCTTCTGAGGGTTTGGTCGAAAAGTTCGATTACTTCCCCTCCCCTTACCCTCTCTAAGTTTGTCCAACTACGCCTTAGATTACTCTATTTCCCTTTATGGATATCTTTGTTTTAGTTACACATAGACCCCATTAAGTTACATAGACTTCTTGCACGTGACGTCAAAGCAGGTTCCCACTCATCTGAAAAAATAAAATTCCCTGACATTTCCCTGAGCAAAACCCGTTTTTTCACTGACCACACTGTGCATTTATTTTAAGAAAAATGGTAGTTCCAGCACAGGAAGCCCAACTAAGAATTTCGAATTTAAAATCATTTGGTGATGGCTGACAGAAATTCCGCCTTGACTTTTCACTGACTTTTGGGTAATTTGCAACTGAAATTTACTGACCAAAATCAAAATTCCGACAATTTACTGATTAAGATTACCTACACCTTGTGGTTTGAGTGCATGGAGAATAGGGATGACTAGATAGTCAGGTATCTGGCTGCTGTTACCCCCCACCCCTCCCCCCTTGTGAGTTGCCTGAGGCCTTGTGATTGTTTGCTACTGTGATTTCAAGATTCCATTAGTTTTGAGTTTCATAACTCTGAAAGCATTCATAACTCTAGCTATCATTACCGAAGTAGTTCTTTCGATACAGCAAGATAAACCGTCACAGAAATACTGCGGACAGTTGGGAAGAAGCCAAACATCTAAGCAACGTTCTCACGTTACTACGTCAACGATTTTTGTTCCTTGATCACGTGATTGCAATCGCAGACATCGAGTTCAAACAAAAATATTTTCATTGACGTGAAACAAATTTTCGTTGGTCACGTGACTGAGAAGAAAAAATATGAACAAATCAATAAGCACTAATTACAGCCGTTGTCACGTGACACCCATGCATCGATTTCAAACAGAACTATTTTGATCACGTGACCGGAAACGGAAGTAATCTTCGGTTGAAATTGTATAAAGCGTAGTCTTTCCAGCAGACGTCATTATTGTCGGTCCCCGAGATCCTCCCGAGATCCTCCCGGGCCTCTTGGACCGACACTAATGACGGCTTCCAGGGGGACTGTATAAAGTGTTGATTCGATACATCTGTGATCATTGTACTATTGTATATTGATAATTTGCTGGATGGCTGATTACTTGGCAAGAAAATATATGACCAGTCCGAGGATTCCTGCGGCAACCACAACAATAACAAGAATACAGCAGAGCTTCCTTCTTGATGCTTTCTATGATTCGAAAAAAATAAACACTGGATGGTTACGTTACCATGCCAATGAGGTTGTGCATGACAAAAGAATGGAGAATAAAGACTGGATGGTTACGTTACCATGACAATGAGGTTGTGCATGACAAAAGAATGGAGAATAAAGACTGGATGGTTACGTTACCATGACAATGAGGTTGTGCATGACAAAAGAATGGAGAATAAAGACTGGATGGTTACGTTACCATGACAATGAGGTTGTGCATGACAAAAGAATGGAGAATAAAGACTGGATGGTTACGTTACCATGACAATGAGGTTGTGCATGACAAAAGAATGGAGAATAAAGACTGGATGGTTACGTTACCATGACAATGAGGTTGTGCATGACAAAAGAATGGAGAATAAAGACTGGATGGTTACGTTACCATGACAATGAGGTTGTGCATGACAAAAGAATGGAGAATAAAGACTGGATGGTTACGTTACCATGACAATGAGGTTGTGCATGACATACCTGGTATCTACTGGCTTTGGCTAGTTGTTCGTTTCCTGTTTCCACATGTACAGCAGCACTTTCTACATTGGCCTCAATGCTGTCTATTATTAATAATAATAATAAGTTTTTTTTAAAATTTTCATGATAATAATTAATGCGATGTTTCATAACCACTAATTGCAGTGATATTTATCTTACCTATGACTTCACCCTGCTCGTGGACCATGTTTGCTAAATCTCTGAAGATTTCATTCACACCAACGATATCAGCCTATTAAAATATCAAAGAGACGGGATTGAACCAATTGAATGATCATGTGAATAATCCCCTTCACAGTTCCCTGCGCCATCTTGGAAGGTAACCTCACTTTGATGCAAAGGCATGGCTACCTTTCAAGATGGGACAGGGAACTGTGAAAGGGATTATTTTCTTGCAGATTAGGATTTGCCTTCCAAATTTCTGTTGTTGCAGGGACAGACTAAACACTAGATAAACACTAGATAAACACTAGATAAACACTAGATAAACACTAGATAAACACTAGATAAACACTTATTAAAAATATACCTCAAGCTGTCTGATGCCTCTTTCTCTTTCTTCAATGTCCTCTAGATTAATTTCTTCCTCTGACTGGATTTGTAGGCCTCCACCACCACCTCCGCCTGTTCTGTTGACAAATATTATCAAATTTACTTTAATACCTATTATTATATAGCTTATATAGTATGTGCTCTCTGATTGGTCAAAAACTATGCATTATTAGTGAATAGAGCATGGTTGGTTAGATTGGGAATCAAGGGTGGTGTAGCAGTAGTCCATTTGCCTTGCACCTCTGGGTTCTTGGGTTCGATTCAGCATCAAATGTAAGCAGAGTTTTTTTCTCTGGGTTCTCTGGGTTTCCTCCTTCCACAAAACCTAACTGGCTAAATCCTAATTCAATCTGTGAGTTAGCTGTGCCCTGACTTAGATCAGCCCAGCGGTTGTTTTAGGGTTTGATCTGTGAGTTAGCCATACCCTGACTTAGATCAGCCCAGAGGTTGTTTCAGGGTTCGATCTGTGAGTTAGCCATGCCTTGACTTAGATCAGCCCAGAGGTTGTTTCAGGGTTCGATCTGTGAGTTAGCCATGCCCTGACTTAGATCAGCCCAGCGGTTGTTTCCATATTTGATTAAAATGTTATTGAAAATTTGTGGTCTCAGGGATTCAAACCTACCTATCAAAATCAATCAACGTGGACTCATCTTTGTATCCTCCCAAGGGCTGAAAAAAACATGCCGCAAGATGAATTAAAAACTAGATAAATATTCATAGTTAATGCAAAACATAATCATTATGTTTATAATAAATAACATTTGTCAGGCACAAATTGGAGAGATGCAAAATATTCTACGTTAACATATGCTCACAATAATGACCTAAGATGCATTATACCACCCAAACTAGAACAGTATAAAATTTTGAATCCACATATATTGTGGTCTTTGGACAAAATTATACTAGATTGTTCAGATGTGTTTTGCACGTCAAAGGCATTGTCATTTCCTTTTAATGTCAGACACTACATAATGTTCCCATGTCAAGATAAACCGGCTGAGAATGGCTGGATGTTTTAACATCATTTAAAAATCTCTAAGGAAACTTGCAATACACTAAACTTAACTGAGAAAGATAGTAGACTTACACTTGGAGAAACCCCCATTGATGCAGCTCTTGCCCTTGAGACGTACTCCTTTTCCTTTTCAGCAGCAACCTTTGAAGGAATTATAATAGAAATAAATAATCTCCAATACTATTCAATTTTCTTTAAAAATCGTAAGTAAAAAGTTATGTCTTTATAGAAGTTATTACGTGCTGGAAATTTCTAGAAGTCTATTCAGAGACAGTTTCAAAAGTTAGGGTGCCTGATAAGATGTTCTTACTTCTGCCTAAAACCATTATCCTTTAACCTCTAGTAAACAATGTACTTAGTAATGCATCTAATTTCAGTCAAAAGATTCATAATAGATACTTTTTTGGTATGTTATTATTGTCTACATTGTTCATGCATGCCTAATAGACCCTTTTTGAATATCATTGGTGCCGATGACGTCAAATGAGGATAGATTCTGGGATGTCCTGGATGTTGTGAGTGAAACCTTGTTTTGACTCTTCCAAATTTAAAGTAGACTGACAAATTTGTTCAGGATTTTATCTCAATGATTGCTGTTTTTAATTGATAAAGAGGTTCTCTGACCAATGACCATGTAAGAAACAGATAATATGACAGCCAATTTTGACATCATCTGCGCCAT
The DNA here is from genome assembly GCA_023349425.1 of Anthopleura sola. Classification (NCBI taxonomy): domain Eukaryota; kingdom Metazoa; phylum Cnidaria; class Anthozoa; order Actiniaria; family Actiniidae; genus Anthopleura; species Anthopleura sola. Next base: position 2,881,434 of record JALHLI010000014.1, read on the forward strand.
GTTCGAATAGGGTCTATTACATCACTTTGTTAAAAAATGTAAAAAATGTGAGATATATGACTTTTAAGACTTGAGCAAAGGCCGAGCAAATTACAAAAACAATCCTTTTCATGCTTAGTTTTTCATGTAGCTGGAAATACTTGTAAATGGATGATGTACAGTACTTTGAAAGTACATGTCGGGTAATATAAGACATACACTGAGTTAGATTTGCCACCAACACTTACTCTCTGGGTCTTCTGGAAATTGTTCAAAGCTGAAGAAAAGTTATTGGTGAGCCTGTCAATCTGCATTTTTCGTTGGCGCTAGAAAAAAATACATCAACGTTAGTTGCAATAACATCTCAGTCTATACACTTTAAACAAAACTAGTTATCACTTTGCCAGTTAATTGAACAGCATTTAATATTTCATGAAGTGTAAATCTCTCTTGTTATGCAAGAAGAATGCAATGTGGTTCTTTAGCTATTAGTAAGAAATTCATGGTTATTGTTCAGTTTGAATTTGAGTTAACAGGCTGCATAAAGAGTAAGTAAACCTAGAGAAAATCTTCTCTCATTCTAATTATCAAGTAAGCATTTGATTTCCAAACTTGATATCATGTGAGCAAAGAAGCTTGTTGGTTCTCTCCTGAGTTTTGAGGGTTTTCTCTGAGTTTTTCAGCAAAAATAAACACTCTCTAAATTCCTAAAATATCAAATTTTTACTTTCTCTGTTGGTGTATTTCCATCCAGGAGTGCCAGCTGCTTCAGATGTGAGTTTGTCTCTTTTGCCAGTCGCTGTGTTTCTTTTTCTGTCTTCTCCCTTAAAATTAATTTTTCCCCTGAGATTGTAAATTAAGGCTACAAGAAAGGTACTGAGGTAGTTTGAGGAGTGCTAAAATTTTCTAACTGTTTCATTGGAATTTGAAAATGGATCTTCAAAAATTATGAAAAAAATCCAGAGCAGTAGCAAAATGAGTATCAGAGAGACAGGGGAAGGGGATAGGGAATGAGGGTGCATTCAGAGTTGAAGGAAGAGGAGGGCAGGGGGATAAGGATGCATATGGCACAGAAGTAATCCCACCAAACCCACAAGAACTCCATCAGAACAAGCTGTGGAGAGAACCACTGCAGGAAAATATAATTTGGAGCAAAATATAATTTCATAAACCTGAATTTTGGGAGGGGGTACTTCTTTTTTCTCAACCCCCTTTGCTTATGAAACTGAAACAGAGGTATTAACAAAGAAGGTATCACAAAGAATGATGGACTTACAGTTTATTGGGCACATCTTCGGCAGTGCCAACTTTGTCAACCAATCTCTGGATTGTTGAAACTAGAAATCACAATGAAATGTTTAAATTTTATTACATATTTCAAATTATTAATAAGTTATGATGGAAAACATGATAGAAATTACAAGCCACATAGAAAACGTTTGTAAACATATATATGCCAGTATCGTTCTTATCTGGTTCAGTTTTGTTCAGTAAGGGGTGCAGGACACAAAGTCAGTCCAGGGGGGGGGGGGGGGGGGGTGCAATCCTCAGAATCAAAGAAAGAAAACATTATAATTGGGACAAAGATGCTCTGGGGGGGGGGGGGGGGGCGGTGGGATTGGGCGGGCTGTGGACCCCCTGAACCCCTCCTCTGGATCCACCCCTAAATTATATTCCTTGATAAGTAATAAAAAATACTTATTAATGTAAGATAAATAAATAAATAAATCTCAAATTACCATTGCTGTTTATTTGTTGGACGTTATTACTGACACATTTGCAGAGTCTCTGATATTCACTATCTCCTCCACCTGAAACCCCATATGAAAAAATTAAATTAAAGATAAAATCATTCATATTGCACCACAAACCCTGTTTATCACATGACAGCAGTCATATGCTCCTTTCCATAGTCTTCCCACAATCCCTTATGATCCCAGCGTGAGCTCGAGGTCAGGGTAAAATTTGCATATTCCTTTAACATCCTTATGCAAACTTTACCCTGACCTCGGTCTCATGCTCGGATCATAAGGGATTGTGGGAAAACTATGGAAAGGTGCATTGGATTAATACAGCTGTTTTACATGAGAAAGAATTCAATCAAGAGAAAAGTGATATATTTTTTGTCAAAGTAACTCCAGGTAAGGACATTCCTACTGAATGGGTGGAGATGATTGTTTAACCCCTGAAAGATAGAGTTTGGGCGTGGTCCTGCTTTATATTTAGCCCTAAAAGATACCACTTTGAAACACAAGATAAATCATTTAAAACAAAATCATTGGGTTTATTGCATGATAACTGCTAACTGATAACCGATTTCCAATTTAATGACTGCCAGGGCCACCAATCGTGAACCCCTAAAATATACTACAAGTACATGCTTAAAGCCAAGAGCTTTTCCTTTTATTCCCCCCCCCCCCCCAAAAAAAAATAGGCCATCCCAACCCTTTGTCATATGGGAGTACCTCCCAGGAAGGAACATGGCAGCCTAAATGTGATCATGCAGAAACCTCTAAAGTTGTACGTTAAATTGTCAGTCATTATTTCCATCATTTAAGTCTGACCAACTGTCAAGGTATTAAGCATCATATATAATGGCCCCCATGTGACCCCTAATTTTCAAGTTTCAAATAAGATGACCCCTCCATTTTTCACCCACATATTTGTAGGTTCCAGGCTGCATTCTTTATGTCACTATGTGAACACAACAGACTATAGCACATGAACACATACCTCTAGGGGAACCTCTGGCATTATATTCTCCAAATGACATGATCTTTCTTCAATCTTTATATATATGGAAAAGAGTTATATCATATAATATCAATAACATACACCCTATGCATAAGGGCGTGGCCATGGAAATACCTTAGTTCATCAGTTATTGAAAAAATCATTGCTTTCATTGTAAAGAGTATATCGATTTTAGTAATCTCCAAAAATTTCAGCTTACTAACATTAAATGATAAAAATCTACAGCTGTTTGAAATTAGAAAGATTTGTATGGAAACAACAACCAAGGCCTGACCAGCCTCGTTTTCATGTTTTTGGCACATTTCAAATGCTTATAACTCTGCAGTGATTTAATATATAACAACAGAACTCTACCAAATTACTAATTTAGACATGCTCTTTCTTGTAATCAAAATATATTTTTTAAATCATTGATGATTCATGGTGCTCGTTCCCAGTCTTTACTCTTTATGCATAGGGTGTATGGGAGGGTTAATGAGTGACAACTAACCAGTAACAAATATTGAAAATCTTTCTTTCTAACTTTCAATATCTTCTACCCTGTCTTATTGCAATAAACCCCTTGCAGCACGTGGGAATGTAGCTCATTACGGAGGGCAAAACAAAAGAATTTCAAACTCCTGAAAATTGGAAACTATTGTTTTGCCCTCTAAATTGAACTGCATTCCGACGTGCTGTAAGAGGTCTATTCTCAATATATTGTGAACTCGGTAGCTGCGAGTTGCCCATTGGAATTTGGTTTCTAACTGCTGCCATTCAAAATATAAAAGGTATTGACTGGTCAGTTTTGATTGATGGCAGTGAAAAAACAATTTCACCAAAAGCTGTTGAAATCTGAGTTAGTAGGATAGACCCCTTTCATGTAACGTCATAGCAGCTCAATTTGGGGGACAAAAAAAAATTTAAATCTCCTGAGAATTGGAACCTATTGTATTACCCTCCAAATTGGGCTGCATTCCGACATGCTGCAAGGGGTCTATATGGAGAATTGCAGTAATGGAATTTATATATTGAAAAAAAATGAAAAATGACTGAATGGTCAGTAATGAAATGAGAAATCTTCCGAATGGAATAAAATCTTATCAACCAATAATAAGTAAAACTTCTGTATGATCTTTTCATTAATAAAAAAACATAGACTTCAATTTAAAATTCCAGACATAGAAAACCCAAAGGCCACAAAAGAATCAAATTATGCAAAAATTCATGAAGCAATGATTCAAGTGATAGGTATGCCTGCTCCAACTATTTTAGTTTGTGACAGTATTACCAAATCTAAACTACTCATTGCGTATTTTCTCGCAAAATATATATTTACAACTATGTTTATATGCATATATTAGTCTTAGGTGTTGATTATATCTTAAAAAATATGGAATTTTGTTTAATTGCTGGTCCTTTTTAGGGCTCAAACGTGAGGTCTACTAATGAAGCTTTAGGATTATAATAAGTTACTTACGGCGAGGTTTGACAAGAAACATAAGCCATACAATCATTGTACTTAGTCAGTAATAAACGTAAAATTAGAATCCAAATACCGTATTTTTTGTTAGCTGAAACTCTTTCCTTACGGTAACAAGGCATAATTTTTTTTACAGAAGATTAAATATAAGTTTTCCAAGAAATTCGACGACGAAAATACAGAGTATTCAGAAATTTCGCTTCCTACACCACAGAAGGCCGAAAACACAGCACTTTCTATTTTATTATATTAACGTAAATCGTGAAAATAATAGACTGAAATTTTCTTGAATCACTAAAGATAATGGTGATATAGCTTACCTTTTGAAATTCTTTAGTAAAGGAATAATAGAAGAACAATTTTGGCTTGAAACTATTCAGCCATGCATGTACCAAGAACCAACTTACTTGGTGTCGCTTTCGAGAGCTAGTCAGCGGTTATCCAAAACATTACGTCATTTAAAAAATTTCCAATCGATTAATCTCCGTTGTAAGTCATTACCATATCGGAAAGATTTCGGGTAGCGTTTTCTAGACTGATGACGTACTTCCGGGATGTCATAGTTACCGCACATCAGAAATAAACGTATCTATGGATACAGCAAAACGATTACATAGCAACGCTACATGCTGCTTTCATAAAGAACGAGTGCACAGAACGTGTGTGTTTACTTGCAAGCTGGGTCTTCTCTAAGTTAATTAACGTCGTCTTACGTAGATTTTAGAAATTCTTGGTAAGTTTTCAGTGTAGGAATGTAAGGTTTTTTTAAACAATTTTTTTGAAGTCTTGTTTTCATAAAATATCGAAAAAACCTCTAGGTCTAATCTCCTACGAGAAACCATTTGTCTGTAAGATACCCCTTCAAAGCTAATCTTTATCGAGTAAGATGTTTTTCGAAAGCTAACTTTGATCTTTATTTCTGGCAGTAGATTCTCAAAATGGGTTGCAATGCTTCCAAGTCAAGTGGTGTAGTCGAAGTGCAGATGCCAAAAAAAATCCAACAAAATTCTAAGGATAAAAAGCTCGAAAGAGAAGACAGCTTACGAGGAAGCCAAGCCAGTTTAACCTCGGGTTCGGATGCTTCTCGCTCTGACAGAGAAAACTCGGCTAAATCTACTCGTACTACAGACAGCGGAGTTGGAGAACTTGAAGATGATAATATCATTACCGAGAACTCGAATCCAGAAAAAATAAAGGAAGCCAAAGTGGAAGAACGTCCTGAAACACCAGGTTAGAATTTCTAAAGATTTTCAAAAAACCCTACTTTACTGTAAATAGTTCACTGACTCTTTTCTTCGCTGAGATACAATTCTTAATGCTTGGTTTATAAAATCCTAGTAAACTAGAGACTTTGATATAATAATGACTCTTCAGATATAAGTTTATCGTTTGCACTTTGGTGTGTGTAGCACAAAAGACAGACAAACAAACAAGCCAAACACTCCACTTTTCGTAATCCTTCTTCAATCGATTATGAAAAATGCCTTGGAAAATGTCTTTTAGCACATTTAGTAATTTTGATCTCTGTATTTAGAAGATCTTAGCATTGATGGTACGTCAATCGCAAGAAGAAAGAAGAGTCCCAAAGAAAGAAAGCAAGTATCGTTCACCAAGGAGATGAATAACAACAACAGCACCAGCATCATAGAGCGACCCCAGAGCAGAGGTGGATTGGCTTTCGACGTTGTATATCCTGATACTGGTAACGTTAAAAGAAGACCAATAAAGCTAAAATCTCTGGAAAAGAAGAAACAGAGGAAACGCAGAACCAAAGAAGAAATAATAGACAAACTTGAAGAAGCAAAGGAAAGAAGAAAGGTAAGGAGTCTGTCTGTCTGTCCACCTGTTTCGTCACGCTATCTAGCGTGACATTCTATTAAAGATTTTATCATTAGGAAAAAAAAAAGAAGTTTGCAGTCAAATTTATTACGTCGATGTAAAATACCAAAGACTTTTGTACTAGACTGAGCTACGTTTCTTTCCACATGTTTCATAAATTTAGACTCCAGAAAATATTGACAAAACTTTGATCAAAACTCATGCATTCCCCAAAAATTTTCTGTCATTTTTCAATTATTAAAATATATTTTACATATATTTTCAGGAACACAATAATCAAATTATAGAGAAGGCAACGTTATCTCGTAAAGAAAGACAACTAAAAGAAGCAAGAGCATTAGATGAATTTGCACAAAGACAAACACAATTGCAAGAATCACAAGAACAAGAATCATAACAGAAAAATTTAATACAATAATTATAGTTATTATTTAAATTCAACATGTAAATAGAAGTGCAAAATACCAATTTTTCATTCAAAAAAAAAAAACACAAAAATTTTATATCAAGAAAATTTCTTCATTTTTGAAATATACTTTTAAAATATACACTGATTTAGTGGCAAAATGTGAGTGAAAACATTTTTGATAAAAATGGTTTCACTTTTGTACATGAATATTTTTCTAATCTAGTTTATACCAAGCTAAAACTACTTTGGACCTTTTTGAATTGCTGGTTTTAGCCTTATATTCTTATATATGAAAAAAGTGAAATTGTAAAATTCAGCATTCATATTCAAAAGTTTGTGCCATCCCTCCACCCACTTCTGAGCAATGACTGGTTTTCCCTAAAGGTTGTGAATATCATATATACCATGGTGCAGGTCACCAATGCATGTACTGGCAGAGTGTGAAACATAATTGTGTGATTTTTTTGGAGTTTTTAAATAAAAGCAAGATTTTGTTATCATTAGTATCAATCTCTTAAATTTGTTAAACAGGTCTGTAGCAAGCCTTGAAAAACTGGGGGGGGGGGGGGGCTCAAAGCAAAACATGACCACGAAAATGAAATTTTAATTCCATACTTACTGGTACAACTCTAATCTGCTTATGGAAGGTTAAATCAAACCCTGAAACAACCTTTCAGCTGATCTAAGTCAGGGCACAGCTATCTCACAGAGATGAAAATGGAATTTAGAAAGCTAGGTTTTTGGGGGAGCAAAGAATCTCAGAGTCAGAGAAAATCTGTTGAATCAAGGGAGAGACCCAAGAAACCCACTTATATGTTGCCAAAATGAGGTGTTTTTCCTTTTGAAAATGGTTTTATCTATATTTTTTCAAATTTAAGTCAACCATTTGTATTGAAACAACACTAAATGAAGGAATATAGCTCAGACTTTATTTTTTTTTTTTAATATGTTAATCCAGACCATTAAATATTTACCAAATAAATCATATTTATATCCTGTTAAAAATTAGGACAAAGAAAATTCAAGAGAGATTTACAGTCAAAACGGCTCAAGCGTACCCCCCTCCCCTTGGCTCCATTAATGATTTTATTATTCGAATATTGAGTTGATTATTCACTCTGATTTTTCCTTAAAAAATCCAGAATCCAAACTTCACATTCATTTTACAACTAAAATTCTAAGGGATGGCCTTTCTGGGGAGATTTTCTACCATGACATTGCAATTGTGAAGAATCCAGTCAAAACTCAAGTAGATAATTTTTTTCAAGTTTGGAGTCAAAGTGAATAATGAACTCAATATTCGAATAATAAATTCATTAGCGGATTCACCTGAGCCGTTTTGACTGTAAACAAAAGTAGAAGGTATCAGCAAATTTACTTAAATCTAATTGTGATAAACAAAATAAAATAAATGTTAAGTGGTAAGAGTTGATACTGTAAGTTAATAAGTAGGATAATAATATAATGCTCCGGTCATACATTGAACTTTACGAGCCATACTGTATGTATATTGATTGAAAGCTATGGATTATAAGGCAGTCTTCTTTTATGTCATTAGGTTCAGCTCATATAAAGTTCAATGTTTGACCTTAGTCTGTGATAACGATATAGTAAAGCATTCTAAATTTTTCTTATTTCAGCAAGTTGGTTTACAGGTTTACTAAAGTGAACTTTCTAAAATAGAGTGGTTTTCATTATCCCCTAAAACAAAAGAATTAAAGAGAAGTAGTGCTAAATATACTAAAGTGTATTTCATGGGTTTACTGCAGATTTTGATAAGAGCGACTTATGAAAGCCACTCTACTGCAGATTTTAATAACAGCGCCTTTTGATTAACAATTTACTAAGAACACTAGCAATAAATGTTGATGTTTGGTTGCCAACATAACAGATTTCATCTCCTTTTTTGGAGGTGGCCCATAGTTTAGTTTTTTATGATATTATATATTTAAAAAAATTTCTTGTTGGTTTAGATAAAACCAAAAATCATATCCAACCCTGAAATTACCTCTGGGCTGATCTTAAGTCAAGGCACAGCTAAGGCACGGATCAAACCCTGATATAACCTCTGGGCTGATCTAAGTCAAGGCACAGCTAATGCACTGATTGAACCCTGATATAACCTCTGGGCTGATCTAAGTCAAGGCACAGATCGAACCCTGATATAACCTCTGGGCTGATCTAAGTCAAGGCACAGATCGAACCCTGATATAACCTCTGGGCTGATCTAAGTCAAGGCACAGATCGAACCCTGATATAACCTCTTGGCTGATCTAAGTCAAGGCACAGCTAATGCACAGATTGAACCCTGATATAACCTCTGGGCTGATCTAAGTCAAGGCACAGATCGAACCCTGATATAACCTCTGGGCTGATCTAAGTCAAGGCACAGATCGAACCCTGATATAACCTCTGGGCTGATCTAAGTCAAGGCACAGATCGAACCCTGATATAACCTCTGGGCTGATCTAAGTCAAGTCACAGCTAATGCACAGATTGAACCCTGATATAACCTCTGGGCTGATCTAAGTCAAGGCACAGATCGAACCCTGATATAACCTCTGGGCTGATCTAAGTCATGGCACAGCTAATGCACTGATCGAATTGGAATTTAGCATGCTTGCTATTTGCAGATGGAAGAAAACTGAAGAAACTGGACAAAAACCCTTGAATCAAGGGAGAAACTCTACTCATATGTTCAAGCAGAGTGGAGAGTGCAATACTGCTACATCACCCTTGGTTTCATTTTCCTTAATTTCATTACCATATCCCATACTACTTTATCAAGGGGAAGTAAAAAAATGTTATACTGCATCATTATCACTTCTCCCATATTCTACCTTCCTAATATTGAGGTGTCCTTTCTATTTCTGGGTTCATTTTGACATTATTGCTTGGTTGAATGGAGGTATGATCATAGACCACTTTCATAACTAGCGGAAAATTATTTTTTCAAGTAAACAAATATTTTAATGTTTTAGCAATGTCATATCAAAGAACCTCCTGAAATAGGCATGTTTGGAAGGTTTTGATGCTCTGGCTAAAATTGCAACGAAGTTATGCTCAATGAAAAATGTAGATATTTGTATGTAATTTTCTGTCGAGGCCTTTGTTGCCTCGTTTTGGTGTTTTTCTGATTTTTTAAATTTTTCTAGCTTCTTGCAAATTTAATCGTTTTTTTTTTTTCAAACTTTCACAAGTTATTGGTATACAGAATGCCTATCCTATGATAGCTTTCTTTTTCTTAAAACATCAATTTTAAATATTATGATAATTAGTGGCAGCCATTTATGAAAGTCGTCTATGTGAACTCTATGTACAAGTTCCTTATTGGTCCAGTCAATAATGTCAATTGTGTATGTTATACTATGCTCTTTCACAGTTTTATGAAATTCAATCTAGTATATCGCACTGTTTTCAGTTCCTCACAATTCTTGTTACTAAAACTACTTTTCCTCTATCCAATTCTGCTTAGTATTTTATGACCATTCTTAGAACGTCAATCATTTATAACATGGTACATTGTTCCACATCCCTCGTATTTGCCACAGAATGATAAAACCAACGTCAGGCAACAAATATTAGTCAATCTTTACAGCAGAGTAAATGTGCCTCACAAAGAAGTATGTTGAATAAAAGCCAATCGTCCCAGTGAGCAACCAGAAGGAGAAAACCATGATGAGGGTATAGCCAAAGTACAGCAGTGCAGGAATAAAATCTACAATTTGAAGCTGAAAATTGGAAGCAAAAGAGAGAAGAAAACTATAAGAATCTGAAAAAAATAAATTTGATGACACAAACCATGGCCAGTTAGTTTTTGTGATCATAATTTTGCCATATTTGTGTGTGACTGTGAGACTGTAAGGGTTAAGGAAGTGAAATATAAATATCATATAAAAAAAATACATCCACTTTTTACTTTGCATTTCCCAAAATCAAGTGAGGAAGGCTTTGGAAAGAAATCCCTGTAGACCCCTTGACCATGGTGTCAAAGTAGCTCAATTTGGAGCTGACAAAACAAACGAATTTCAATTCCTAAGAATTGGAACCTTAATTGTTTCGTCCTCCAAATCGTGCTGCATTCTGACGTGCTGCAAGGGGTCTATTTTGTAATTGGCTAGCCAAGATTATTAACAGATTTTTGAGTCCACAGTATTACATACCTTGGTAACAAAATAGAATATAGCATAAAGGAAAACATAAAAAGAACAAGAGCCTGACATGAGAAAGGACTTCCACCACCAATGATAATCCTGTTAAAAGAAATAGAATTTTGATTTAAAAACAAACATCTCCTAACTTGATTAGTAACCCTAAACAATGGTATGAATTCAAGGTTAGAATTTATGTATATTTGCTGAAGTTTGTCAAATTGATTACAGTGAGGATACTCAAACCATGAACACATGATATTTTTATATTTTTTATTTTATGAACTTTCTACTGCTTCAAACCTTCTGAAAATGAAGCACTGAACTCATATTTCCAATCGATTCACACAAGGGATAAAGGAGAAAAAAAGTATGAAAAAACCTCAAAGTGTTCACAGTTCGAGTGTCCTCACTATAAGGGAATTTAGGAAAGATTGATATTCAGGTTTGTGATTACTAAGTGAATATGCAAAATTCAGACACATTATTATAACACAGCATAAATTAATTTGGATTTCTTTTGTCATGTGTAACAGAATTATCATGGGAAAACATCTTAGATGGGGGGTTGGAGGATAGAGGATCTCAGGGTGTTGGTGACACCCCTGCAACCACTTCCTATTGGCAGTTCAATCATAATGGGTGTGTGTTTTGAGGGATCGGAGAAGTTAAAATTTGTTGCCAAACTTGATACTAGTAGATGGTGACCACACCCCACGAGAAGTCAGTACTGTTCCCTACCTCTGACACCAACTGGAAGTAGGTTATAACTATGGAGATCTGCGATACACATATGGCCAGTATAACAAAGACAAGGAAGAGAAAACCAAACAAATAATAAAACTGATTCTCCCAGATAGCCTGAAATAAAATAAAATAAAACATGATTACATTCTTTATTTTAAATTTTAAACCACAGGTACACTGTTTCTTCAAGGGTTTTTCCAGGTTCTCCAGAAAAACTCCCTCCACAAAAATCAACTTCTAAATTCCAATTGGAATGCAGTGGAGGATGAGCCCCTCGGTTGATTCCACTCTTAATTCTCATTTATTTTTTTATCTATGCTATGTTTTCTATTTTTTTTTTTTAAAACCTGACAAAGGATGTTAAAGGTGTTAAGATGTCATTATGATGTCACAACAAAATGTGAAGATGTCATTATGATAGCAAAGTCTGTGATGGTTCTTGTAAAAAGCCTTAAAGGAGAGACCTAACAAACTCTACTCACAGGTCCAGAAATTGCACCCACAACCCCTGAGGTGAGAGGCAAGTGCACTACTGGTATGCCTCCCTTAATTCCCCAAATGCTACAAATGCTACTTACTGACAGTATAAAGAACAGCTCAATAAATACAGCACCAAATGGAAGGATACCAGCTAGCAGGAAACTGCAATAAAAATTGCAAAAAATAATAAATAAAAACGGTACAGATGTGGAAAAATTGCAAAAAATATTATACCCAATTTTTTTTACCTGCAAATTTGCAATTTGAGGTTGAAAGCTAGCAGGCCAAAAAAAAAACACTTCAAGCTAACTGATAGCACTCTTAGCTTTGCATGCAAACTGCCCATTTCAGACCACATGACTTTCCCTTTAGGAATGTTCTTTTATTAAAATATTTACATATGAGAGAATCAACTTCCAAGAGTGGCATCACATGGTCTGAAATGGGCACAACAAACATTCAAGCTAAAGAGGTCTATTAGGTATCGGCTCTTCGCTTTGATGTTTTTCGATAGGCAGAGTTTGTACATTTAAATTTGCACAACATTGTTACATCAATGTATAAACTCTGCCAATTGAAATGTCAAGGTTAAGTGCCAATACTGTCAAAAAGATGTCAGAAAGAAATAAAAAACTTGGTTTACCTTGGCAAAGTTTTCATGTACCACATCTGTTCAGGCACTTGTCTTGGGATTTGGTTTGTTCGTACTGGGTGTTCATATGGCTTTAATAAAATTAAAATGAAGCACTTGGTTTTAATAAAGTTAGAAAGGTTCATCAAACACTAAGGAACTAAGGAGCACAGCAATACAAACAGAAATAATTAATGGTTCTCAGAGAAAAACCCTTGAAGCACAGAAAAGAACCAACAAGCAACAGTTACTCTACTCACATGACAGCTAGCCCGGTAGGACTTGAACCTGGGTCGCATTGGTGAGAGGTGAGTGCTCTCACTGCAATGCTCACTGTGCCTCCCAATAAGGAGTATGGCCTATGAATACCTTACCAAAAGCTACAGTATGACAGGATGAAACCATTTGAAGGAAATGAGAACCTATTATGTACATGGAAGAGTTGTCTTTCCCTTCTCCAGACTCAACATTAAGCAATACTTCTCTTCAATATTATCTGTCAAGGAGCTGGTACGGCATGTATATGATGTGCTGATGAAAATTTTTGCTCATAACTACAGTACTTACATATTTACGATAGCCAAAGTAGTATCCTAAAAACACCAATGGTAGAGAGACACCAACCCACAAACACAATAGAGCAATCATAGTGGTGAACGGAACCTATTGTTGATAAATTATAGAAATTAATACCAATTACCTTGAAGTTTCAACCCAGAAAGGAAAATACATAGAACACAGGTATTTTTTTTTAAAGATGCCTTGTCATAGGGCAAAACAATGAAAATGTTCTCCTTTGGCAAATAAAATATTTTGCCATGCAAAAACATTGTATTGTTGAAGAATATATTACTTACAGCTCCAGATGAATGCTTTCCCCAAATAAAGAAGTTGAGGAAAAAGCAGATGGCAGACACGAAGCCAGGATAAAGTCCAGCAGTCTGTAAAAGATCAATGTTAACTGCAATTATAGGTATTGATTATATGAAATAGAGTGTGATATTGAGTGACATCAAAATGATAAGATTGATATCCCCACTCCCACAAGTGGCCAGTGGGGATACGATTTTTATCAACACTGGTGGTGTCAAATTTCGACCAAAGTCAAATTCTCAATTTCTTTTCATTGTAGATTTCATATAATAAACAGAACATTGCATGGCCGCTTGGAGATACAAATTTTATCTTCTTGTGCTGATGTACACACTTTTGTACATGCTTCATGTGTACGTACTCACACACTTACCACTACTGTAGACTTCTTCCAGTTTACACCCTTCAAAGTCTTGTAAAGTCGACCAGCATGATAGCCAGCAAACACTCTGAAATAAAGGTAAAATATCAATAAACGAATATGGACTAAATATTCATTCAAGTAAAAAACTATGCAAAATAAATAGGATTTAGCAGTGTCATCTTTACGGAGTAGCTATTTGTCAACTGAAATTCCAATTAAAATTTAGAAGTTGATTTTTGCAGGGATGAAGTTAATCAGAGAACCCATAGAGAACCCTCAAAGCACAGGAGAGAACCAACAAGCAACTCTACTTACATATGACACTGAGCCCAGGGGGAATTGAACCTGGGTTACCTTGGAGAGAGGTGAGTGCTCAGCGCTACACCACCCACACTTATGTATCAGTGTCATCGGCAAATGCTGCTGTTGGATGATTGGTGTAAAATTCAAAGGGAAAAAGTTTAAAAAATCCTGATCAACTTACCCCATGAAAACATAAAGTAGAATAATAGCTTGGACCAGGCTTCCACGACTAGCTGGTGACAGCATACCCAGCATTGCAAACACTGAAACAAATCAAGCAAACATTCTTATCTTGAAAGCGAAAGCTTATTTCTATTTCTGGTTCCAAAGGATTGGAAATAAACTAATTGGGGACTGGTAGAACACATGAGAAGCATTAGGAGAAGACAAGCATGTACTGTAGCACTGTGCCTCTCAACAATTCTCAGGTATTCTGTCAATCCAAAAATGCAAGCTCCATAACTACACATGGCATGCATGCACATTTTCTATTCAGTTCTATTCAGTGCTATCAATTACAGTATAAAGGTTTTAAATATCAGTCAAAAAAATTTATTATCACAAATGATCACTGCAATTACAGCAGCGACACAGCTCAACCAGGTTGAACTAAAAAGGATGCAAAGGTGTCTCTTGCTTGTCTGAAGGGATTTTTTGTAATTCTTAATAATAAATCACATTCTTTAGGAGGAACATGTACGTATACTGTATCTAAAGCTGGTTGTGCAAGGTCTGAATCAGTTATCTACCAGATAAGCACTTATCCAACAGATAAAAGTGCATGCTTAATCCAGGAAATAGTTATCAGTTGGATAAAATCTTCTGGAAAACTCATATTCTAGCTTTAGTGCAACCAAATCTATCCACTAGATAAGGGTTTATCCTGTGAATAGTGCTAATTCAGGCTTCATAAAACCAGCTCCTACTAAAAATTCCCACCTAGTGTAATCAACGCCATGCAAAAGATTTGTACACCAGACCCAACAAAGGCAGTTAGCAGCCAAGGTTTCTGAGGAGGTCTGAAAACATCACCATGAACAAGCTTCCATCCTGTCTCTTCAACTGTATCTTCCTGTAAAAAATATTCAAGTTTTTTTAAGATTCCAATCAACACATGGACAATGTCCATTAACAGTAACCCTATTTGAAATCCTCTGTTGCTCAGGGCTTGCCTGAATTTTGTGTAGAATATTAACTAATTCAAATTAATTCAAATTAATTAATTTTCATTCCAGTGTAGTAGGTCTGTAAAATGTGAAAGCATGATGTTGAAGTTGCATTCTTTTCTTTACTATTGGTATTTGTAGGCAATGTGCATCAAAGCTCACAAAGCACTCTGGGAATGTGAGTCCTGTAAAAATGGAACAGGGAAATCAAAGGAACTATCAGAAAAAAATTACTAGGTTATTTTCATCTGTCAACATACTTTAATTTCAATAGAAAATGTTGAAGGAAAAATTGTCAGATGAATTTTTAGAGGAGCCAAAAAAGCACAAGGACTCACTTTCCCATCATGCTTTGTGCTTGAATTTCAAGCTCATGCACATTGGCTATTTACTCAACATTGTTATTTTTCACCCATTATATATCTGAGTATCCTTATACTTGTAGCACCAATGGTGTATGTACTTACATAGTCATCTTCTTTATTGTAGCGTGCAATATCACTTCGCAGTGTCCTGATCATAATCATTGCCACAATGCCTAATTAAACAAAAAAAAAAAAATGTAAGCATAAGGTATGCTTCAAAGGTATGCCTCCCTTCCCCCCAGCACCCGTTACATTATGCAGTGCTAAAGTAACTACAAAAAGATTTGTCAGCTGTAAAATACAATACACAAGAGTTCAAACCTGATAAAAACAGAACGATGACCACTGAATTGACAATAGAAAACCAATGAATTTGTACATCACTCATGGCAAGGTAGGTATCCCATCTGGAGGCCCATACTATATTACTTGCCTGTCAAAAAGATCAAAGGATATACTGAGTGACAAACACTGATGATGATGGTGGTGATTGATGATGATGATGATGATAATTGATGAGGATGATGATAATGATGAAGATGATGATAAATGATGGTGATTATTGGCGACGATGATAACAGTGTTTGATGATGATTATGATGATTGTTGACAATGAGTAATGACTGATCAATGATGATGATGATAAATGATGGTGATTATTGATGCTGATGCTGCTGATGATGGTTCCTAATGGTTTCCATTGGAGTATTATTAAGTAATTGTACATGTATTTCTAACTCTATTATGATAATCATAAATAGTATACCAGTTGGTATATCAAAAACCCTACCAAAACATACCTGCCATTCCACTTCATAGGTGAAACGCACTTTCGCTAAAAGAAAGAAAAAATCAATTTTAATAGACGAAATAATTTGTCTCGAAAGCTCCAATGAGATAAATATGTAACAGCATATTCCTAGTGGTTTGAAATAACTATACTCATCGCTTATTTACCATTCTTTTTTATTTCTTGGCCAGCTGTAGTCTCAGACTTTGGGGAACAGGTTTTTTGGTCAATGTTCAAAGAATCAAAGTCATAACTAAAATAGATAAAAATATTTTGCTTCAACACAATCTACAATATTATAATTGCATAGAGGTTTTGATTCATCTTGCGATGGCAGCCATGTTAGATGACATTATTTACTGGAAGGGAAATGCCATCTATAGAATACCAGTTATTATTCAATCTTTACATTAATTACCTCTTTGGTTGCACTTCAAAACCAACGACTCTATATGTTATGCTAGAATTGAAAAAGAAATGAAAATAAATGCTTGATGCAAGAGTTGATACATATGAAACAGAAGTAATGTTTAATGGACCTTTTAAGCTTTTTTTGGTTGGTTGTCTCATTTCAGACCACATGTCATTCCCTAGAGTATCATTTCTTTGTTTGACAGTTGTGATGAGAAGACACATGAATATGGATACACCTCAAACAAAGAATCTTATTCCCAAGGGAATGACACGTTGTCTGAAATGGGACAAAAAAACCACCCAAGCTAAAAAGGTCTATTAGTGATTAGTAAAATTCTACTACTATACTAATGCAAATCCTGCATTCTGATTGGCTAACGTACTCACTATCTATCAGCCGATAGATAGTGGGTAGAGAAAGCCGGCTTTGTTTTGAAAAAAATGGCGGCTTTCCCTTCGCGATTTTGTGAAGTTTCGTAAAAAAATCTCTTGTTTGCAATTGTATAGTTTTGTTGAGAATTTTACTAAAACAATTAGAAGACTCACTCTCGATTTCTATCTGCTTTGATAGTTGACTCGGGGCCGGAGCCCCTCGTCAACTATCAGCCGATAGAAATCTCAAGTTCGTTTTCTAATTGTTAATTAGAGCTTGGACTTTTTCCTGAGAAAAATTCAGCTTAATGAAACATAATCTCTATCAAAATACATAACTATACATACTTATCATATGTATGATATTTGAAGATCATTTTCAGATGATTGTTGATAAGAACTTTCTGCAATTAATGGAGAAAGTGGATTAATACTAATATTAAGAGGATAACAAAGATTTATTCATCCTTTCTTAGGATATAATCTTTGCTCAATTCACCTTTAGGGTGCTAGGCTTTCACATGGTCTTCACATGATGGATCATGTTACGGTCACCAAAAAGTTTGGACATTGTTGTTGAATTGCCGTACGATTGTACTAACTTTTATACAATTTATCTACTTGATTTGTTTATTCTGTTCTCAAAATGTTAGTGAAACTATCTAATTACTTTATTTTTAAAGAAGTTTTGATAAAAATTTGAGAACAGAAAAAACAAATGAAGTAAATAAATTGTATAAAAGTTAGTACGATCGTGTGGCAATTCAACAACAATGCCCGAAGTTTTTGGTGACCGTAACATGATCCACCACATGAAAGCCTAGTGCCAAAACTGTGAATTAAGTCTGCATGATAAATAATAAAGGATAAAATGTTCCCAATGATTTAACCACCACCTTAAACAATTAGATTTTTACACAAAAAATTATGTTATTAAAAAAAACAAGAAAATCTTTATAGAAACATTTTTCTCTTTTGGCCAAGAAGTCATTTTCTTTGTATGATACACATCATTCCAATAATATGATTTTATTTCATACCTTGTCATCCAAGACATAGCCAAGCCTGAAGCCATGCTCATATTGACTCTGTAATTCAACAAATGTCAAACAATTTCAATGCATAGTCAAGAATAGTTTGCAAAAAGTATTGCATATGGCCATGACATCCAGACAATTTTAGGCAAAAGGCTTTGTTTATCTTATTTTTTGCCCAAAATGGCTGCCCGTAATACTTTTGACACACCCTGGAACCAATCTATTTTCAGTGTTACATATTTTTTTGTCACAAATAATAAGGGCATTCCTTTAGCTAGTAACAGGTCTAAGTTCCAGAAATTAGTTAATGATGGGCCCTTTATCCCCTCTCTCCAACAGTGATCCACTAAAGGGTGTTGAAAGCTAAAACTATTGAAGAAGAGAAAGAGGTTGAAGCAAGCATGTGAAAATACAAGACATCAATGTTAAGACCTCTTGTTTTGTTGGCAATTACTTACTTCATCAGACTCAATGCACCCTTCTCAAAATTATCTTGAATGTGAGGCTAACATGGAACATAAAAGAAATGCCACAAATTCCATCAAGAAAAAGTGGGATTTCTTTTGCATTTCATGTTAGCCTCACATCCAAGATAATTTTGAGAAGGGTGCATTGCTCCTTAGATAATCAAAACACAATTATAACTACACATACCTCGCCATTAGACAATATATATAACTTGGTTGCAGCAGGGAGATTATCAAGAACCCTACAAGAAATAGAAAATCATTAAATTCAAACAACGGCACTTGTAGTGACTTAACAAATCTCATTATTGGAGGTCGATGTAAATTATTATGATCAAGACTGTGTTGTCTATTAAAGTTCCAGGCACAATGTTCTCGGCAATCAGAGGTGAGTTAGGGAAATAAACATTATGTGAAAGGGGTCTATACTTGGTAGTTTAAATTTACAGCGGATTCAGATTGAGTGTTTGACGGTGCCGTTTGTTGCAATTGTTGAGAGCATTAAATTTGCACATTTCTAGGCGGCTGGGAGCATGTTCTGCTGATAAAATCAATCTTATCAGCCAAACCTGCTCCCATCCGCCTAGAAACGTCGTGCATTCTGCATAGAAATATACAAATTTAACGACTGCAACAATCGCAACAAACAGCGCCGTTAAACACTCAATCCGAATCCGCTGTACATACATGTGAATGAAGTATTCTTTTTCTATTCTCTTAGTCAGGGTTTCCACCATTTCTTCAGTTAGTTCTTTGGGTTCACACAACACTGTGCATTTTTTGTTGACATTCATTTGAACCTGAATATAATAAAAACTATTTTTAGAATATTAATAAATTAATAAGTATCCCCAGTGTTTAATAGGACTCAAAATAATGGCCAGTCAACAGACAATATTGGCATTTTTCTGACCAAATGCCTCTTCGGCTGTTCCCCTTGACTGGTCACATTAACTGGTCACATGTTGACCAATCTGATGTGGTTGTTCATCATGTTTGGTCGTTGATCAGCCATTATTTTTAGCCTTGTTAGTTAGCCCTGTTTAGTAGAGGATGACCCTTGACAGTAATTCAACTGATGAACTCGTTGTCCTCTTTTAAGGTCTCTAATTAATTAGGGATGGGAATGCCATTAACATGGTTATCCAAGCCATATGAAGGTCTAAACATTTGCAGAATAACTATCATAAAACTCTCTTTCTGATAGGTTGAGGTACAGATGCTTTATGAAAGCAAACAGCACTTCTGCATGCTTTTGTCATTGGTATTGTCTTTTGTCTGATTGTAAGCTATAAAAGAAATAAAAACTTGCCCACTGTGTGGTGTCCAGTTAATATACAAGCCGTTTGTTTTGATCAATAATAGCACTAAATGTGGTATATAATCAATAGCTTAAATCCAAGGGTTCCAAGGGTCATTAACATGCATGTGTAGTAAGAATAAAATGTGTTTGAGATCAGAATAGAGATCTTAATTTTTGACAACAATTGCGAGTACAAAATATGATGGTTGGTATTTGATGCACACACTCATACTCATGACATCATTATAGTGACCATGTTTTAAAATGAAACTTTAACAGACTTTTAATGGTGTCTATGAATAGCTGACTTATAAACGAGGCTAAGCCTGTGCAAATGAGTCTGTGGTCTTCAAAAACAGCAGTTTGCATCGAATGTGAAACTGCTGTATTCTCAGTGTTGAAAACAAAGTGTAAATGAAAGTGTTGATTGTTTTTCTTTATATATTTTTTGTGAGAGCTGACTTTCAGCTGAAGTCATTATCATAGCTCCATTATATTTCATTAATCCATTATATCCAGTGCTTTCGCCATGTTGTCCAGCTCACCATGCAGTGAACAGAGATCAGATCCTTGTTTGTGTTAACCTAAATGTTTTATAATCAATAGAGCGAGAACAAGGATGAAATATCATGTACACTCATATCTCATACTTGTTCTTATTGTCCAACCTAAAGCTCTCTAATGACAATAAATGTGAAACATTGATGTCCTATCCAGGTCAGGTTCATTTTTTGACATGAACTTTTAAAAGTGTGAAAATATATGTCTAGATACCTCATATGGTGTATTAACAATTCTATCTCCTCCAAGAACTTCTCCTAAAAACCAAAAACAACGAACCATCAACACAGATTTGATCATAAATAATGGCTAAATTTTAGGTCAAATTCAAACATGCTATTGAAATATATAAGCTCAAAAATAAAAAAATAAATATAACAAGGACACAGAAGAATAGCTTTAGGCTTCTTAGTTCTTTCAAGAGTATATCTCACCTAAATTCTCCGGTTTAAAGTGTAGTTTTTGTGGTTTGCAGAAAGGTAAGGTATAGTATTCGTATGGAAGTTGTGTTTTGACACTAGTCATCTTAACGGCCTAAAATGAACAGCAAAAGTATCACAAAATGACCAAAAATTTCAGAATACAATATAATAAAAACTCACTATGACATAATGACACAGATATAATACCTTGACTTCCAGTTTTTGGCCCTTTTCGTAGTCAATCGGCGCTATCCCAGGCAGATAAAACGCCATTGAGAACTGACACATCAACAGCCATATTAAGCAATAATATGATAATCTCACGCAGATTCCCTGAATTGAAAGAAAATTTCTGGTTTAAGAAATTTCATTACGATTGAAAGACGCTTTTTTTAGTACCAGAAAGAAGGAAAAGTTTACAAATATTCTCTCACCATTCTGGAAAAACAACATCCTTCCCATTCCGCCATCTTGTTTAGCTGTGGACGCCTGCGCGTGCGCATGCCACGTTGCGCTAGACCCAGCCTCCTCTCTCTCTCTCTAGCTAGGGACTTGCAACATCTCGGTCATCTCAACCGGAACTAGCTGTAAATAATTTCCCATTGGGGTTCTTATGTTGGAGATTTCATTTAAACTCAACTTATCCACAGGGAAGACAGACTTCGAAGACACGAAACCCCAAAAGTCCCTTTTCTCTCTCTTTCTCTCAGGCTCCGTATCTCTGTCGATCAGTTGCTCTTTCGGCTATCGGGAGAACCATATATGTTACCGGGCAAAATCCGGGGGGGGGGGGGGGGGGGGTACTCCCTATAATGGACTATACTGGGATGCTCCGCCCGTAAGGGGTACTTTTTTTTCGGCCGCACTTATAGAAAAGGGGTGGAAATTTGTGCGTTTTGGTATGAGAAGGGGTAGATTCCTTCAAAGGTATATGAAAGGCATACCTTTTCAGGGGCAAAATAGAATGGAATAGAATAGGAAGGAATAGAATAAAATAAAATAGAAGAGAATGAAATGAGATGCAATTGGGTGGAATAAAATAACAGGACACGACAGGACAGGACACGACAGGACACGACAGGACAGGACAGCAATGCGAGACTATACGCCCTCAGTTAAGGGCAATGGCAAGTTCGATGATTTTATACTTAGTAGTAGACACCAAATCCATTGTTTTCTTTTCCTTCCCTTTATTCTAGTTCCTCACTAATTAAACGAGTTTGCTTCACGGGCCAAGTAAATTCATTTTGAAACACAAGTAAAGACCAGTATTTAGCAGAGAACTTATGAGGATCGTAATAGGACCTGATAGTTATTCGACATTAAGGTGGCTTCCTATAGTATTTTTCAGACATACCTTTCATTTTCATTTGGCTTAATTAACATCATTTTAAAATTTCATCTTAGCTCTATAACTGTTCCAAAAATCAAGTATATAGGTATAAGTTAAGACTATGAATAAGCCAAATGAAAATGAAAGGCATGGTCTGAAAAATACTATAGGGAGCCACCTTAAACAGCTGGGTTCAATGATTTGCCTGATTTGACTGAGCCCAAACAATCTCAAAGGTTAAATTCTCACTGAGCATTATGCATACACGAAGCCTCACATTGAAACCTTTGTTAACGTACATGTGCGTGACAAGCTAAGGGAAACATATCTCGGTAATGTGGACTAAACTAATCGATCGAAGCTATGTACTTTTTGCTACCTTTTGCAACTTTGCAGGCCCGTAACCAGGGGGAGCACAGGGTGCACGTGCACCCCCCCCCCCCCCCCATCAGACCAAAAGGTCCGCTTTTTATCAACATTTGTTTGTTAAAGTTAATAAAGTTCATTATTATTATTATTACTTGAAAATAAAAAATAAAAATTCAGATTTAATGTAAATAAAAAAATTAAACCACTATCATTTCCCAGTTTTCTCCATTTGTTTCTTTTTTCCATTAATGTGTTGGGTTACCTGTGGTACACTACACTTAGGTCCATTTTTACTTGATGTGCACCCCCCCCCCCCCCCCCCCGGTAAATGTTCTGGTTACGGCCCTGCTTTGGATGACATTTTATTTCACTCAACTTCAAAGAAAGATTCCTAACAAATAATTGGAAACTACTGCACAGAGTATACTCCACCAGTGTAAGATGTCACCAATAACTGACCATCATTCATAACTGTTACATATACAGGTATTTTGATTACTTCACAAGTCTTTCCAATATGATGCGAATAAATTGGTTCAATTTTATTCTTATTTTATTTTTTTAAATTTTTTAGGTAGCTTTCGATTTCACTACAATTCGAGTACGACTACGAGATTTTGTCGCTAAAAATCTTCCAACTCGTTGCGGAGACCGCGGAACGCGGGGAAATTTTGATCCGATTCTTGCAAGCAAAGTTTGGCGCTTGTTCACCTTACTACACGCTATATCATCATGCTCCTTCCAAGAGAGCTGTTCATCTAGGATCATCCCTAATAGAAGTAGTTAAACTTAGAAACTCGTTCAACAGTCTTGCTCTGTAACTTGATGGTGAAATATGGAGCACTTTTCAGCTTATGGCTTGTTCTAAACGGCATACCTGTTTCCTCTGGTTTAGTACCAACCTACCGTTTGTCATCCATTTATCCGATATCTTTTCATGAATTTAGTTTCTGCACTTAGTACGTTCCTGGCACACGAAATCTGTTCTCACTTCCTGGAGAAGAAAGTATTAACCAATTCTAGGTGTCTCACGTTTTTGAGACAATAATAAAGTTCAGGTATGAAGTGGTTAATTAATACATCACTCACTCACTCTAATATAGAACTGACTTGTTTATTTGCATTAAGAACAATCACTTCTATAATTAACACAAGATATATACTGTTTTAAACAATCTTTACAAATTTGTAAATTTACCTTTTTGTAATTTTCCTTAATTCTGTCGTCAAAAACTGTTAATATAAAAAGGCTGGAGGTCAACTAGAAAACATATTGTTAATTTGACCTCCAGGCTCAAACAAAAATACTAAATTCTATTACAAACTATCCTTTCCACTCAGTACAATGTAATATAGATAGAAATTTAGCATAACGTTTTATTTTCTTCTTCTTCAGTGTACTTAATTATTATAGTGCAAAATTGTTAAAAGATGTCAAACATATATATATATATATATATATATATATATATATATATATATATATATATATATATATATATATATATATATATATATATATATATATGAGTAAAATAAAAATCAAATCAAATCAAATCAAATCAAATTAAATTACACTATAAGAAAACAAGACAAATAATCGTATTTTGATGTGAGATTACGTATTCAATCAAATACAAGCAAAACTGATAGAGCAGAATTCGTATGACTGTGAAAAGCTCACGGCACGAACTCGGTCGCGACAAAAAATCAGCTAATCAAAAATCTAAAAAATATCACGGCCGCGGCAAGACACGCTTTCTTCGTCCAATCATATGCACGAAACACGGCACAAACACGGCACAAACACGGCACGGACACGGTCACGGTACTCACTAAGTACGTCTGACCAATCACATTGCGCGAGAAAAATATGAGCCAATCAAAATTTAAGAAAACATCACGGTCGGGGCAAGGCACACACACGGCACTGAACTTTCCACAGTCATACGAAATCTGATCTAATCAGTATTTTGATATATAATTAACTGTGGTAACTGCTATAGCTTTGTGAGTAGTCTATACTATCATTATGAAAGGACTTTACCCCTGCTGTACTATCCTGATATCTGGCGACTTTAACTCACTCAACATATCAATATTTTTGTAACAATACTTCTCGTTTTCTAAAATATTTATTTTAGTTTTACCTTATTGATGTTATCGTTTATTTAATATAGATATAAATGTTATCAAGTGCACTATAATATACAGCTATTTCAAAAAAATGTTGAATACTGAATACTGCATAGTGAATACTGCATACTGAATACTGCATTCCAAGACCAAAATGCATTTTGGGTCATGTAATATTTTCTAGAGTAAAATAGATAATAATTATTTATTTTATTTTAGTGCATTCCATCCGAAACAATATACTATTACATATAGAGAATATATCGCTGTATATTTACTTTTTATTTCAAATCAATGAGACCCACAATGCTGTTTGGTCTTGGAATGCACTATTCAGTATTCAGTATTCAACGCCTTTAAAACAGCTGTATATGTAGATTATGCAATTCATCTTTGCTGCAAAGTAATTTTCAATAAACCAACATCTATGTATCCATGGTAACCGCTATGCTATGTTGTGTTTTCATGTCACTCGACTGTTCGAAATTAACAGGTCTTGCTTTAAACTCAAGAGTACGTGTTGTCTTTTAAAATAATCCTGCAACTTTCAAGAGAACTAACCCGACTAGTTCAACGTACAAGTGAGTCCATACACTCGTAGAAAAGTAGCGTGAAATAATTATGCATCAAGTGTACAGGTTTCAATTCCTTTTTCAGTTCTTTGCTCAAATCCTGATACTCTCTCTAAGCTCTCGCTGTTAATTTTGCCCAACTTTCTATTCGGTACTCACAATGAAAAATGCCTTGCGAACCTTGAATGAATCACATATATCAGTGGATGAATCAGATGACTTTCTTAGTTGCATCTACCCAACAAAGTACACTCCACTAGTGTAAGACGTCACCAATAACTGACCATCATTCATAACTGTTACATCAACAGGTTCTTCGATTACTTCACAAGTCTTTCCAATAAAACGACCATCTAATGTGAATTTTTGGACGCCGCCATTAAAATAATCACAGACCAGCAGATGATGGTAATTATCAATAGCCAGGCCCCGTGGTCTATTCAGCTGACCATCAGCAGTTCCTTCACCACCGATCCTCAACACTCTAGTTGTTACGTCATTTTTCTTCTCAAATACATGAATAACGTGATTATCAGGATCACTGACGTAAAACCGTCCACCATGTCTTACAATACTGATTGGACAAAACTTGTCCTCTTTTGTCAAACCAAATTGATATTGATAGTCACCGTCCCTTGTGAACACCTGAACACGATGGTTATAAGTATCACACACGATGATGTTCCCATCGTCATCAACGTGGACTCCATTCGGATACATAAACTCTCCATCCCCGTTACCTTGGTTACCAAAAGTCTTTACCAATGCCCCTGTTGTAGTGTTCACTATACATATTCTGTGGTAACCCCAGTCTGCTATGACTAAATCTGTATCATTTAGAAATGCCAAACCTCTGGGATTACTTAGCTGGCCCTCACCACTACCTTCACTACCATACGTCAGTAAGAGATCTCCATTAGTGTTGAATACATGCACACAGTCTGCAGACTCATCTCCAACAGCGATTCTACTGTTTTCATTATTTACTGCCACACCAGTCACTAGTTTAGGTACTGTAGTTAATCCTTTCATCTTAAACTGCCTCCTTATTGTCATCTTGTGTGGTTTAACATTCATCACTAGTGGACTGTTGGATACCTGATTCCCATTCACTTGAACCTCTGCTGTCAGTTGACCAGCTACTTTAGCCATGAATTCTACTTCTATTTTACCATCAGTGGTTGCAGATTTCTTTTTCGTTACCACATCACCTTCAGGGCTGATTTTAACGTCTACAACATCACCTGGATCATAATTGAGTTTGCCTTCACTGGTTTTAGTTATCAGTACCAGCTTTTTTTGTCTAAAAGCTTCTGGCTCACCTTCCACTTGAATAGTGCTCATCGTATGGTCTGTTTTAGATTGAGACTGTATTTCTCCCAGCCTAGTATTCACTTGTTGCGCCAACACTTCGTTTGGAACAAAGATAATTCTTGAATAATATTGTGGTAGCGGGCAGAACACAAAATCCTCAGAGCATTCTGTTTCTTTTATGTTGATCATTTCACTTGCCAGTCCTCTTTCCATCACGTTATTGATGTATTCCTTGACTGCTGGCAGGTGTTGGATTATGTTCAAGTTTCTGTTGGCTATGTCCAACTTCTTGTCAATTTGTTTCAGCAGTTCTTGTTCGTTTTCTTGTAGGGTTTCGATCATTTTCTTCGTTTTTTCCTTCACTTCTTTTTTGGCTCTTTCTCCATCTTGTTTCATTGTCTTTGCAATCTCTTCTTGCTCCTTTTTGTGGCTCTCATCGATTCTGAACTCGTCTAGTACTTCTAGATGCTTAGCCAACACGTCTCTCTTCAATGAGGTAAACTTATCTAATTTTAGTAGTTTATGATCTGTATGATCGTGTTTCCAGCAAGCCAAGCAAATCAAAGCATCACACTCTTCGCAGAAGAACTCTAACCTCTGATTAGGGTGATTTTTACAATGATTTTCTCTTGTTATTATCAGTTCGATATCTTCTTTCTTCAAATCGCCCAGTCGAACGAGCTTGTGGTCTTTGGTAAACAATGAATGGTTCTGTTCACATTCGTCACACATCGAGCGATCACAGTCAAAACAATACCAAGATGCTGCAGAATGGCTCTCAGAAACAGAACAAACCTTTCTACCTTCTCCTAAGGCCAGACCCTTTAAGATTCTTGAATGTAGAACACTCGGTTTTAGATCTTCCACGCTGTTTAGTTCTGGCAGAGGAGTTAGTGATTTACAATGAGGACACTTGAAGACGTTGACTTCCTCGATCAACTCGGCGTGTCTTTTGATGCAAGGCTTACAAAATGTGTGAAAACATTTCAAGATCTTGGGTTCAGTAAGTGTATCATTACACAAAGAACATTGAACGTCCTTCTTGAGGTCAGTAAGAAAGGATTCCATGTTGTAAGGAGTTGTCTACAGACTTGTTTGTCGAGTCGTGTCTTTCTTGGAAATTCACGTGACCTACTTCGAGTATTTTCTAGAAGCGACTGTGTCACGCAGAGAGACGCTCAAAACTTGTGTCACGGAATTGCTTTTCATGTTGTTCAAGGGGATAGGGTGGGGGGCTCACAAAAATGGCCTGGTTTTCGAGAGGTTTTGGATATCGCTATTATAAGCCTACGTGGAGCCGGACTTTGACCAAAGTTACGTTCGGATGCCCTTAGTCCGGCTACGCTATAATGTGCTATTCTCTGATATTCTCCAGATTGCGAAACTCATGGTACGCGAGTGTTGTGTATATAGCTCGGAGATTTCGCATGCTAGCTGTGATTGGCCATAGGAGTAGAGTGGATTGGCTCAAAGGATGTCGTACTGCGACAGGTGCTCGGCCGCGTGACAGTTTTACTTTGATACAAAGTTAACTCTACACTACTCTAATCGGAGGCAGAAGCGCGTCGGAATCGGAAGGTTTCCTTTGCCTTGTCTTGTGCTTAGCCGCTTATGACGAGCGGTTTCCACTTGCATGAACTGCTTCCGACGCAAGTGGAAACCAGCTTAAACGCTTTTAACCCTAAAATGTCTTGCCGTTTTGAACAGAATATCAAATAACAACATCTAACAAAGTTCTAGCTGGAAAACGATATTTGGATAGAAATTGAACACTTACTAATTTTACTATCGAACAATAAAAAAACAAAATTACATAAACTGATATAAGTGATATTTCTAAAATATAAAAGTTTATTTACAGATTATAGAAAAAAAACCCAGAGAATAAAGGATGGCTACCAAAACTGAAATAGAATACATTTTACATAAGAGGACTATGAGGAGTGATTCATGTTAGAGCCGGGTTCATGGTTGTTTTTCACCAAGTTTTTGCAGCTTTCAGAACTTTTAGATGTCTGGGGCTTTGGACTCTGTCAATGAAAAACTCATGGCTAGGAGTCTGTCGTAGTGTCATAGACGAGTCTGTTACCCGTTGGAAATCAGTAAAGGTGTTATTGCAGGAACAAACTGACATCCAAGAGTATGTTGGATGGGAGTCTTTGTCTATTAGAGTTGTAGTGTCTTCAGACGAGCCTGTCATTCCGTTGTATATAAAGGTGTTATTGAAAGGAACAAACTGACATCCAAGAGTATGATACTGGGTGGGGGTCTTTGTCTATTAGAGTTGTAGTGTCTTCAGACGAGCCTGTCATTCCGTTGTATATAAAGGTGTTATTGAAAGGAACAAACTGGCGTGTTATGAGCTTGACTACCTCTTGAGAACCGGCTCCTACAAACAACAACAGCAGACAGGCTTCAATAAGATAATAAACAAGGCAAGGAGTAGGTAAACGTCTCTTTCAAGTTTACATGAGAGGACTTGGAAGGATGGTTAAAGGTTATGTTTACTGATCATTGGCATGCGAGGTAGTCTGCATGCAGTCCGAGTTAGACAATTTTAGCTTCATTGTTTGTTGTGTCCATTTCAGACCATGTGATGCCACTCTTGGGAGTTGATTCTTTCATGTGTAAATATTTTAATAAAAGAACATTTCTCAAAGGAATGTCATGTGATCTGAAATTGGTAATTTGCATACGAAGCTAAAGAGTTCTATGAGAAGAGTCATGAGCCCCTTTGAACTCCCTCCCCTCCCCAGGGATATTATAGACCAGCTACTAATCCTCGCTCGGCCAAATGAACACGCGAGGAGTCCAGATTCCCAGACGACTGGCCTCTGGGTGGCGTACTTATAAAAATGGGGGTAATGTGTTCCACTATGACAAATCTTACCTCCAATAAGAGTAGCAACAGGATGAATCTCACATGCACCATATCTACACCTATAAAGGCAAGAAATTAGTTTTCAAAATACCTTGGAAGACATGCGTATCTGACATGATAAGTTCACCCATAAAAAGGGACAACTGATAACTAAACCCTTTTTTGCATAATGCAAGCAAAATTGGGTGGCTTAGTGGTTTACTTAGAAATGTTTTCTCCGGGTTCTCATGTCTTCCAACCTACCAACCTACCATTTGTCATCCATTCATCTATTTATCCGATAGCTTTTGATGACTTTAATTGCTGCAGTTCGTACATTCCTGGCGCACGAAATCTGTACTCACTTCCTGGACAAGAAAGTATTAATCAATTCTAGGTGTCTCATTTCTTTGAGACAATAATAAAGCTTATGTATGACGTAATTAATTACATCACTCCCTCTAATATAGAACTGCCTTGTTTATTTCCATTAAGAACTAACATTCACTTGTATAACACAAGATATATACTGTTTCAAACAATCTTTACACTATAAGAACAGAAGACTACAAATCGTATTTTGATGTGAGATTACGCATTCAATCAAATACGAGCAAAACTGATAGAGCAGAATTCGTATGACTGTAAAAAGTTAACGGCACGAACTCGGTCGCGACAAAAAGTCAGCTAATCAAAAATATAGAAAACATCACGATCGCGGCAAGGCACGCTTTCTTCATCCAATCATATGTACGAAACACGGCACAAACACGGCACGGACACGGTCACGGTACTCACTAAGTACGCCTGACCAATCACATTGCGCGAGAAAAAATATCAGCCAATCAAAATTATAGAAAACATCACGGTCGCGGCAAGGCACGCACACGGCACTGAACTTTTCACAGTCATACGAAATCTGCTCTAATTAGTATTTTGATATATAATTAACTGTGGTAACCGCTATAGCTTTGTGAGTAGTCTATACTATCATTATGAAAGGACTTTACCCCTGCTGTACTATCCTGATATCTGGCGACTTTAACTCACTCAACATATCAATATTTTTGTAACAATACTTCTCGTTTTCTAAAATATTTATTTTAGTTTTACCTTATTGATGTTATCGTTTATTTAATATAGATATAAATGTTATCAAGTGCACTATAATATACAGCTATTAAAAAAAAGAAATGTTGAATAGTGCATACTGCATAGTGCATTCCAGGACCGAAATGCATTTTGGGTCATGTAATATTTTCTAAAGTAAAATAAATAATATTTATTTGTTCTATTTTGGGTGCATTCGATCCGAAACAATATACTAGCTACATATAGAGAGCAAATCGCTGTATATTTACCTTTTATTTCAAATTAATGAGACCAACAATGCCCTTTGGTCTTGGAATGCACTATTCAGTATTCAGTATTCAACGCCTTTAAAACAGCTGTATATGTAGATTATGCAATTCATCTTTGCTGCAAAGTAATTTTCAATAAACCAACATCTATTTATCCATGGTAACCGCTATGTTATGTTTTCATGTCACTCGACTGTTCGAAATTAACAGGTCTTGCTTTAAACTCAAGAGTACGTGTTGTCTTTTAAAATAATCCTGCAACTTTCAAGAGAACTAACCCGACTAGTTTAACGTACAAGTCAGTCCATACACTCGTAGAAAAGTAGCGTAAAATAATTATACATCAAGTGTACAGGTTTCAATTCCATTTTCAGTTCTTTGCTCAAATCCTGATACTCTCTCTAAGCTCTCGCTGTTAATTTTGCCCAACTTTCTATTCGGTACTCACAATGAAAAATGCCTTGCGAACCTTGAATGAATCACATATATCAGTGGATGAATCAGATGACTTTCTTAGTTGCATCTACCCAACAAAGTACACTCCACTAGTGTAAGACGTCACCAATAACTGACCATCATTCATAACTGTTACATCAACAGGTTCTTCGATTACTTCACAAGTCTTTCCAATAAAACGACCATCTAACCATGGTAACCGCTATGTTATGTTTTCATGTCACTCGACTGTTCGAAATTAACAGGTCTTGCTTTAAACTCAAGAGTACGTGTTGTCTTTTAAAATAATCCTGCAACTTTCAAGAGAACTAACCCGACTAGTTTAACGTACAAGTCAGTCCATACACTCGTAGAAAAGTAGCGTAAAATAATTATACATCAAGTGTACAGGTTTCAATTCCATTTTCTTCGACCAAATCCTGATACTCTCTCTAAGCTCTGGCTGTTAAATTTGCCCAACTTTCTATTCGGGAGCCACTGAAAAATGCCTTGCGAACCTTCAATTTGATGCACAGACATCAGTGGATGAATCAGATGACTTTCTTCTTCGCTTCTACTCCACAAAGTACACTCCACTCTGGTATGAAGTCACCAACAACTGACCGTCATTCATAGCTGTTACATAAACAGGTCTTTTGATTACTTCACAAGTCTTTCCAATAAAACGACCATCTAATGTGAATTTTTGGATGCGGTTATTAAAATAATCACAGACCAGCAGATGATGGTCATTATCAATAGCCAGGCCCCATGGTCTATTCAGCTGACCATCACCTCTGCCTTCAGCTCTAATCCTCAACACTCTAGTTGGTACGCCATTTTTCTTCTCAAATATATGAATAACGTGGTTAACACTATCACTGACGTAAAACCGTCCACCATGTGTTACTGTACTGTTTGGACGCGGAAACTTGTCCTCTTTTGTCAAACCAAACTGATATTGATAGTCACCGTCCCTTGTGAAAACCTGAACACGATGATTGCTATAATCACAAACGATGATGTTCCCATTGTCATCAACATGGACTCCATGTGGAAAACTAAACTCTTCATCCCCGTTACCTTGGTTACCAAAGGTCTTTATTAGTCTCCCTGTTGTTGTGTTCACTATACATATTCTGTGGTTACCCCGGTCTGCTATGACTAAATCTGTATCATTCAGAAATGCTAAACCTTCAGGTTTATATAGCTGTCCTTCACCACTACCTTCACTACCATACGTCAGTAAGAGATCTCCATTAGTGTTGAATACATACACACAGTGCGTAGACTCATCTGCAACAGCGATTCTACTGTTTTCTTTATTTACTGCCACACCAGTCACTTTATCAGGTAGTGTATGTAATCCTTTCATCATAAACTGCCTCCTTATTGTCATCTTCTGTGGTTTAACATTCACCACTATTGGACTGTTAGATACATGATTCCCATTCACTTGAACCTCTGCTGTCAGTTGACCAGCTACTTTAGCCATGAATTCTACTTCTATTTTACCATCAGTGGTTGCAGATTTCTTTTTCGTTACCACATCACCTTCAGGACTGATTTTAACGTCTACAACATCACCTGGATCATAATTGAGTTTGCCTTCACTGGTTTCAGTTATCAGTATGAGCTTTTGTTGTCTTAAAACTTCTGGCTCACCTTCCACTTGAATAGTGCTCATCGTATGGTCTGTTTTAGTATAAGACTGTATTTCTCCAAGACCCCTATTCACTTGTTGCGCCAACACTTCGTTTGGAACAAAGACAAATCTTGAATGTGGTAGCGGACAGAACACAAAATCCTCAGAGCATTCTGTTTCTTTTATGTTGATCATTTCACTTGCCAGTCCTCTTTCCATCATCCTACTGATGTATTCCTTGACTGCTGGCATGTGTTGAATTATGTTCAAGTTTCTGTTGGCTATGTCCAACTTGTTGTCGATTTGTTTCAGCAGTTCTTGTTCGTTTTCTTGTAGAGTTTCGATCAGTTTCTTTGTTTTTTCCTTCACTTCATTTTTGGCTCTTTCTCCATCTGTTTTCATTGTCTTCGCATTCTCTTCTTGTTCTAGTTTGTGGCTCTCATCGATTCTGAACTCGTCTAGTACTTCTAGATGCTTAGCCAACACTTCCCTCTTCAATGAGGTCAACTTATCTAATTTAAGTAGTTTATGAGCTGTATGATCGTGTTTCAAGCAAACCAGGCAAATCAAAGCATCACACTCTTCGCAGAACAACTCTAGTCTCTGATTAGGGTGAGCTTTACAATGATTTTCTCTCGTTATTATCAGTTCGATATCTTCTTTCTTCAAATCAGCCAGACGAAAGACCTTGTGGTCTTTGGTAAACACTGAATGGCTTTGTACACATTCGTCACACATCGAGCGATCACAATCAAAACAATACCAAGATGCTGGAGAATGGCTCTCAGAAACAGAACAAACCTTTCTACCTTCTGCTAAGGCCAGACCCTTCAAGATTCTTGAAAGTAAAACACTCGGTTTTAGATCTTCCACGCTGTTCAATTCTGGCAGAGGAGTTAGTGATTTACACTGAGGACATTTGAAGACGTTGACTTCCTCGATCAGCTCGGCGTGTCCTTTGATGCAAGGCTTACAAAATGTGTGAAAACATTTCAAGATCTTGGGTTCAGTAAGTGTATCATTACACAAAGAACATTGAACGTCCTTCTTGAGGTCAGTAAGAAAGGATTCCATGTTGTTAGGAGTTGTCTACAGACTTTCTTGTCGAGTCGTATCTTCTTGGAAATACGAGTATTTCCTAGAAATTGGAGAAGGGGTTGGCACGTTCCACCAACGTCTGGTGGCCCCACGTCTGGTGGCCCCACACGTCTGGTGGCCCCTGTCCCAGTTTCTCCGCTGCAATACGAGCTGTGACCATGAAACATTGGCAGGATTGTAGTCACGTGCCTTGTCAGTCACCCCAAAGATTTTGGGTTTATGACGTCACATATCACGTGTCTTACTATCAAACGCTTCTTTGAGGTCACGAGACCTGTGACGTCATGTTGTCAGGGGGGTTGGGTGACCATCGTTGGCATACAAAGACTTTGGTAGGGCAATTGCGTCTAATAAGTCTTTTTAAAAAACTGGCGATAATGTTATCTTAGTAAGTCACGTGATATGTGACATCATACACCCAAAATCTTTGGGGTGACTGACAAGGCACGTGAAAACAACCCTGCCAAGTTTCGTGGTCACAGCTTGTATTGCAGCGGAGAAACTGGGACAGGGGCCACCAGACGTGTGGGGCCACCAGACGTGGGGCCACCAGACGTTGGTGGAACGTGCCAACCTTACTCGAGAAATTGTGTCACGCGCTATATAAACATGCTCCGGCCTTCAAAGAGAGCTGTTCATCTAGCATCATCCCTAACATAAGTAGTTAAACTCATCACACATAGATTTTTAGTATAAGACTTTATTTCTCCGAGCCCCCTATTCACTTGTTGCGCCAACACTGAAGGGAATGGTTACGCGAATAGCGTTGGTGTAGCAAACAAACTGCGTAAGCTAGCGTTAGCGAAATGAGATAGCACATAGCGTTAGAGAAATCGGATAGCACCCGATGCGAGCCACGTCCCCAGATACCATCTGTTCACCATTCATCTTATTGCATGAGACATTAATTTGCTTATCAGATGGCCGCGAAGCTATAGCCTATTGATGACAGATACTTGCGATAACAGGCAACTTAGTTCAAGTCTAACTTTGCTTGAATATTTTACTTAACCACATTTAAACTTTAGAAACTCATTCAACAGTCTTGCTCTGTAACTTGATGGTGAAATCTGGAGCACTTTTCAGCTTATGGCTTGTTCTAAACAGCATACCTGTTTACTCTGGTTTAGTACCAACCTACCGTTTGTCATCCATTTATCCGATAGCTTTTGATGACTTTAATTGCTGCAGTTAGTACGTTCCTGGCGCACGATATCTGTACTCACTTCCTGGAAAAGAAAGTATTAATCAATTCTAGGTGTCTCATTTCTTTGAGACAATAATAAGGCTTATGTATACGTATGACGTGGTAAATTAGTACATCACTCCCTCTAATATAGAACTGACTTGCTTATTTCCATTAAGAACTAACTTTCACTTCTATAACACGATATATATACTGTTTCAAACAATCTTTGCACTATAAGAAAACAAGACTACAAATCGTATTTTGATGTAAGATTACGCATTCAATCAAATACAAGCAAAACTGATAGAGCAGGCGTATGCCCGGACTGTGAAAAGCTCACGGCACGAACTCGGTCGCGACAAAAAGTCAGCTAATCAAAAATCTAAAAAACATCACGGACACGGCAAGACACACGCTTTCTTCATCCAATCATATGCACGAAACACGGCACAAACACGGCACGGACACGGTCACGGCACTCACTAAGTACACCTGACCAATCACATTGCGCGAGAAAAATATCAGCCAATCAAAATTATAGAAAACATCACGGTCGCGGCAAGGCACGCACACGGCACTGAACTTTTCACAGTCATACGAAATCTGCTCTAATTAGTATTTTGATATATAATTAACTGTGGTAACCGCTATAGCTTTGTGAGTAGTCTATACTATCATTATGAAAGGACTTTACCCCTGCTGTACTATCCTGATATCTGGCGACTTTAACTCACTCAACATATCAATATTTTTGTAACAATACTTCTCGTTTTCTAAAATATTTATTCTAAAAATTAAAAAAAAAAAATTATTTTAATTTTACCTTGATACCATTGATGCATGTTATTGTTTATTTAATATAGATATAAATGTTATCAAGTGCACTATAATATACAGCTATTTGAAAAAAATGTTGAATACTCAAATCCAGATACTCTCTCTAAGCTCTCGCTGTTAAACTTGCCCAACTTTCTATTCTGGACTCACTTTCCTCTTCGCTTCTACTCCACAAAGTATACTCCACCCAAGTAAGAAGGCACCAATAACTGACCATCATTCATAACTGTTACATAAACAGGTCTTTGGATTGAAGCTTCACAAGTCTTTCCAATAAAACGACCATCTAATGTGAATTTTTGGATACTGTTATCATCGTGATCACAGACCAGCAGATGATGGTCATTATCAATAGCCAAGCCCCATGGTATACTCAGCTGACCATCGCCACTGCCTTCACCACCAATTGTCAACACTCTGGTTGTTATGCCATTTTTCTTCTCAAATACACGAATAACGTGATTATCAGGATCACTGACGTAAAAGCGTCCACCATGTGTTACTGTATAGACTGGACGAAACTTGTCCTCTTTTGTCAAACCAAACTGATATTGATAGTCACCGTCCCTTGTGAACACCTGAAAACGATGATTCTCAGTATCACAAACGATGATATTCCCATCGTCATCAACGTGGACTCCATTCGGATACATAAACTCTCCATCCCCGTTACCTTGGTTACCAAAAGTCTTTACCAATGCCCCTGTTGTAGTGTTCACTATACATATTCTGTGATTCTTTTTGTCAGCTATGACCAAATCTGTATCATTCAGAAATGCTAAACCTTTAGGAGAATTTAGCTGTCCCTTACCACTACCTTCACTACCATACTTCAGTAAGAGATCTCCATTAGTGTTGAATACATACACACAGTGCACAGACTGATTTGCAACAGCGATTCTGCTGTTTTCTTTATTTACTGCCACACCATTCACTCGCATTTTACGTCGTTTACTTAATCCTTTCATCTTAAACTGCCTCCTTATTGTCATCTTGTGTGGTTTAACATTCACCACTAGTGGGCTGTTAGATACATGATTCCCATTCACTTGAACCTCTGCTGTCAGTTGACCAGCTACTTTAGCCATGAATTGTACTTCTATTTTACCATCAGTGGTTGCAGATTTCTTTTTCGTTACCACATCACCTTCAGGGCTGATTTGAACATCTACAACATCACCTGGATCATAATTGAGTTTGCCTTCACTGGTTTTAGTTATCAGTATGAGCTTTTGTTGTCTAAAAGCTTCTGGCTCACCTTCCACTTGAATAGTGCTCATCGTATGGTCTGTTTTAGTATAAGACTGTATTTCTCCCAGCCCAGTATTCACTTGTTGCGCCAACACTTCGTTTCGAACAAAGATAATTCTTGAATAATATTGTGGCAGAGGGCAGAACACAAAATCCTCAGAGCATTCTGTTTCTTTTATGTTCATCATTTCACTTGCCAGTCCTCTTTCCATCACGTTATTGATGTATTCCTTGACTGCTGGCATGTGTTGAATTATGTTCAAGTTTCTGTTGGCTATGTCCAACTTCTTGTCGATTTGTTTCAGCAGTTCTTGTTCGTTTTCTTGTAGGGTTTCGATCATTTTCTTCGTTTTTTCCTTCACTTCTTTTTTGGCTCTTTCTCCATCTTGTTTCATTGTCTTCGCAATCTCTTCTTGCTCTTTTTTGTGGCTCTCATCGATTCTGAACTCGTCTAGTACTTCTAGATGCTTAGCCAACACGTCTCTCTTCGATGAGGTAAACTTATCTAATTTTAGTAGTTTATGATCTGTGTGATCGTGTTTCAAGCAAGCCAGGCAAATCAAAGCATCACACTCTTCGCAGAAGAACTCTAACCTCTGATTAGGGTGAGCTTGACAATGATTTTCTCTTGTTATTATCAGTTCGATATCTTTTTTCTTGAAATCGGCCAGTCGAACGAGCTTGTGGTCTTTGGTAAACAATGAATGGTTCTGTTCACATTCGTCACACATCGAGCGATCACAGTCAAAACAATACCAAGATGCTGGAGAATGGCTCTCAGAAACAGAACACACCTTTGTACCTTCTGCTAAGGCCAGACCCTTCAAGATTCTTGAATATAGA
The DNA here is from genome assembly GCA_023349425.1 of Anthopleura sola. Lineage (NCBI taxonomy): Eukaryota > Metazoa > Cnidaria > Anthozoa > Actiniaria > Actiniidae > Anthopleura > Anthopleura sola. The sequence continues at coordinate 2,919,566 of JALHLI010000014.1, forward strand.
ACACTTGGTTTTAGATCTTCCACGCTGTTTAGTTCTGGCAGAGGAGTTAGTGATTTACACTGAGGACACTTGAACACGTTGACTTCCTCGATCAGCTCGGCGTGTCTTTTAATGCAAGGTTTACAAAATGTGTGAAAACATTTCAAGATCTTGGGTTCAGTAAGTGTATCATTACACAAAGAACATTGAACGTCTTTCTTGAGGTCAGTAAGAAAGGATTCCATGTTGTAAGGAGTCTACAGCCTTGTTTGTCGAGTCTTGTCTTTCTTGGAAATTCACGTTACCTACTTCGAGTATTTCCTAGAAACTTTGTCACGCAGACGCAAAAAAACTTGTGTCACGGAATTGCTTCATGTTTTTCCAAGGGGATGGGGCTTACAAATTGTCCTTCTTTTTGAGATGTTTTGGTTATTGCTATCATTTGCTATTAATTTGTATTACAGCAGATTGCGAAACTCACGGTACAGGAGTGCTGTGCAGCTCGAAGATTTCGCATGCTAGCTTGGCTCAAAGGATGTCGTACTGTGATGGGTGTCCGGCAGCGTCACAATTTTACAGTGATACAAAGACAACTCTACACTACTCTAATCAAAGGGCTGATTTTTACTAGCGGCGGAATCGGTATTGATAAATAGATAAATTATTTATTAAAACCTCATCTTGCAGTCATAGGACATAATTACTTGGGTAAAATAAGTCACATAAGATAAGAGCGACTATAAAAATCGACTTTTCGCGACACGAATGAAAAAAATCGATTTAAAAAAAATCGAATTGGAGTCGGCAGCAGCTTACTATGTGGGAGTGAAAATCAGAAAACGGAGCGCGTTGGAATCGGAATCAGAAGGATTGGAAGGTTTCCTTTTCCATGACGAGCGGTTTCCACTTGCATGAACTGCTTCCGACACAAGTGGAAACCAAATAACAACATCTAACAAAGTCCCGGAAAACGATATTTTGATTCAAATTGAACTAATTTTACTATCGAATGATAAAACAACAAAATTACATAAACTGATATAAGTGATATTTCTAAAATATAAAAGTTTATTTACAGATTATACAGCAACAAAAAAAAAACGGGGGGGGGGGGGGGGGGGGGGAGGGGGGTGGATGGCTACCAAACCTGAAATAGAATTCATTTTACACTATAGGAGGGACTACGCGGCGGGGCGATTGATATTAGACCTTCATGACTGTTTGTCACCGCGGTTTTGCAACTTCCAGAACTTTTAGATATCTGGGGTTTTGGACTTCTGTCAATGAAAAACTCATGGCTAGCAGTGTGTTGTAGTGTCTTAGACGAGCCTGTCATTCCGTGGTATATAAAGGTGTTATTTAAAGGAATAAACTGACATCCAAGAGTATGATACTGGATGGGAGTCTTTGTCTATTAGAGTTGGAGTGTCTTAGACGAGCCTGTCATTCCGTGGTATATAAAGGTGTTATTTAAAGGAATAAACTGACATCCAAGAGTATGATACTTGGTGGGGGTCTTTGTCTATTAGAGTTGTAGTGTCTTAGACGAGCCTGTCATTCCATTGTAAATAAAGGTGTTATTGAAAGGAACAAACTGGCGTGTTATGAGCTTGACTACCTCTTGAGCACCGGCTCCTACAAACAACAACAGCAGAAAGGCTTCAATAAGATAATAAACAAGGCAAGGAGTAGGCAAACCTCTCCTTCAAGTTTACATGAGGGGACTTGGAAGGAAGGTTTAAGGTTATGTTTATAATCATTGGCATGCGACTGAGGTAGTCTGCATGCAGTCCGAGTTAGACAATTTTAGCTTCGTTGTTTGTTGTGCCCATGCATTTCAGACCATGTCATGCCACTCTTGGGAGTTGATTCTTTCATGTGTAAATATTTTAATAAAAGAACATTTCTCAAAGGAATGTCATGTGATCTGAAATGGGCAATTTGCATAATATGAAGGTACAGAGGTCTATGGGAAGAGCCATGAGCCCCTTTGAACTCCCTGCCCTCCTCAGGGATATTAGACCAGCTACTAATCCTCGCTCGGCCAAATGAACACGCGAGGGATCCAGATTCCCAGACGACTGGCCTCTGGGTGGCGTAATCATGAAAATGGGGGTAATGTGTTCTACTATGAGATGAGAATGACTTTGGACAAATTTTACCTCCAATAAAAGCAGCAACAGGATGAATCTCACATGCACCATATCTACACCTATAAAGGCAAGAAATAAGTTTTCAAAAGACCTTGAAAAGACATGCATATCTGACATGATAAGCTCACCCATAAAAAGGGACAATAAGGGACTGGTAATAAAGTAAGGGGGGTGGGTCGGGTAAACTAGAATTGAATTGATTTATGATGACCCATTATTAAATGCAGTCGGAAAAGTGCATGACCCGCCCCGAGTTTTTAAGCAAAGTTGCATAAATGTTAACTATGTTAGATGTTCCATTTTATTGATGGCCCACCCCTTTCAAGGAGCTGAAAATTACTGATGTGGCCCACCCCCTGTTTTTGCCGGCCCAGCCCCCTTTACTTTATGACCAGTCCCTAACTAAACCCATTTTTGCATAATGCCAGTAAAAATGAGTGGCTTAGTGGTTTACCGCTCGCCTCTCACCGCTGTGGTCCTGGTTCAAGCCCCGGTTCATACTGGATCATATGTAAGTTAAGTTTGTTTGATGAGTTGTTTTCTCCGGGTTCTCATGTCTTTCTCCTCCGTAAGAATCAACATGTGAGTTAAATTTTTGATGTTGTAAATATATAATGTAGTGGTAGTGCGTGTGGAGCGAACCTCACGGCAGAGCCCTAGCTGTATGGGAAGTGATGGTTTAAAGATATGTGTTTTTTATAAAGAACAAAAGGGGTTTTCTACGAGATATTTATGCGCTTCGACTAAGCTGAACGATAACTTACATTTCATGGATATATTCGGATTTAATGTTGGAAGTGAGCGTCCATTCTTGTAAAAGTGCACTAACACAAGACTGAAAACAAAACGATAATTGATCATTAGATAGGTCTACATCAACGTGAGAGACCATATAGACCTCTTACACTAAATCCCATCCTGCGAGTCAAATTCTGGGAGCCAATATTTCAATCCTCTAGAGAAGGGAATTCTTTTGTTTGACTGAGCTCCCAGATTGGGAATTAGTATACTTCCATCTATCTAGTGCAAGGGGTCTATGCTTATATCAGTAATCACGAAAGTACAAAGCTGAGATAAAGAAAACTTTTGGTGCAAACTGCAGCTTGAGGATACTCATGCTCATCAAGTACATCAAGTTATCAAGCGCTTGAAACATAAAATGTTTCTATTCATACTCTTTGCTGGTCTTAGCTTTGTAGCTTTTCAGGTGACTAACTTTACTGAAAACTAGAGAAAATATACTAAAGACAACATACTCTAAGCTTGACAACATCAGCTTCAACCTGATCATCAAAATGACCTGGAAAAAATAGATATGATAAAGGACCGATGATCATGGAAAAGGGGGAAGGGGGAAGGAGATGAGTGACGCATTTTACTCCAGTATACAGAGGGTATACGGAAACCTGGCCATTCTGACCAAAGGCACACAAAATAATAAAATTTCATTGGCTGAGAACAACATGCTATAGACCCCTTGCACATGACGTCAAAGCAGCTCAATTTGGAGGTTAAAACAAAAGAATTTCAATCTCCTGAGAAATGTCCTCCAAATTGAGCTGCTTTGACATCATGTGCATGGGGTCTATAGCCAGCAACGTTTCAGGTCCTGCTCAAATGATAAAAAGAACGTTTTTCATGCAACAAAGCGGAAGTCAAATACGTAGTATTAACACTGCATTATTATAATAGACCAGATAAACTTTATCTCACCAGGGAATCTGTGGTATTGACTGTAAAACTGATCAACAGCTCTCATGAGGACATAGAAGACTACATCACTATCAGGGTCTTCGAGATTGGAGCCTGTGAATAAAATATATCAATGAGAAAAAGAATCCCTTTGCCCTTCAATACAAACTAATTTATGTCAATGAACCCTTTTTCTGGGCTTGAAACCCAAAGAAAAGGTCATTAGCCTGCATGAATGTTGCAAACATGCAAACATTGAAAAATAGCTGCAGACAGCATGGGCACGTTTGTGAGGTCTCTCCCTTAATTTGAAGGCTTTTCTCCAGGTTCTCTGGTTTCCCTCCCTTAAACCTTAAAACTTGTTAAGCTAAATTCCAATTCGATTTGTGATTTAGCTGTGCCCTGCCCCTGACATAGGTCAGGGTTCGATCTGTAAGTTAGCTGTACCCTGACTTTAATCAACACAGAGGTTGTTTCAGGGTTCGATGTGTGAGTTAGCTTTGCCTTGACCACCATAGATAAGCCTAGATGTTATTTCAGGGTATAGATAAATTGTAGGGATTCATGCTGGTTGGGCCATATTCTGGTCCATATTTATTACTTATTGTTTCTTGTGCTACAGTAGATCACAAGTATAATTTATTGTTACCTATTTCAGTAGTGTTTGCTGTAGATGGACTGTACTCTTCTGCTAAAGATCTACATCGAATAACTTGCAAGAAAGATGCATTTCTACCTGTAATGGGAAAAGATGAACTCACGTCCTTCAAGGCCTTTCTTTTTTACTATAATGTGAATGATATAGATAACATTGCTCGTGCTTTGTTTGAAACTTCTGCTTTTGTGTTTAGTCCGCATGCACTTTCTGCATGTATCTAGTGATTGTAGAATGGGAAAGCTCGTTTATTTGTTAATCATATCTGTTGAATAATAATTTTTGAACTTTCTGTGCAGCAGCCCGCAAATACAGGGACTGTGGAGATGGGCACATTTTTAGCCAAAATGATTTTCTGTTAAGAGAGCCAAAATTCCCAAAATGTTCAGGGGAGTGCAAGCATTCCAGATTAGCCCCCCTCAAAACTTTGCTCTGCAGTTCCTGAAGTGCTATTGGATCTTAATCCAGCATTGTGTCCAGGATTTCCCATGATGTCATTCCCAATAGCTTTAACAAATGGTCCTTCCCTCTCCCCCCCACCCCCCCCCCCCAAAAACACACATGCAGCTAAAAATTAAAAATCAACTTCCAATTGGAAAGGGTGTAACAGACCACACCTGAGAACCCCTCTAGACACACACACACTCCTCTAATCTATGTATAACCTTTTACTTACAAAATATCTTGATTTCAGATTCTGGTATACTATCTGCAGACTAAGAAACAACATTACATAAATAGATATCTTGATAGAAAAGTCAATATTCAGCTTTTGTAAGCATCATCACGAAAGTGCAATAATATATACAAGGCTATAGTGAACTTTGTTTCCCTACATAATTCTTTGTCTGCACATGGCGTCATAACCACAATGTTTGAAGAATTTGACAAATTAAAGATTTTTCAATGAATTCCTTTAGTATATCTTCCAACATGGCGGCCATGGCTTTTGTTACTCTGCTCCATTGAGAATGATTGCAAACCAAGAATAGTTTCATGTTTACAGTTTTATCTAAGTTGGGCCCCCTGTGGTTTGTAGTGCAAGTTTCAAAAGCAGATGTATCAGAGTTACACTCCATGACCTTCAAACAATTGTTTCAAGTCGAGGCATTTGGGTCAACAATACAGTAAATGTTTAGAAACTGACCCAAATGCCATGACTTAAAGCAATATTATTGTTCGAAGGCAATGGAGTGTAACTCTGATATCCACTATTGACAGTTATACAAACTTTGCTCTAAACCCGGGGGGGGGGGGGGATGCTTGTCTTAGTGGTCATTTTCTGACAAGCATTCCCAAGAGTTCCCCCCATGCCTCTAAACCCAGAACAATACTATATACCTTTCCTATTGATGACAATATACTGTGGACTCTTTGAGTGACAGCTGCCACATCTCTCTTAGCTTGCTCTTGATAACTGAGAAAATTATATTGATAAACATGAGATTTAAACAATGTATAATAAAATAATAATTATTATTTAGATTTGATTCAAAGCTCAAACCATGTGCACAATTGTACTATTTGCTGTCGTGACAAAATAGGATTTCAGTGGTAATAAATGAAAGTCACTCTACGAAATTGTCAGAAAACACAAAGTATTCATCACAAGTGCATGTCATGGAATCTCATGAAAATGCCTTGATTCACAACCAGAAAAATTTACTTTGTTGCAATCATAATAATTCTACACATGCTATTGAGAACTGTACTGTTTCATTTTTACGTGTAGCATGCTTTGCCCTCTGATACTCACATGTTTTGAAGATGAATATAACTTTTGGAATCAGCTGTCATGTCAGGTATTGATCCACGTAGAGGTAAAGCTCCTACAAACATTACACATAGTCAAGGTTTATAAACATTGCCATTGTGATGTCAATGTGCCAACCATTTGAACAATAGGTATTGTCACTTTGCTTTGTTGGATTGTCCAATTTTTGGTTGGCAATTTTAAATAACAATCAACTAAAACAAATAAAACAAATCTCGTCCTCATATGCCATGGCCACATATACTCATAAAAACTCATGAATTAGATCATTCCACTAAATTCTATAAATTTATCTAATTAACAATTAGTCCTCGAGTCCGAATGGGCTATGAGTGAATAGCCCATGAGGCCGAAGGCCGAATAGTTAGTAAAATCCTACTAATCGGTCCAATAAAAGGATGCAAAAAGTTTTGGATTTTGCTTTAAATATTTTTTTTGGGGTTTTCAAAACCGGCACTTTTTGCTACTAGAGGTCTATCACTAATAGACCCCTAGTAGCTCAGCCAATCACAGGGCTCGATTGGTGATAGACCATTAGTAGGTTTTTTCTAACTATTATTAGACGCATCATTTCCCAGGTGATTATAAGATTGCTCACGCAGATCAAGAACTTCGGATTATTTCTCTATAATCACCTACAGTAGTTATAGAATTTTATTGTGAGTGCTGTGTTTGTTGATATGTGCATCTTTCAAAATATGAAAAATATCTACATTTTAGAAATTAATCAATGTTTTCAAATAATCACCCTGTGTAATGATACTAAAACAATTATTCACCTCAGTCTGGGTGATCATCAGCAAATATCTACTTTGTCCGGGAGGACTTGCCAACCAAGGGACCCAGGCTTGGTAAATATTTACCAATAATCACCTTGACTTTGGTGAATAATCATTAATTAATTATTATACATTTTACTTGAGCACTATCCCACCTCTGATTACCCTGGTTCCAGAGGAGCTGTTATATGGTGAGCCATAGGTGAGCCGTGGCGCAAGATGAGCCAGAGGCAAGTGAGAAAACCGGTTTCGGAACCCGAGATAATTCCCTGGCCAATGGATTCTACCAGAAGAGCTTCTCTCTTGCCTCTGGCTCTGCTCGCCACATAAAAGCACCTCTGGAACCAGGGTAACCTCTGATTGGGTGAGAATCATTATCAATATAATACTATAGATACTATAGATACTGTTAACCATAATTTACCTTCTCCTTCATTTTCAACAAATTCCTGTACTGCTCTTGCTAATATCCAAAATGAGGAACTCTGGATTACAAAACAAATCATTTTTATTAACAGAAAGGAATTTACTGATCAAAAACAAAAGCCAGTACCCTGCTATCAGGGTACACTGGTACTAGATATAGTTTAACTAGCTTTTTCGCTGCTACAGACTTACAGAATCCATTATCTTGGTAGAACATTCAGCTTCTTGGAATATCTTGGCTACTTCACTTGGAATCTAAGAATGGATTATAAAATTATGGTCAATGAAGGCTGTCAGTATCTAGATAACAGTGGGTTCTAGTAATAAGGAGGAAGCCTGCATAGGAGGTGAAGGGGGTAGGGTTGGGGAGAAGGGAAGGGGAGGAAAGAGAGACAGCTGCAAAGATCTAGATAACAGTGCCTAGTAACAAGGAGGAATCCTATGTAGAAGGTGAAGGGCATCAGCAAAGTGAAGTCATATCCACAGGAATCCTACATAAGTTAATGAAATTTTGGGGTCCAGATCCAACTTTTTGGGGGAGGGGGGGGGGGGGGGGGGGGGGAGGAGGGGAGGCACCCTCTTCCTTGCTATTTAGCTACTGCAAAGGAACAGTAACTCACTTTTGTTGGAACCAATGCTTTGTTAACAGATTTAATTGCTTCATCAAAATTTTCTTCCTCATCTGGAATCCCATGCTGTTTTTCACGTATTCCTACAATAAAAATATTTCATCATTAGTTATTAAGTGGGGGGGGGGGGGGGGGGGGTTATAGAAACTCAATCATAGATTCTTTCCTCAAAAGAATAATACATGGTCTGAAAGAAAGGCTTCAAAGGTTAGGGCACAACTGACTCAAAGTGATTGAAATGGAATATTTTAGCATCTTAGCTTAGGAAGAAAAATCAAAGAAATGGAGAAAATCAAGGGGGAGACCTAAGAACCTCTACTCACAAGAAATGCAGGAACTGAGACCCCAGGGGTGAGAAGTAAGTGCACTACACCAACTTTGATTCTCTTTTGCAGACTAGAGAGTGACGCACTCTTTTGAAATCAAATCACAGACCTTCCACTGTTCATACTATGGATTTCTACGAAGTGTGGGACATGCTCAAAAAATCGTCGGGTCAGTATCCTTTGGATAATTTTCTTCTCTACAACTCATCAAATGGGTACCGACCCATGGCAAAAGGAATGCAGACTAAAACATTGATGTTTGTTGGCAGAGTCGCACACATCTGGCACACAAATATGCAGACGATTTTTTTAGCGTGCCACACTTCGGTGAAACCCATAGTAAGGTAATCCTCTTTACTTTGAACATATTTCACAAACTGCAAGTCTTGAACCATTTTTTTTTTCTTACCTTGTCTGATCATTTTCTTGAATAAATCCTTTTCTTTGTAGTTCTGAGGTGGCAGATTATTATGCTAGAAGAAATTAAAAACAGGATTGAGCAGTAGCTTTCAACAGGGTGGCTCTTCAACCACTGAAATCTAGTATTTGGAATTTAGGAGTTGATTCTAACAGAGGGAGGGAAAACAGTGAATCCAGAGAAAAACCCTTAATAGCACTAGAGAGAACCAACAAGCAACTAGGCCATCAAACCCAAGGCCCAATTCAAATGTTGATCTTCTCATGAGCCGAACCTAATGACGTCAAAGAAGACCACCTTATTATCTGTTATTTTCAATGCCTCATGAGAAGATCGGTGTTTGAACTAGGCCTAAATATGCAAATAACTATTTCTATTTAAAATATTGACTTACCTCCATTTTCCACTTGGTGAGGTATTTTAAAAGAATTGCTATATAGGGAATGTGAGTGTGCTCCTGTACAGAGATAAAAGGGGAAAAAATCACATCTAGTGCACTGCATGTATGTACAATGTAAAAGTGTACTTTATAACTCTTGGACTGAGTCGGGACACATCTACAGACTGTAACTCACAGATCAAATTGGAAACTTGGGTTTTAGGCGTTGCTTAGCAAGGAAAACTGAGGAACCTGGAGAAAAACCCTTGAATCAAGGGAGAGTCCAGGTGAGACCCCTGAGGTAAGTGGTGAACTATGCCAACCTTGATTCCCAAATAAAAATTCCTTAACTGATATTTCCTAAAATGTGTTGCTTTTCATTTTCTCCAAGTTGATTACATACCATACGCTGACAAGTTAGCTGAACAGGTTGGGTGTAAGCTTTCATTCAAGGAACCTCACCAGGGAGATATGGATATATACTAGCTATACAATGGTTTCGAGTGGCATACTGTGGAATATCCCACGAGTCACTTGTAGTCTCTAGTATACACACACAAGCCTTTAGACGAGTGTGTATACAAAGAAAATACAAGTGACGAGTGGGATATCCACGGCATACCACGAGAAACCCTTGTATAAGCATTTTATCCCACACCATAGAAAATACAAATGCATAGATTCAATGCTCAATGCAGGATGGGAAGGAAGAGTGGAATACCAAGAAATATACAACAGCTTTCCTGCTTTCTGATTGGCTGTATTTTCTTTGGTGGGGTTAAATCATAATATAGCCTCCTTCACCAGAAAGATTAGGTTTTATTCTATGCTACCATTGGTTCTTACCTCTTTACTCATTGAATCAAAATCCAGACTATCCACATAATCCTTCAAACCACTAAATGGTCTGTCCAGACGAAGATCTTCATGAGCACTGTCTGGGTGCGACTCTATGACTACAAATCAAAGTAGTATCATTTTATCATACAAAATATATATCATACAAAATCGGAGGTGAAAACAGACAGGCAAGTTTTTGTTTGCATTTTACATCAGGGTTCATGATGCATCTCCAAAACAAGATTCAAAGACTTTTCAAGGTCCAAAATGACAATTTTCAATGATCAATCCATCAATCAACAGTATACCTGTGTGTTCTTTAACAACCAGCCTCATGTAACCAATAAATCCATATGATCTACACACTAACAGAGGAACGTTGTAGGTCCAGAGAACCTTGGCAAGCTTCAAGAGAACACTGGAGAGAATCAAGTCCAAGATTAGGAGGGCTTAATAGAGAGAGGGGGCTTAATAAATTTCTTCCTTTAAAGAGGAGGGCTTATTCGAGAGAGGAGGCTTAATAGAGGATTTACTGTAGGTACTTTACTTTTCTACCTTTTATGGAGCTGTGTTGCTATGACAACAGCAAATGATTTGAAGAATCCTTTGTTATTTTCGAAAAGTCTTTCAGGAGTCTGAAAACAAATTTTATCTCATCAATATTTTTGTCAATAATAATAATAAAATAATAATAATAATAACGGTTTATTGAAGCATATCTACATAGTAGCTCTACATCTTCAATTCTAAGAAAATAATAAATTGAATATATAGTGAAAAGTAAAGTAAATAGAAAAACCTAGATAAAGCTAAAATATATTGAATAAAGGAATATATGCGGTATTCTATATGTACAAAAAGTATTCTATATGTACAAAAATATTATTCACTAAGTCATGCCCCAAGTCCTTGAGTGGCAAGAAATGTTTACTGATGATCACTGAGACTGAGGTGAATAGTTGTTTTAGTATCATTACACAAGTGATTATTCAAAAACATTGATTTATTTCTAAAATATACTTAGTAAGATATTTTTCATATTTTGAAATATAGGCACATATTAACAAACGAAGCACTCAAAATCCTATATTCACATGTAGGTGATCATAGACAAATTTTCAGAAGTTCTCAACCAATCAGCACACATGATTTTCTATAATCACCTGGGTAACGATACCAATAATATATAGAGATTATCACATCTTAAGAGCCTGATATTGTTTTTATTCACAAGTTTCCCGTATCATATCATGAACAAGTGAGTCTGCAAGCATGTCATTACCTCTTCTATAAAGTCTCCCGAAACATCAGAATTTAATTCTGAAAGAAACTCAGTTGCACATTCAGCTCTGGACTGTAAGTGAAAAAGAAAAAAGTTTAGAAAGGGCTACTTCCACCATATTTACAAAATGCAAAATGCAATATACGTATGAACACATCAAGTCCAACTTTCAATTGTAGCCACTGTTTTATGGTCTCTCAAGCAAAATTCAGAAAAGGCTATGATGTATTGTAGACTGTCTTCCACATTTCTCATGATTATAGAGCTCTAGAGAACATCAAAATTACCTTTCCTAGACTGTCTTTTTCTAAGAAAAAACTGAAAGAGTAAAAGTATATATGTATTATAATAAATGATATAAATCTTACTTTCTAATTGCTGACAGCCCACATCACATGCTCATAATTTGTATTTTATAAAAGAAATAAAAAACTTGCTTGCTGTGCTGTATGGAGTTATAAAGCACTTGGGGATTGTCAGAACACTTGAGAAGTATTGAGAAGCACTCCACAATGTGTTGTGCTTCTCCCTACACTTCTCTCTGTTCTGTCAATTCCTGCATGCTTTATATGTTCACACTGCATGCATGTGTATTTCTATTTTTTCATCAAAGTATAACAGCTTTATCTTAAGAGAGCAACACTTGAGTCATAAAAGCTGATAAATGTGTGGACCTCTGTTATATGAAATATATGACACTCCCAAAATTATTTTCAAATTTAGATTTTGGTTTACTTGTTGCCAATGTCTTCTCCTGACACTTTGTTGCCATCAATAATTGTGAATGACCCAATTCCTAAAAAAAATGTAAGATTAAAATATAAAAACTTAAAAAAAGACTGAGCTTATCAATTTAGTCAGGGTACAGCTAAATCACCGATCAAATTGGAATTTGTAGTCTAGTAAGTTTTGCTGAGGGAGGAAATTGGAGGAATACTCCCCAGATCAGAGAATAGCCAGAGAAAAACCCTCAAATCAACCTGGAGAGACCTAACCAACTATACCCACAGGTGATGCCGAGTCTGGGAATCAAACCTGAGATTCCAGAGGTGAGAGACAAGTGCATTCCTGCTATGCCACCCTTAATTCACCCAGAAACACCCACCCCTTCTCTTAGGATCTCACAGTTTTGATAAGACTGGATTATAAAACCAATTATGAAATCAAGGAAATCCTACCTGGTAAAATTAAATTTTTTAGTATTTCTGTTCCTGTTGCAGAAGCATTGATTAGACAAATCTTTGCTTTTTCAAGAGCCACCTGTCCATGGTCTCCCCAAAGTCTGTAGTAAATGAATTTTTGAATTAACTTATAAATAGGAAAGTGAAAACCGGAACCGATTTCATGTTCATTGTTTTAATTCCTTAAATATTTTGTTCGTCTTGACCATCTACAGCAATGAAAAGCATTAATAAATCTTTTGACATACTATATCTGCAGCCTGAATAAAATTATTACATGATCAAGAACTCAGTTGTTCACTATTATTCTTACTCGCTACTGTATCTCACTTCTGATTGGCCAAGAACATTCAGCCAATCCCTGATAGCATGTAAACTTGACATGATAAATATGTTATCAGCTGTTGGTTTTTCAGCAGATTATAGTTAAGTTATCATGTCTAGTTCATCCAATGTCACAGCGAAGATTGAAGTAAAGTATAATTTTGTTTCAAAAGCAGAATTAAATCTTAGTTTACGAATTAAATGTATAATGCATGAAATAATAAATTATTAAGACCTCAGCTGTTATATCCAGCTTAACCTAACAGCCTTGGTCTTGATAATTTACGATATCATGTTCAACCTCATCCAGTAATTGTTTATGTGAAAATGATAAATCACAAGTATGAGAACAGCAGTTGCCAGCCACTTCAATTGATGACATCCAAGCGACCAATAATGGCTACACAATGTTAGAGAAAGGCAGAGCCGTAGCAGTGGGAGGAGCCTGGGGGCTGTCCTCCCCCCCCCCCCCCACAATAATTTTGGATGTACTGTATATTGAGCACTGAAAATTGTAGGTCTGTTACAAATACTTTTGACCTAGGGCCCCCCCCCCCCCCCCAATATTTTTGGCCTTGCTGCGGCCCTTGAAGGTAGGCAATATCAAACGTTGTGCATCCATACAGAGTTCCCTCTGATTTAAGTCTTATAATTTACAACTTAAGAAGCTTATCTTCTGCTATAAGCTTATCTTGAGGAACAGATAGAGTATATGGTCTGCTGATATTATGGACTCTTCCTCAGATGATAATGCCAAACTCGGTGTCATTAACAAGTGATAATATAAACACTGCATGTACAATAAACAACATTAGCTAAATCGAGAAAAGAACTAAATATGAAAATTGTATAATAAGGTTAAAGTTTTGGCTAAGCTCAATCGTGCAAAAGACAAGATGCTACAAGCATTTCTTCTGTCGTCTTACTAGGAGGTTTTAAACTGACTATCCTTGATCAATACCATAAGCAATGAAGGAATAAACCGTAAATATCCTCGTTCTGGTTAAATATCATTGTTATAACCCGTCATAATCGCATTCTTGACCTTGAAAAGTTGATATTCAAGGTTTTGATATCGTGAAATAAAAGCCGGTCAAATCGTTCAATTCATTCCACGCACGAACACAAAAACAAAATATTTTCAGCAACGAGTATAGACATTAACCTTCAAAAGTCCTAACCTTAGTTGTCTGTCGTATTTTTTCTCTTTTTCCACTGATATTTTCGGCATTTTTGTTTCCCTTGTTGGAGATTCAAGCGAACCTGCAGCCTTCCTCTTCATAGCGCATGCCCAATAGCTGAAACTGCTTCCACAGGAAGCCCAATTTTTCAGACTGGTGACAATTTTTAAAATACCAACTCAGACAGATTTTAAAAATCAAACGCTACGAGACATAATATTTTAAGTGAGCCACGACTGTTAGTAATTGTCTGTCTAGGTGGCAGAGTCAAGTCCAGGTTTCCCGGATCCCGAATCACGCACAATTTTTTCCCGAAATCCCGCGTCCACAACATTTTGCCATTGAATTTTCATTTTAATCATTTTTTTCATGTTTTTCCCGACAATATGAAGACAAAATCCCGCATCCCAGACATTGAATTCGGCAATTCCCGAGTCACAGCCGATACCAAAATCCCGAGTCACGTAAGATTTTTTCCTTGAACATTACATTCGAGAAAAGGAAATACCGGGACGTTGTTACATTTGGGCTGCCTATGGATGAACATTCCACACGACATGAAGGACGCTGTTACATTTGGGCTGCCAATGGATGAACATTCCACACGACATGAAGGACGCTGTTACATTTGGGCTGCCAATGGATGAACATTCCACACGACAATGAAGGACGTTGTTACATTTGGGCTGCCTATGTTTTTTTTTTCACGTAAATAATAAATAATACGTCACACTTTTTACTGGGTTGCCTGTGGACAGCCCAGTTTTAAAATGAGGAGCGTTTTTTTTTTCTTTTTCCGGCGTCGGCAATTTCGAGCCCAGAGTCTTCCGGCTGTTTGGTCAGCGGGCTGGCGCCGGCAACAAATCGTAAAAAATACTTAGGATAGTACGCGCGCTCTCATTGGTCGAGAGCTGTGTTTTCATCACGCTATGAAGGCACGGAAATGACGTAACAATCATTTTTTAAGTATTTTTTAAAAGAAATAAAACTTTTTCTCCGATGCCTTCATAGCCTGTTGAAAACCTCGGCTACGCGTTTGGGAGAATTCTCGAGCAGGTGAAAACCCGGAGAAAATGTTTTATTTCTTAAGTAATAAATTGCATTTATCTAAAGAATATGTAACGTTAAGTGCTGGGAAGATAATTCATGGTCTTGTACCCCTTAGTTACCGTTGCTATGTGCTACAAGCATCAACAATTTATCTGGAATATCTGTTATAATTCAATGAAAATAAAATAAAAAACCCTTAAACTTATAGTCCTTGTAGTTCTCTTGGGAGTGCAGTGTATTGTCATTATCTTAAACTGTTTGTATTTAACTTGGAAAACTGCTTCTTCGCCAACATCTTGAGTGTCCACCTAATACCGATGGTCAGAAATGAGGCAGACGGGGCCTACAGTTTAGTGTCCTTTATATAGCCATGAAACTCAAGCTAGATTTCCGTACTGATTTCCACCCAGCCATCGATCCAGATCGGAGGTAGGTCACTTTAGTCCGGCTTCCTAAATAAATATATCTATGAACTGACACAGTTTCCAGCACGCAGATGTTCATACACTTTTACTCTGTTTGCAACACCTTCATGCCAATCAAAGTCGGTTGTGTTATGCCTCCACTAATAACACTGGCGCTGCTTTCATGGCTGAACTCGGGATTCACATTTCGCTGGCATTTTCGAAAGAAATTCAAAATATCGACCCACTTGAAAAAGATCTTGGCTATCTCTGATCGGAACTCTTGCATCCTGCAGGTATAGATGATGAAGTTTGCAAACGAATTGGAGTAAATAAGGAACGATGCTATAGCATAGTATTGCCTTGGGAAGAGCGAGAGCAGGCACGCGGGGCAGATAACTTGTACGATGGAAATAACAAAAACAGGGACCCAAGTTGCTAGCGAAGCAAAGGTGACGAGTAAGAGTGTGGTTGTGAGCTTCTTGGTGTGCCTGTGGGCAGTGGCAGGTTGAATCGGTCCATTACAACAGTGCATTTTTATCCAAATGGATAAATAAGATAGAAGGATAATTCCTAAGCAGGATAAACCAAGACACATCATAAAGTAAACCATGGTAATCTGAAGGATTTCATCGTTGGGGAAGCCGATTGTGCAAAGGATAGTTGCGCTCGGGAATGAAAGCGAAAGAAACCACACTGCACCAATACAGATCAAGTATGTCCTGGCTTTTACAAGACGTTGTTTGAAGGGCCAGAAGATAGCATAGAACCTTTCTACGGCTACAGCGGTCAGAGAATAGATCGAAGCACTTAATGCAAACGCGTCAAACCAAAGCTGAACTACTTCAATCTGTGAAAGCTCTTTTTCTTCATTGCTTTTAGCGATTGAATTAACAGCAAGGATCACTACGACTCCAGTCATCAAATCAGCAACTGTGAGGGAGATCACAAAGTACATCGACTTTCTTGACAAAAACCTTGGCTGGCGGAAAATCATTAATGCCAAAGCGTTACCCACAAGAATAAGAATTCCTTCCACAGAATATACACTTGCCCATGCAACACGTTCGCTCCATGTACGATTGTAAAATAGAGAAGTAGTTGAAGATACTCGAGTGAAATTCATTCTCTTCGCTTTTCTTTCTTGCTCTATCTTCCACCCCTACTCATGTGGTTAGTTCTTCTAGCCTGGAACTTTGGACTGCTTTATATTGATAACTGCATGAGTACTTTTAATAACATCCAAGTCTGACGATCTCACAGATGAAAAAATTCTTGTCAATCAGTTAACTGGGATTTTCGCCACCTTATAAATTTTGGGATTCGTAAACAAACATCTGCAAAACATGTTTTTGATATACGATCTAAAATTAAGCATATTTCTAATCTTGATTTTGTTTTAAGATTTTAAATTTGGACCGGAATATGAAAAAAAAAAAAAAAAAAGAAAAAAAAAAAAGAAAAAAAAACCCAGTGGCTGAACATCTGTAATTTGCCTGAATCCCATCCTTACATTATTGAAATCTGCTATTCTAGCCGATCTTTAGTTATTGTCGGCAAATTTAATCATTTATTAGCAAAAAAATAATGCTATCAAAAACAAACATAAAATAGAAACTTCATAAACTTATCGGTTTATTAGTCAGTATAGATTTTCATAGCTGAAGTCACCGAGTAAATATTTAGACTTCGGTTGACACCAACTAAACTAAAAACGAATGTAATAGAAACTCGGCTTTTAGAGGTGGAGTGACACGAAAAGTACGAATAGAAAAGTTTTAAAATTGCTCCGAGAGCTCGAGTTAGATAAAAAGTTGAAAACAAAATTAATTACAGTAATCTTACTTCATTATAAGTCTGCTAGCAGTGAATGATCACTAAGGACGGGAAACCAGTTCAAGGCGCGCTTTTAATATACTATTTGCAAGACTTGCAGCTGTGCATTTGATTTGTTTTCCTAGCTGTTAACTTGTATACACTGTGGATATATATATGGTGGACACCTTCTTTCACTTCAAATGAGATTGTATTCAACCAATGATGGTGTTCAAATTACTACTCGTCCAATCAGAATACTCAGTCATATTGCACCGCTTGCTCTCGATATCACATTCACATATAACTTCGACACAAACATGCGAAATATTGTGATCAACTTTTTAATCAGATCATTCAACAATATGCTGTTTCGACAATCAAAGGACGCGATGAGCATGCTCTTCATTGTAAGAACTTTGAGATAACTTTGTACGATACGGTCCTTCTGCCTCCCAGAATGAAGTCTCCTGTGCAATAATCTAATATTTCTAACAGAACTTCGACTTTTCTTAGTGCAATGCCCTAAATGTGGTAAGTCAAAACCAGAGAAACCTTCTAGCTGCAAATCCTCCATCTCTTCATTCTCTATCTTCCTCTGGCTCCTCTTCTCTGTTCTTCGTCTTCTTCTTCATTTTCCACTTGGTTGTTTTGCTGGTATTGTTGTTCCTGGTATTCTTATTCCCTTATCTGTGGTCGTCTATCAGTGCAATCTTCAAAATAAATGAGTGGCGATTACATGTAAATGAAATTATTTAAATGCTAATTGATACTAAATAAAAATCGCAAATACTTACGCTTCCCTTTCCTCTGCCACCCTTTCCTCTGCTCTACGTGCCCTTGACCCCCATTGGTATACACGCAGAGTCAAGGAAGCCATACAGGTCCGACTTCACCCTAATAACATCAATAGGGATAGTGGTATAGAAATCCCCAAAGCGTGGATGCCGAGGATAAGAAAACACTCGGGGTGGAGACTCAACAACAAAACAACCAATCAGACCACGAACCGACCATCCAACCACAGCGCTGATCATGTTCCAATGAGCGGTATATGACAGACGCACCATCGCCTGATGAAGACTAGATAGCAGCTTGCAGTCGAAACGTCGCGGTCCTTCACAAATGATCCTCAATCATGAGACAAACGAATAAGTATAGTTTCTTTACTACTATTAATTCCACGATGAATAATATTTTTCACTGTAAATATCTATTTCGTAAAAATATAGTTTCTCAAAATTTAATTACATTTGAAACTTTTAGTGTTACAGACAATGAATGGACTTACTAAGAAATGTCATGACTTTTACTCATAAAGCTGTTCAAAAAAGGTCCAGTTGGGGAATTTCTCATGTGTTATCAATGTTAAAAAAAAATAAAGAAAAGAAAAAAGATGTGCCGAAAAGTGAAGCACAACTGTATCGATGGCTACGGCCCTGCAAATTGAGGCTCACTTCACAGGCTATTTCCTCAACAATATTGCAATCATTATTACTAGGAAGACAATGACAGTAAATACCAGTGGAAGTGCAGAATTAGTTCCTTTCTCACGTTTCACTACTCTGGTCTTAGTTGAATGCATAACATTGATATCAGCATTCATGATGGCTTCCCTTGCTCCAGGCCAGACTCCAGGTCCTGTAAGACGGTATTGGGGAGGGGTACAAGGGCCAACAAGACAGCGAATAGCAAGAGCTGGGTCTGATAACAATAGTTTCCACAAAGAAGGCTTACATCCAACCTGTTCAGCTAACTCATCACTGTATTGTATGTAATTAACCTGGAAATTAGGAAACAGCAACATATTTTGTAAGATATTTCAGAAGGTTTTCTTAGGGTATCAAATGATAAATAAATAAAATAAATAAATGAGAATTAACAGTGGAATCCACAGAGTGGCTATTCCTCCACTGCATTCCAATTGGAATTCAGAAGTTGATTTTTGAGGAGGGAGGAAAAACCGGAGAACCCTGAAAAACCCTTGAAGCACAGGAGAGAACCAACAAGCAATAAGCAACTCTACTGACATACAACACCGAGCCCAGTGGGGCTCGAACTCAGGTCGCCTTGGTGAGAGGCAAGCAAGGGGTAGCATAATGGTAATCCACCATCTTAATAAACAAAACCACAACTATTAGTTGAAACATGTTTCGGCAGGTGCTACTGCCATTGTCAGTAATCCACCATCCTTTCTGCCAAAACTTTGTAGTAATCATAACTGTGGAATTCGTTTTTTATCCCTGGCATTGCTCTAAAGGAAAGCTTCATTTCAAAGATCCTGATTCAGTTCATTAGTTCATTGATTCAAGTATGACATGTGATGTATGCCACCATTCCAAAAATTAAAAATTGCTCAAAGTTTGGAATTTTGACTTAATAATGAGATGCAAAATTATGATGAAATTTGCTACATATGATAAGGGAGCATTCATTTTTTAGAAAAGGGGGGGGGGGGGCGGAGGAATTAGAGGAATCAAATAGAAAAATGCTAGCCCCCATAGTAAGGAATTGAATATTTCGATAACCCCCCCCCCCCCCCACTTCCAAATATAAAAATTTTCTAGCCCCCCCCCCAGAAAACGACTAAAAAAAAAAACACTGTATTTTTATTCATGACCCCCCCTGGTTCAACGTTTAAAAAAATGTGACCCCCCTTTTTATCTAATAATTTTTTAATGACCCCCCCCTAATTCCTCTGCCCCCCCCCCTAAAAAATGAATGGTCCCTAATGTACAAATTGTTTTAAGGTGTGCTTTGGAGTATTTAAATATCAATTCTTTTCACCTGAATAGTGTGTCTCCTCGACTTGTAATACCTCTTTCTCATTGATTCTCTTTTCTTTTCAATGTCCTTCATCATTTCACCTTCACTGGGTAGCTTTAGGATTCCTTTGAAGACACGAGTTGCCCAACGACATTGAAGATCAGCTATAGGATTGATGGCCCCAAGTGGTTGGAAACACCCAATCACAGCAAGACTCGACTTGGGAAGGTGAGGTGGAAAAACATACTTGTACAGAGTAACGTCATTATCATCTACTGGAATAACAGACTTGTCAATGAAGGAAAATCCAACATTATACCCTGTGCAGAAGATGACTGCATCCAAATCAACTGAAGTTTTATCGTCAAAGACTACCCCTGACTTTTTGAAGTGAGATATGTTTGGCTTTACTACAACTGTCCCATTGACGATCCTGTTTGGAAGATCATCATTGATGGTTGGATGTTGTTGCAGAGGAGAGTGTTCTGGCTGTAGGCCAAAGGTCTTGTGATCAAACTTCTTGTTTATTTGTGCTGTTAACAACTTTTCAATAAATGAAAGAGGCAATAGTTGAAGTATGCGACGACCTGCCCAATGGTCAATTGGAACACCACTGTCATGCAATCTTGAAAACACCCATGATCCTTTTCTCGTACTGAGGTACACTTGTGAAGCATGCCGACTCAGTTCCACTGCAATGTCGCCACCAGAATTACCAATACCTTATCAAATAATAACATTTATCAAACATTAACAATGACAATAATAATAAAACTGTTGACTCTCTTTAATTCAGGCTATGGGCTACCTTTTCAATCAGCTGATAAAAGTCTTGTATTGAAACTAAAAACCTAAAAATGACCACCATGTGCTGTCAGCCAGAAATAATTCTATTTAAAACTTGTGATTCAGCTGATGAACATTCTACACGAGACAGGAAATGACGTCAAATGAAAAGGAGCAATAGTGATACCGCTGGCATGTCGAAAAATAGACCTCCTCCTTCTTCGCCGGTGCCATAGCGACGAAATCGTCTCCCCCCCCCCCCCCCCCCCAAAAAAAGATTTATTTTTCAGTATTCTTCATAGTATTGAGACTAATTTTCAGAAAAGTGTACAGAAAAAAAAAAAAAAAACAATTAAAACTCACCTACGACTAAAACTCTTTTTCCCTCGAAGCTTCTGAAATCCTTGTAGGCATGACTGTGGATTTTAATCCCATTAAATTCATCCATTCCTTGAAAGGATGGCCAGTGAGGACTGGAATGGTGTCCTATGCATACCATAACAGCATTATATACTTCCGTCTTGACTACATTAGCTTCTGGACCCACAAGACTTACATAATACACTTCCCAGTTTCCCGTGTCGTCGTAGTCTCCAGCCTTTCGTATATCTGTAACTTTCGTTTGATATCGAATGTACTTGTTTAGATCAAAGTGTTTGGCGTAGAGATGGAAGTACTCCATGACTTTCGTATTGTGCATAAAAGGAGCGAAATCTTTTGGGATCGGAAAATCAGAGAAGCACATCATCTCCTTGCTCGTGTTGATGACTGTGGAGCGATAGACTGAGCTGTGTCGTTCTTCTTCTGTAAAGTTCCACAGACCACCGATAGTGTCTTCTTGCTCGAAGCAAACTGGTTCGATGCCTTCATCGATACAAGATTTCATGGCAACGAGACCACAAGCACCTGATCCAATAACTGCTACCTTCATGATGAATTGTAAAAACTACAGTCTTTTGATCTCAGTACCGTACAAGCTCAGGAGTAAACTTTTCCTTTCTGACCTTCTAGTCTCCCCCAGTCACCCCACAGGTAGCCCAAGCTATGGTTCTGAATATATATAGAGAGAATGTATGGCAGATCAAAAAATTTCTTTAAAATAAAATACATTTAATATTTTATTGTTTCTTTACCGGTATATCAATGTTTTATTGCATGTTTTGTAGTTTCCTTACGGTTTCGTTGCATTTTAAGGCGATTTTAGGAAATTTTATCTCCTCTCTAAAGACGAAGTTTTTTGATCTGCCAAATCTGCCATACATTCTCTCTTCTCAGTCTATATATATTCAGAACCATAGCTTGGGCTACCTGTGGT
Source organism: Anthopleura sola (assembly GCA_023349425.1). Taxonomy (NCBI): domain Eukaryota; kingdom Metazoa; phylum Cnidaria; class Anthozoa; order Actiniaria; family Actiniidae; genus Anthopleura; species Anthopleura sola. Next base: position 2,941,720 of record JALHLI010000014.1, read on the forward strand.
CACCCCTGGGGAAATCGGATGCTGGCCACAGGAAGCCCAAGACCAATAAGCACAAGTCAAAAATAAAATGGCCGACAAAACTTTGGACCAGGACACAGAGGACCTTTAACTTGGAATTGACCTTGGAACAACTTCTGTCAAAGTCACGCTTTTGGATTCTGTTTCTAAGAAGGTTTTAATGTTCCTTAAGGAAGACACAAAGGCTGTTGTAGTATCGAACCAAAGCATTTTATCTCAACTCTCCGAACAAAACGTGTGTCTAATTTTCACAGCTTTGAACAGAACTTTGACTTCCATTCCTTCAGGACTTAGATGTCGTGTTCAAAAGATTGGTATTTGTGGACAAATGCATGGCTGTGTGTTCTGGAAAAAAGGCACTGAAAAGTTTAATGTTGAACATTTTAACCGGAAGTTGAACATCGTGATTTTGTCTCTCAATTAATCACATGGGAAGACCAAAGATGCAACACTGAATTTTTAAATTCTTTACCAAAAAGAACCTTGTTTCTAATTTCTCTTCCTTCCCTTACGATGTTGTGGTGTTTCTTTAGAAAACTCCGCCAGCAAGGTCGACTTTCATACCAGGACGGCCGTAGCCAGAGTGGCCTAAAACTGCTCTATATTAGCCTAATGAGTAAAAGTATAATGATACCGATGAATATAAGAAATTAATAAACAAACAATAGAATAAAAGTAGATTTACCGACGGCAGAACCAGCACTGTTTACCGCTGTAAAATACCAATAAAATTGAATAGAATAAAAAAAGAATATGTAACGTGAAGTGCATGCTGGGGAGATAATTCATGGTTTTGTACCCCGTAGTGACCGTTGCTATGTGCTACAAGCTCAACAATTCAGCTGGAATATCTGTTATTATTCATTGAAAATAAAATAAAAAACTCCTTAAATATAGTCCTTGTAGTTCTCTTGGGAGTACAGTGTATTGTCATTATTTTTAGCTATTTGTATTTAACTGGGGAAACTGCTTCTTCGTCAACGTCTTGAGTGTCCACCTAATACCGATGGTCAGAAATGAGGCAGACGGGGCCTACAGTTCAGTGTCCTTTATATAGCCATGAAACTCAAGCTAGATGAGGATTGTACTGATTTCCACCCAGCCATCGATCCAGATCGGAGCTAGGTCACTTTTGTCCGGCTTCCTAAATAAATATATCTATGAACTGACATAGTTTCCAGCACGCAGATGTTCATACACTTTTACTCTGTTTGCAACACCTTCATGCCAATCAAAGTCGGTTGTGTTATGCCTCCACTAATAACACTGGCGCTGCTTTCATGGCTGAACTCGGGATTCACATTTCGCTGGCATTTTCGAAAGAAATTCAAAACACCGACGCACTTGAAAAAGATCTTTGCTATCTCTGATTGGAACTCTTGCATCCTGCAGGTATAGATGATGAAGTTTGCAAACGAATTGGAGTAAATAAGGAACGATGCTACCGCATAGTATTGCCTTGGGAAGAGCGAGAGCAGGCACGCGGGGCAGATAACTTGTACGATGAAAACAACAAAGCTAGGAACCCAAGTTGCTAGCGAAGCAAAGGTGACGAGTAAGAGTGTGGTTGTGAGCTTCTTGGTGTGCCTGTGGGCAGTGGCAGGTTGAATCGGTCCATTACAACAGTGCATTTTTATCCAAATGGATAAATAAGATAGAAGGATAATTCCTAAGCAGGATAAAACAAGACACATCAAAAAGTAGTTCATGCATGTAATCTGAAGGATTTCATCGTTGGGGAAGCTGATTATGTAAAAGATAGTTGCGCTCGGGATTGAAAGCGAAAGACACCACACTGCACCAATACAGATCAAGTATGTCCTGGCTTTTACAAGACGTTGTTTGAAGGGCCAGAAGATAGCATAGAACCTTTCTACGGCTACAGCGGTCAGAGAATAGATTGAAGCACTTAATGCAAACACGTCAAACCAAAGCTGAACTACTTCAATCTGTGAAAGCTCTTTTTCTTCATTGGTTTTAGCGATTGAATTAGCAGCAAGGATCACTACGACTCCAGTCATCAAATCAGCAACTGTGAGGGATATCACAAAGTACATCGACTTTCTTGACAAAAACCTTGACTGGCGGAAAATCATTAATGCCAAAGCGTTACCCACAAGAATAAGAATTCCTTCCACAGAATATACACTTGCCCATGCAACACGTTCGCTCCATGTACGATTGTAAAACAGAGAAGTACTTGAAGATACTCGAGTGAAATTCATTCTCTTCGCTTTTCTTTCTTGCTCTATCTTCCACCCCTACTCATGTGGTTAGTTCTTCTAGCCTGGAACTTTGGACTGCTTTATATTAATAACTGCATGAGTACTTTTAATAACATCCAAGTCTGACGATCTCACAGATGAAAAAATTCTTGTCAATCAGTTAACTGGGATTTTCGCCACCTTATAAATTTTGGGATTCGTAAACAAACATCTGCAAAACATGTTTTTGATATACGATTTAAAATTAAGCATATTTCTAATCTTGATTTTGTTTTAAGATTTTAAATTTGGACCGGAATATCAAAAAAAAAAAAAGGAAAAAAAAGGAAAAAAACCCAGTGCTGTAATTTGTAACATCTGTAATTTGCCTGAACCCCATCCTTACATTATTCAAATCTGCTATTCTAGCCGATCTTTAGTTATCGCCGGCAAATTTAAACATTTATTAGCAAAAAAATAATGCTATCAAAAACAAACATAAAATAGAAACTTCATAAACTTATCGGTATATTAGTTATAGATTTTCAAAGCTGAAGTCACCGAGTAAATATTTAGACTTCGTTTGACACCAACTAAACTAAAAACGAATGTAATAGAAACTCCACTTTTAGATGTGGAGTGACACGAAAAGTACCCATAGAAAAGTTTTAAAATTGCTTCGAGAGCTCGAGTTAGATAAAAAGTTGAAAACAAAATTAATTACAGTAGAATTACTTCATTATAAGTCTGCTAGCAGTGAATGATCACTAAGGGCGGGAAAACCAGTTCAAGGCGCGCTTTTAATATACTATTTGCAAGACTTGCAGCTGTGCATTTGTTTTCCTAGCTGTTAACTTGTATACACCGTGGATATCATATGGTGGACACCTTCTTTCACTTCAAATGAAATTGCATTCAACCAATGATGGTGTTCAAATTACTACTCGTCCAATCAGAATACTCAGTCATATTGCACCGCCTGCTCCATATCACGTTCACAGCATACACAAACATGCGAAATATTGTGATCAAATTTTTAATCAGATTATTCAACAATATGCTGTTTCGACAATCAATGAAGGACGCGATGAGCATATTCTTCATTGTAAAAACTTTGAAATAACTCAGTTTGGAAAAATAGGACTAGGGTATAAAATATACACGCTCTATTATATTGTATGATACGGTCCTTCTGCCTCCCAGAATGAAGTCTCCTATGCAATAATCTAATATTTCTAACAGAACTTCGACTTTTCTTAGTGCTATGCCCTAAATGTGGTAAGTCAAAAACAGAGAAACCTTCTAGCTGCAAATCCTCCACCTCTTCATTCTCTATCTTCCTCTCGCTCCCCTAGTTCTCGGTTCTTCGTCTTCTTCCGTCATTTACCACTTGGTTATTTTGCTGGTATTGTTGTTCCTGGTATGTTGCAGCTCTTCTTATCCTCTTATCTGTGGTCGTCTATCAGTGCAATCTTCAAAATAAACAGTGGCGATTACATGTAAATGAAATTATTTAAATGCTAATTGATACTAAATAAAAATCGCAAATACTTACGCTTCCCTTTTCTCTGCCACCCTTTCCTCTGCTCTACGTGCCCTTGACCCCCATTGGTATACACGCAGAGTCAAGGAAGCCATACAGGTCCGACTTCACCCTAATAACATCAATAGGGATAGTGGTATAGAAATCCCCAAAGCGTGGATGCCGAGGATAAGAAAACACTCGGGGTGGAGACTCAACAACAAAACAACCAATCAGACCACGAACCGACCATCCAACCGCTGATGTTCCAATGAGCGGTATATGACAGACGCACCATCGCCTGATGAAGACTAGATAGCAGCTTGCAGTCGAAACGTCGCGGTCCTTTACAAATGATCCTCAATCATGAGACAAACGAATAAGTATAGTTTCTTTACTACTATTAATTCCACGATGAATAATATTTTTCATTGTAAATATCTATTTCGTAAAAATATAGTTTCTCAAAATTTAATTACATTTGAAACTTTTAGTGTTACAGACAATGAATGGACTTACTAAGAAATGTCATGACTTTTACTCATAAAGCTGTTCAAAAAAGGTCCAGTCGGGGAATTTCTCATGTGTTATCAATGTTTAAAAAAAATAAAGAAAAGAAAAAAGATGTGCCGAAAAGTGAAGCACAACTGTATCGATGGCTACGGACCTGCAAATTGAGGCTCACTTCACAGGCTATTTCCTCAACAATATTGCAATCATTATTACTAGGAAGACAATGACAGTAAATGCCAGTGGAAGTGCAGAATTAGTTCCTTTCTCACGTTTCACTACTCTGGTCTTAGTTGAATGCATAACATTGATATCAGCATTCATGATGGCTTCCCTCGCTCCAGGCCAGACTCCAGGCCCTGTAAGACGGTATTGGGGAGGGGTACAAGGGCCAACAAGACAGCGAATAGCAAGAGCTGGGTCTGATAACAATAGTTTCCACAAAGAAGGCTTACACCCAACCTGTTCAGCTAACTCATCACTGTATTGTATGTAATTAACCTGGAAATTAGGAAACAGCAACATATTTTGTAAGATATTTCAGAAGGTTTTCTTAGGGTATCAAATGATAAATAAATAAAATAAATAAATGAGAATTAACAGTGGAATCCACAGAGTGGCTCTTCTTCCACTGCATTCCAATTGGAATTCAGAAGTTGATTTTTGAGGAGGGAGGAAAAACCGGAGAACCCTGAAAAACCCTTGAAGCACAGGAGAGAACCAACAAGCAATAAGCAACTCTACTGACATACAACACCGAGCCCAGTGGGGCTCAAACTCAGGTCGCCTTGGTGAGAGGCAAGCAAGGGGTAGCATATGGTAATCCACCATCTTAATAAACAAAACCACAACTATTAGTTGAAACATGTTTCGGCAGGTGCTACTGCCATTGTCAGTAATCCACCATCCTTTCTGCCAAAACTTTGTAGTAATCATAACTGTGGAATTCGTTTTTTATCCCTGGCATTGCTCTAAAGCTTGATTTCAAAGATCCTGATTCAGTTCATTAGTTCATTGATTCAAGTATGACATGTGATGTATGCCACCATTCCAAAAATTAAAAATTGCTCAAAGTTTGGAATTTTGACTTAATAATGAGATGCAAAATTATGATGAAATTTGCTACATATGATAAGGGAGCATTCATTTTTTAGGAAAGGGGGGGGGGGGGGCGGAGGAATCAAATAGAAAAATGCTAGCCCCCATGGTAAGGAATTGAATATTTCGATAACCCCCCCCCCCCCCCCCCACTTCCAAATATAAAAATTTTCTAGCCCCCCAGTAAAACGACTAAAAAAAAAAACACTGTATTTTTATTCATGACCCCCCCTGGTTCAACGTTTAAAAAAATGTGACCCCCCTTTTTATCTAGTAATTTTTTAGTGACCCCCCCTAATTTCTCTGCCCCCCCCCTCCTAAAAAATGAATGGTCCCTAATGTACAAATTGTTTTAAGGGGTGCTTTGGAGTATTTAAATATCAATTCTTTTCACCTGAATAGTGTGTCTCCTCGACTTGTAATACCTCTTTCTCATTGATTCTCTTTTCTTTTGAATGTCCTTCATCATTTCACCTTCACTGGGTAGCTTTAGGATTCCTTTGAAGACACGAGTTGCCCAACGACATTGAAGATCAGCTATAGGATTGACGGCCCCAAGTGGTTGGAAACACCCAATCACAGCAAGACTGGACTTGGGAAGGTGAGGTGGAAAAACATACTTGTACAGAGTAACATCATTATCATCTACTGGAATAACAGACTTGTCAATGAAGGAAAATCCAACATTATACCCTGTGCAGAAGATGACTGCATCCAAATCAACTGAAGTTTTATCGTCAAAGACTACCCCTGACTTTTTGAAGTGAGATATGTTTGGCTTTACTACAACTGTTCCATTGATGATCCTGTTTGGAAGATCATCATTGATGGTTGGATGTTGTTGCAGAGGAGAGTGTTCTGGCTGTAGGCCAAAGGTCTTGTGATCAAACTTCTTGTTTATTTGTGCTGTTAACAACTTTTCAATAAATGAAAGAGGCAATAGTTGAAGTATGCGACGACCTGCCCAATGGTCAATTGGAACACCACTGTCATGCAATCTTGAAAACACCCATGATCCTTTTCTGGTACTGAGGTACACTTGTGAAGCATGCCGACTCAGTTCCACTGCAATGTCGCCACCAGAATTACCAATACCTTATCAAATAATAACATTTATCAAACATTAACAATGACAATAATAATAAAACTGTTGACTCTCTTTAATCCAGGCTATGAGCTACCTTTTCAATCAGCTGATAAAAGTCTTGTATTGAAACTTATGGTGGCCGAAAACTGACCACCATGTGCTGTCAGCCTGAAATAATTCTATTTAAAACTTGTGATTAAGCTGATGAACATTCTACACGAGACAGGAAATGACATCAAATGTGAAGGAGCAGTAGTGATACTGCTGGCATGTCGAAAAATAGACCTCCTCCTTCTTCGCCGGTGCCATAGCAACGAAATCGTCTCCCTCCCCCCCCCCCCCCCCCCAAAAAGATTTATTTTTCAGTATTCTTCATAGTATTGAGACTAATTTTTAGAAAAGTGTACAGAAAAAAAAAACAATTAAAACTCACCTACGACTAAAACTCTTTTTCCCTCGAAGCTTCTGAAATCCTTGTAGGCATGACTGTGGATTTTAATCCCATTAAATTCATCCATTCCTTCAAAGGATGGCCAGTGAGGACTGGAATGGTGTCCTATGCATACCATAACAGCATTATATACTTCCGTCTTGACTACATTAGCTTCTGGACCCACAAGACTTACATAACACACTTCCCAGTTTCCCGTGTCGTCGTAGTCTCCAGCCTTACGTATATCTGTAACTTTCGTTTGATATCGAATGTACTTGTTTAGATCAAAGTGTTTGGCGTAGAGATGGAAGTACTCCATGACTTTCGTATTGTGCATAAAAGGAGCGAAATCTTTTGGGATCGGAAAATCAGAGAAGCACATCATCTCCTTGCTTGTGTTGATGACTGTGGAGCGATAGACTGAGCTGTGTCGTTCTTCTTCTGTAAAGTTCCACAGACCACCGATAGTGTCTTCTTGCTCGAAGCAAACTGGTTCGATGCCTTCATCGATACAAGATTTCATGGCAACAAGACCACAAGCACCTGATCCAATAACTGCTACCTTCATGATGAATTGTAAGAACTACAGTCTTTTGATCTCAGTACCGTACAAGCTCAGGAGTAAACTTTTCCTTTCTGACCTTCTAGTCTCCCCCAGTCACCCCACAGGTAGCCCAAGCTATGGTTCTGAATATATATCACAGAGAGAATGTATGGCAGATCAAAAAATTTCTTCAAAATAAAATACATTTAATATTTTATTGTTTCTTTACCGGTATATCAATGTTTTATTGCATGTTTTGTAGTTTCCTGACGGTTTGGTTGCATTTTAAGGCGATTTTAGGAAATTTTATCTCCTCTCTAAAGACGAAGTTTTTTGATCTGCCAAATCTGCCATACATTCTCTCTTCTCAGTCTATATATATTCAGAACCACAGCTTGGGCTACCTGTGGTCACCCCTGGGGAAATCGGATGCTGGCCACAGGAAGCCCAAGACCAATAAGCACAAGTCAAAAATAAAATGGCCAACGAAACTTTGGACCAGGACACAGAGGACCTTTTACTTGGAATTGACCTTGGAACAACTTCTGTCAAAGTCACGCTTTTGGATTCTGTTTCTAAGAAGGTTTTAATGTTCCTTAAGGAAGACACAAAGGCTGTTGTAGTATCGAACCAAAGCATTTTATCTCAACTCTCCGAACAAAACGTGTGTCTAATTTTCACAGCTTTGAACAGAACTTTGACTTCCATTCCTTCAGGACTTAGATGTCGTGTTCAAAAGATTGGTATTTGTGGACAAATGCATGGCTGTGTGTTCTGGAAAAAAGGCATTGAAAAGTTTAATGTTGAACATTTTAACGAAGTTGAACATCGTGATTTTGTCTCTCAATTAATCACATGGGAAGACCAAAGATGCAACACTGAATTTTTAAATTCTTTACCAAAAAGAACCTTGTTTCTAATTTCTCTTCCTTCCCTTACGATGTTGCGGTGTTTCTTTAGAAAACTCCGCCAGCAAGGTCGACTTTCATACCAGGACCGTAGCCAGAGTGGCCCAAAACTGCTCTATATTAGCCTAATGAGTAAAAGTATAATGATACCGATGAATATAAGAAATTAATAAACAAACAATAGAATAACAAGTAGATTTACCGACGGCAGAATCTGCACTGTTTACCGCTGTAAAATACCAATAAAATTGAATAGAATAAAAAAAGAATATGTAACGTGAAGTGCATGCTGGGGAGATAATTCATGGTTTTGTACCCCTTAGTGACCGTTGCTATGTGCTACAAGCTCAACAATTCAGCTGGAATATCTGTTATTATTCATTGAAAATAAAATAAAAAACTCCTTAAATATAGTCCTTGTAGTTCTCTTGGGAGTACAGTGTATTGTCATTATTTTTAGCTATTTGTATTTAACTGGGAAAACTGCTTCTTCGTCAACGTCTTGAGTGTCCACCTAATACCGATGGTCAGAAATGAGGCAGACGGGGCCTACAGTTCAGTGTCCTTTATATAGCAATGAAACTCAAGCTAGATGAGGATTGTACTGATTTCCACCCAGCCATCGATCCAGATCGGAGCTAGGTCACTTTTGTCCGGCTTCCTAAATAAATATATCTATGAACTGACACAGTTTCCAGCACGCAGATGTTCATACACTTTTACTCTATTTGCAACACCTTCATGCCAATCAAAGTCGGTTGTGTTATGCCTCCACTAATAACACTGGCGCTGCTTTCATGGCTGAACTCGGGATTCACATTTCGCTGGCATTTTCGAAAGAAATTCAAAACACCGACGCACTTGAAAAAGATCTTTGCTATCTCTGATCGGAACTCTTGCATCCTGCAGGTATAGATGATGAAGTTTGCAAACGAATTGGAGTAAACAAGGAACGATGCTACCGCATAGTATTGCCTTGGGAAGAGCGAGAGCAGGCACGCGGGGCAGATAACTTGTACGGTGAAAACAACAAAGTTAGGAACCCAAGTTGCTAGCGAAGCAAAGGTGACGAGTAAGAGTGTGGTTGTGAGCTTCTTGGTGTGCCTGTGGGCAGTGGCAGGTTGAATCGGTCCATTACAACAGTGCATTTTTATCCAAATGGATAAATAAGATAGAAGGATAATTCCTAAGCAGGATAAAACAAGACACATCAAAAAGTAGTTCATGCATGTAATCTGAAGGATTTCATCGTTGGGGAAGCTGATTATGTAAAAGATAGTTGCGCTCGGGATTGAAAGCGAAAGACACCACACTGCACCAATACAGATCAAGTATGTCCTGGCTTCTACAAGACGTTGTTTGAAGGGCCAGAAGATAGCATAGAACCTTTCTACGGCTACAGCGGTCAGAGAATAGATCGAAGCACTTAATGCAAACACGTCAAACCAAAGCTGAACTACTTCAATCTGTGAAAGCTCTTTTTCTTCATTGGTTTTAGCGATTGAATTAACAGCAATGATCACTGCGACTCCAGTCATCAAATCAGCAACTGTGAGGGATATCACAAAGTACATCGACTTTCTTGACAAAAACCTTGGCTGGCAGAAAATCATTAATGCCAAAGCGTTACCCACAAGAATAAGAATTCCTTCCACAGAATATACACTTGCCCATGCAACACGTTCACTCCATGTACGATTGTAAAACAGAGAAATACTTGAAGATACTCGAGTGAAATTCATTCTCTTCGCTTTTCTTTCTTGCTCTATCTTCCACCCCTACTCATGTGGTTAGTTCTTCTAGCCCGGAACTTTGAACTGCTTTATATCAATAACTGCATGAGTGCTTTTAATAACATCCAAGTCTGACGATCTCACAGATGAAAATTCTTGTCAATCAGTTAACTGGGAGTTTCGCCACCTTATAAATTTTGGGATTCGTAAACAAAACATGTTTTTGATGTACGATCCAAAATTAAGCATATTTTTAATCTTGGTTTTGTTTTAAGATTTTAAATTTGGACTGGAATATGAAAAGAAAAAAAAAGAAAAAAAAACCCAGTGCTGAACATCTGTAACATTTGCCTGAATCCCATCCTTACATTATTCAAATCTGCTATTCTAGCCGATCTTTAGTTATCGCCGGCAAATTTAATTATTTATTAGCAAAAAAATAGTGTTATGTAAAAAACAAACCTAAAATAGAAACTTCATAAACTTATCTCGGTATATTAGTTATAGATTTCCAAAGTCGAAGTCAGTAAATATTTAGACTTCGGTCGACACCAACTAAATTATCTAAAAACGAATGCAATAGGAACTGGGCTTTTAGAAGTGGAGTTACACGAAAAGTACGCGTAGAAAAGCTTTAAAATTGCTCCGAGAGCTCGAGTTAGATAAAAGTTGAAAACAAAATTAATTACAGTAATCTTACTTCATTATAAGTCTGCTAGCAGTGAATGATCACTAAGGGCGGGAAAACCAGTTCAAGGCGCGCTTTTAATATACTATTTGCAAGACTTGCAGCTGTGCATTTGTATTTGTTTTCCTAGCTGTTAACTTGTATACACCGTGTATATATATATGGTGGACACCTTCTTTCACTTCAAATGAGATTGTATTCAACCAATCATGGTGTTCAAATTACTACTCGTCCAATCAGAATACTCAGTCATATTGCACCGCCTGCTCCATATCACGTTCACAGCATACATATCATATAACTTCGAATTCGACACAAACATGCGAAATATTGTGATCAACTTTTTAATCAGATCATTCAACAATATGCTGTTTGGACAATCAAAGGACACGATGAGCATATTCTTCATTGTAAAAACTTTGAAATAACTCAGTTTGGAAAAATAGGACTAGGGTATAAAATATATACGCTCTATTTTGTTGTATGATACGGTCCTTCTGCCTCCCAGAATGAAGTCTCCTATGCAATAATCTAATATTTCTAAAAGAACTTCGACTTAGTGCTATGCCCCAATTGCTGCAAATCCTACACCTCTCATTCTCTATCTTCCTCTCGCTCCCCTTCTCTGTACTTCGTCTTCTTCTTCCGTCATTTACCACTTGGTTATTTTGCTGGTATTGTTGTTCCTGGTATGTTGCAGCTCTTCTTATCCTCTTATCTGTGGTCGTCTATCAGTGCAATATTCAAAATAAACAGTGGCGATTACATGTAATGAAATTATTTAAATGCTAATTGATACTGAATAAAAATCGCAAATACTTACGCTTCCCTTTCCTCTGCCGCCCTTTCCTCTGCTCTACGGGCCCGCGACCCCCATTGGTATACACGCAGAGTCAAGGAAGCCATAAAGGTCCGACTTCACCCTAATAACATCAATAGGGATAGTGGTATAGAAATCCCCAAAGCGTGGATGCCGAGGATAAGAAAACACTCTGGGCGGAGACTCAACAACAAAACATCCAATCAGAACACGAACCGACCATCCAATCACAGCGCTGATGATCCAATGAGCGGTATATGACAGACGCACCATCCAGTCTACGCCATCGCCTGATGAAGACTAGATAGCAGCTTGCAGTCGAAACGTCGCGGTCCTTTACAAATGACCCTCAATCGTGAGACAAACGAATTATCGTTTCTTTATTACTATTAATTCTACGATGAATAATATTTTTCATTGTAAATATCTATTTCGTAAAAATATAGTTTATCAAAATTTAATTACATTTGAAACTTTTAGTGTTACAGACAATGAATGGACTTACTAAGAAATGTCATGACTTTTACTCCTAAAGCTGTTCAAATTCTTTCTGTTTTTTTTTCTAATTTTGATAGATGCATAAGTGTTTTTAGATGTTTTTTCTTTAATTCTTATTAATTTTCCTGTTAATATTAACGATTTTGTCTCGTTCCTGCCCCCAAAAACGCAAAGCATTATGGGGATGTGAAAGTGGTGAATCGTATTCTTCAATCATCCTTGTTTTACAAGGGTATATAGCACTTAGCAGCCAGTGGCTAAAAAACCCGTGGCTCTCTTTCTGTATTTGAAGTTCAGTGATCTTTGTGGAATGAGAAAAAGCGGAGTTCCCAGAGTAAAACCCTCGAAATGTTACTAAAAACTAGATGCTTGCTAAACCCAATCACACCTCTTACCTAGCATGCACTGGAGGTGAATGGGCAATGAAGCGATTGAGGAAAAACTAAGTTGGGCTTTCAGCAAGAGTCTACTACAAGAAATCATCCATAATTACTCATTATTATATATGTACCTGAGACATTATTTGCATACATAATATATTAGTATAAATTCTTTGAAGAAGAAGTGGAGTAAACCTTAAGGTTCACTTTCCACACACAGCAGGGTCTTAGCCAAAACTTTGAAAAGTCATTCGCTCAGGAAATACTGCATTACTTTGGAAAAGGTCCAGTCGGGGAATTTCCCATGTGTTATCAATGTTTAAAAAAAATAAAGAAAAGAAAAAAGGTGTGCCGAAAAGTGAAGCACAACTGTATCGATGGCTACGGCCCTGCAAATTGAGGCTCACTTCACAGGCTATTTCCTCAACAATATTGCAATTATTATTACTAGGAAGACAATGACAGTAAATGCCAGTGGAAGTGCAGAATTAGTTCCTTTCTCACGTTTCACTACTCTGGTCTTAGTTGATTGCATAACATTGATATCAGCATTCATGATGGCTTCCCTCGCTCCAGGCCAGACTCCAGGCCCTGTAAGACGGTATTGGGGAGGGGTACAAGGGCCAACAAGACAGCGAATAGCAAGAGCTGGGTCTGATAACAATAGTTTCCACAAAGAAGGCTTACACCCAACCTGTTCAGCTAACTCATCACTGTATGCTATGTAATCAACCTGGAAATTAGGAAACAGCAACATATTTTGTAAGATATATCAGAAGGTTTTCTTAGGGTATCAAATGATAAATAAATAAAATAAATAAATGAGAATTAACAGTGGATTCCACAGAGTGGCTCTTCCTCCACTACATTCCAATTGGAATTCAGAAGTTGATTTTTGAGGAGGGAGGAAAAACCAGAGAACCCTGAAAAAACCTTGAAGCACAGGAGAGAACCAACAAACAACTTTACTCACATACGACACTGAGCCCAACGGGGCTCGAACTCGGGTCGCCTTGGTGAGAGGCAAGTATTAGTTGAAACATGTTTCGGCAGGTGCTCCTACCACTGTCAGTAATCCACCATCCTTTCTGCCAAAACTTTGTAGTAATCATAACTATGGAATTCGTTTTTTATCCCTGGCATTGCTCTAAAGCTTGATTTCAAAGATCCTGATTCAGTTCATTTGTTCATTGATTCAAGTATGACAAGTAATGTAATTTATCATATGACCGTATTTCACTGTACGCGTGATTCTAAGAAAAACCTTTTGGGAAAATGTCGTCAGCAAAAAAAATACGCTTTTCCGAAAAGTGTAATAATTTCCCGTTCGGACTCGCCGTTCGGACTCGCTGCTCATTTTGATTCGCATTTATTAAAAACGCTTTGAAATCGATTTTTTAAAACGCTTTGAAATCGATGTGGTCATATGATAAAATGCTTATTGACTGAGTTAAGGTCGGTCCGAACGGGAAAATATTTGGCTCTCGTTCCTTGGCACGGAACTCGCTGCGCTCGTTCCGTACTTCAGGACCTCGAGCCAAATATTTTCCAGTTCGGACCTCCCACTCAGTCAATAAGTACATAGTATGCCACCATTCCAAAAATTAAAAATTGCTCAAAGTTTGGAATTTTGACTTAATAATGAGAATAATGCAAAATTATGATGAAATTTGCTACATATGATAAGGGAGCATTCATTTTTTTAGGAAAGGGGGGGGGGGGCGGAGGAATTAGAGGAATCAAATAGATAACCCCCCCCCCCACTTCCAAATATAAAAATTTTCTAGCCCCCCCTCCCCAGAAAACGACTTAAAAAAAAACACTGTATTTTTATTCATGACCCCCCCTGGTTCAACGTTTTAAAAAATGTGACCCCTCCCTTTTTATCTAGAAATTTTTTAATGACCCCCCTAATTCCTCCACCCTCCCCCCCTCCAAAAAAATGAATGCTCCCTAATGTACAAATTGTTTTAAGGTGTGCTTTGGAGTATTTAAATATTAATTATTTTCACCTGAATAGTGTGTCTCCTCGACTTGTAATACCTCTTTCTCATTGATTCTCTTTTCTTTTCAATGTCCTTCATCATTTCACCTTCACTGGGTAGCTTTAGGATTCCTTTGAAGACACGAGTTGCCCAACGACATTGAAGATCAGCTATAGGATTGATGGCCCCACGTGGTTGGAAACACCCAATCACAGCAAGACTCGACTTGGGAAGGTGAGGTGGAAAAACATACTTGTACAGAGTAACGTCATTATCATCTACTGGAATAATAGACTTGTCAATGAAGGAAAATCCAACATTATACCCTGTGCAGAAGATGACTGCATCCAAATCAACTGAAGTTTTATCGTCAAAGACTACCCCTGACTTTTTGAAGTGAGATATGTTTGGCTTTACTACAACTGTTCCATTGATGATCCTGTTTGGAAGATCATCATTGATGGTTGGATGTTGTTGCAGAGGAGAGTGTTCTGGCTGTAGGCCAAAGGTCTTGTGATCAAACTTCTTGTTTATTTGTGCTGTTAACAACTTTTCTTTAAATGAAAGAGGCAATAGTTGAAGTATGCGACGACCTGCCCAATGGTCAATTGGAACACCACTGTCATGCAATCTTGATAACACCCATGATCCTTTTCTGGTACTGAGGTACACTTGTGAGGCATGCCGACTCAGTTCCACTGCAATGTCGCCACCAGAATTACCAATACCTTATCAAATTATAACATTTATAAAACATTAACAATGACAATAATAATAAAACTGTTGACTCTCTTTAATCCAGGCTATGAGCTACCTTTTCAATCAGCTGATAAAAGTCTTGTATTGAAACTTATGGTGGCCGAAAACTGACCACCATGTGCTGTCAGCCTGAAATAATTCTATTTGAAACTTGCAATTCAGCTGATGAACATTCTGCATGAGACAGGAAATGAAGACAAATGAAAAGGAGCAGTAGTGATACCGCTGGCATGCCGAAAAATAGACCTCCTCCTTCTTCGCCGGTGCCACAGCGACGAAATCGTCTCCCTCCCCCCCCCCCCCCCCAAAAAAAAAAAAAAGATTTATTTTTCAGTATTCTTCATAGTATTGAGACTAATTTTTAGAAAAGTGTACAGAAAAAAAAAAACAAAAAAAACAATTAAAACTCACCTACGACTAAAACTCTTTTTCCCTCGAAGCTTCTGAAATCCTTGTAGGCATGACTGTGGATTTTAATCCCATTAAATTCATCCATTCCTTCAAAGGATGGCCAGTGAGGACTGGAATGGTGTCCTATGCATACCATAACAGCATTATATACTTCCGTCTTGACTACATTAGCTTCTGGACCCACAAGACTTACATAATACACTTCCCAGTTTCCCGTGTCGTCGTAGTCTCCAGCCTTACGTATATCTGTAACTTTCGTTTGATATCGAATGTACTTGTTTAGATCAAAGTGTTTGGCGTAGAGATGGAAGTACTCCATGACTTTCGTATTGTGCATAAAAGGAGCGAAATCTTTTGGGATAGGAAAATCAGAGAAGCACATCATCTCCTTGCTTGTGTTGATGACTGTGGAGCGATAGACTGAGCTGTGTCGTTCTTCTTCAGTAAAGTTCCACAGACCACCGATAGTGTCTTCTTGCTCGAAGCAAACTGGTTCGATGCCTTCATCGATACAAGATTTCATGGCAACGAGACCACAAGCACCTGATCCAATAACTGCTACCTTCATGATGAATTGTAAAAACTACAGTCTTTTGATCTTAGTACCGTACAGCGTACAAGCGCAGGAGCAAGCTTTTCCTTTCTGACCCCTTCTAGTCTATCTCCCCCAGTCACCCCTAGGAAAAATAATTGGGAAATATCGGATGCTGACCACAGGAAGCCCAAGATCAATAAGCACAAGCCAAAAATAAAATGGCTGACAAAACTTTGGACCAGGACACAGAGGACCTTTTACTTGGAATTGACCTAGGAACAACTTCTGTCAAAGTCACGCTTTTGGATTCTGTTTCTAAGAAGGTTTTAATGTTCCTTAAGGAAGACACAAAGGCTGTTGTAGTATCGAACCAAAGGATTTTATCTCAACTCTCCGAACAAAACGTGTGTCTAATTTTCACAGCTTTGAACAGAACTTTGACTTCCATTCCTTCAGGACTTAGATGTCGTGTTCAAAAGATTGGTATTTGTGGACAAATGCATGGCTGTGTGTTCTGGAAAAAAGGCACTGAAAAGTTTAATGTTGAACATTTTAACGAAGTTGAACATCGTGATTTTGTCTCTCAATTAATCACATGGGAAGACCAAAGATGCAACACTGAATTTTTAAATTCTTTACCAAAAACTAGTGATAATTCTCTTTCACTATCCACTGGCTTTGGCTGTGCTACATTATTTTGGTTTGCCAGAAATAATCCTAGTTTTCTGTCCTCGTATGACTTTGTTGGCACTGTACAGGATTTACTTGTTGCTCTGTTGTGTGGCATGTCCAAACCAATGATGTCAACACAAAATGCTTTTAGTTGGGGATATTTTGATTTGAAGCAAAAATCATGGGAAAAAGAGAAGTGAGTTTTCTAGCTGTTTAGTTTCAGGTGAAAAACGCTAGCTTATAGAACCTTTTCATGTGACGTCATAGCAGCTCAATTTGGAGGACAAAACAAAATAATTTGAATCTCCTGAGAATTGGAACCTATTGTTTTGCCCTCCAAGTGCATTCTGACTTTCTGCAAGGGTTCTATACTATGCTTCTCAGTTGAGCGTTTTGTCACATTATTTTGTAGGTGTAATGTGCATGTTGTCAGGGGCAACCACAAAAGTATTTAATATTTAGTATTTAATAGAAAACAAGCATTATACTGACATTGCTGGCAATATATGATGGGTGTGATGATTATCAGTCTGATTATCAGATTATCAATAAATGCTCAATACAAATTGGCATTGGGACTTCAACAAAACCTCCCTCGGCTTTCAGGGACATTTAATCACTAATCACGCTCAAGTCATGCTATTACTTATAAATATTACATAATTATGTAATACAGTAGGTAACTCATAACTTTCTTTGCTTCCTGTTTTACAACCAGGTTACAGCATGCTGGGTTTCCTGTTCATTTGCTCCCCAGGGTATGTGAGCCTGGTACAGTAGCTGGCATACTATCTAGAGCATATCTTGGCATTCCTGCTGGTGCACAGATTATCACTGCTCTTGGGGACTTACAGTGTTCAGTTCTTGCAAGTCTTGAGTGCAATACTGATGCAGGTACGTATACTACATATTGTACACAATAGGGATGATGATACTAGAAGCAAATAAAGTAGAAGTGTAATCTAAGGCTTGGTGAGGCTAAAGTTAGTTGTTATTTTTTCCAGTTCTCAACATTGGCACTTCATGCCAGATGGCTGTAGTTGTTCCCAGTCAGGAGTTGTGTTCTCACAAATGCATTTTGCCAAGTATTCAATTTTGGCCATTTTTTGATGCAGAAGTAGTTGCAGTGGGAGCATCTCTAACAGGTAAAGTGCTGATTCAATCTCTTAAAGTCTTGTTCTTTGATGGAGTGGGTCGGATAAAAGCAATTGTGCTCTTTTTTCTAAGGGACTGTTCAACTTTTATCGGGGAAGGTGGGGTGGGATTTGGGGGGACGGGTCATACAAAATGAAGCTCAAAAAGGAGGCCACACAAAAAATCAGTACTTTTGCAATAAACAGGCA
This sequence comes from Anthopleura sola, assembly GCA_023349425.1. Classification (NCBI taxonomy): domain Eukaryota; kingdom Metazoa; phylum Cnidaria; class Anthozoa; order Actiniaria; family Actiniidae; genus Anthopleura; species Anthopleura sola. The sequence goes on from JALHLI010000014.1 coordinate 2,959,868, forward strand.
AAATGAAAACAAGAAAGGGGCCATTTTTTAGATGAAACAGAGAGAGGGGTCAGACTTCTCATATGGGTTACCAAGCAAATCCTGTCCCCACCTCCCTGATAAAAATGAACAGTCCCTAAGCAGCTTGAAATGGCACACAGCAATTGAATGGGTCCACAATAATTGGCTCCCCCCTGTGGTTCCCAACCGTCTCACTGACTAACTTTGCAACAGTGAAGCAAATAAAATAAAATAGAATGAAACAAAATAAATTTAAACTACAACAGGTTTAAGGAAAAAATTACAATTATAGCATTATTCATTTTTTATTCACATTTCTTTTTAAAGGAGGAAATGCATTAGCAACATTTGTTGCAACACTTCAAGACTGGATGAAAGAATTAGAAATACCAGCCATACCCAGTAAACAGGAACTTTATGCTAAGCTCCTGAAATGTGCCGAAGGAAAGACTAACACATCTTTAAACATAAGACCAACATTATGGGGAGAAAGGCATGACACTAACTTGAGTGGGAGTGTGTCTGGTATGAATGAAACTAACATATCCTTGGGTGACGTCACGGCGTCCCTTTGCAATGGAATCATTAATAACTTGCAAAGTTTGATGCCGAGAGACTGGTTGATATCATGTGGAGTGCAAAGAATTGTGGGCACAGGAAATGCTATAGCACGAAATGTAATCCTCCAGAAACAGACAGAGAAAGTTTGGGGATTACCATTGGTGGTGAAAGAGGATTCTGATGCCTCACACGGTGCTGCTCTAGCTTTGTCTCAAAGTAAATTGATAGACCCTCTGGAAAAATGATGTCTGACAGTGGTATATGTGACAGATAAAAAATCAGTTCAAAAATTCAAAAATTGATAGATTAGGATACAGGGAGCCCAATTTAGATTAAAGTAAAAGGTGGAAATAAAATCGGGAAAAAATCTAGTTTAATAATTTAAAAAAAAAAAGAAGTAAAGTTAATGTCCTCTATAATATGAACAAGCAAAAAAATCCCTAAAAAATGCACCAGAACATTTTTTTTTTGTGCGTGCCTTTGTTTTCCTACATAATTTCCCTATGGTTACTGTGTGTTGAAGGATGTAGAAATATATCTTCAAGTTCTAATTTTCAAAAAATTATTTATTAAAACTAGATTTTTTCCCGATTTTATTTTCACCTTTTACTTTTATCTAAATTGGGCTCCCTGTGATTAGGAGAAAGGAAAAAAAAAAGAAAGAAAGAAAGAAAGAAAAAGAAAAACTAAAGAAAATATTATCAAATGAATACAGATAAGTGAAAGGAAGTACATGTGTAAAGCTCTCCAGAGTAGGCCGTTCTGATATCTGGTAGCTGGTCAAGTATAACTTACTACAGAATTAAGAAGGGTACACACATGTAGTTTATAAATATACAATAATTCTTTTTATTTATAATACATTGTTAAATTATTCCACAAACTTACCAAACTCAGAATTTGTATGTTTGGGATACCTGTGGTAGGAAACTGTAAGAGTGACAATATATGGCATTGTCAGCAAAATTGATCATTTTCCAACGCAGGTATCCTATCCTTACAATTTCTAAGCCTGACAAACCATGAATCAAGATGCATGATTTTAAACATTTTGCAGGGGAGTGGTTGGTTTTACAGCTCTTTGTCCTGTGAAAATTGTTGTAAGCATTTGGGCATAAGAGTAAAAAAGATCATTCATCTTTGCTTGATTCTTACTATATACATTCAGAAATATTCCAAAAAATACTATAAAACCTGACCATAGGTATCTGAAAAACAATTAAAATACAGAATTAGACAAGGTGAAAATAAAATTGAAAATATCAACTTTACAGTGCAATGGGCAAAAGTATGTATATTTAATATATTTGACATACATTCATTCATACATTAAATGTGGTAATACTATTGTGAGGTGAGCTTTATTTCATTTCTGTCTTCAAGTTCAAGATATTGTCCTCCATAATACAAATGAATGAAATAATCAATCAAAAATGTAGTTAAATATTTGTTTTATCATATAGGAAAAGGGTGAGGATCATACCAACAACTGCTGTCAGTGTTGGATGCAAGATGTTGGGTGCATTAGATTCATGCAAGCAGCATAATAAAATACTAGTCGGCTGTTGATTTGGCAGATTGCAATGATAAAATGTTGTAACAATAACTGTCCTTAACTATGCAGCACTCCCTTGGGATGTAGCTCGTGACCTAATCCAATATGTGAGCACCAGGGTATTAGGAAAGTTTTGTACTTACTGTATTGTAAAAGGCTTAGAAAAGAACATGAATGAGAGTACCATCGTAACTGCTTTACGGAAAGTTGTAACTGGGAAAAAATAGATAACAATTATGTCAATATTCTGAATTCATTCATTCAATCATTTATTCACTCATTCATTCAGCCATCCCAAACCATCCATCCATTCATTTATTCCCTTAATAAGTTGGTCAATCCACACATGCACTCATGAAATTCCAACCTTTCTTCCTAACATACATACATACATCAATTCATTCATTCATTCATTCATTTAATCATTCATTTGTCCATTCACCCATTCATTCATTCATTCATTCATTTGTTCATTCATTCATTCATTCATTTGTTCATTCATTCGTTCAATCATTCATTCATTCATCAATCCATTCATTCAATCATTCATTCAATCATTCATTTGTTCATTCCTTCAATCATTCATTCATTCAATCATTCATTTCTTCATTCATTCGTTCAATCATTCATTCATTCATCAATCCATTCATTCAATCATTCATTCATTCATTCATTTGTTCATTCATTCAATCATTCATTCATTCATTCAATCATTCATTCATTCATTTGTTCATTCATTCAATCATTCATTCATTCATTCATTCATTCAATCATTCATTCATTCATTCCTTCAATCATTCATTTATTCATTCATTCATTTCTTCATTCATTCGTTCAATCATTCATTCATTCATCAATCCATTCATTCAATCATTCATTCATTCATTCATTTGTTCATTCATTCAATCATTCATTCATTCATTCATTCAATCATTCATTCATTCATTCATTCAATCATTCATTCATTCATTTGTTCATTCATTCATTCATTCATAAAAACTTTTTTTTACAGACCATTCAATTGGATTAAAGAATTTTAGACAAATCAATATAGTGCAGTTATTTCCATGGAAACTCATTACAATAATTTTGTACTACATTTATGTCCATCTAGTGAATGTGACACCGCCAGTGCATGTTCTTACCTGTAACTGCTGTCAATGCCCCAAATATTCGAACCAGCATCAAAACAAATGAGATTCCTAAATATCCACTAATTGAGAAAAGAAATGCCAAGCCATAAATCTGTGTGGGTTTCTGGATAAACAAAGAAAGAAAAAAGGAATTGTTTTTTAATGCATATCGCTAAACAGCAATAATTCAAGAGTCAGACCTGTTCAAGATGACACTCCACTTGTGCCATATTTAATACAACTGCAGTTTGACTCCAGAGTAACTTGAGAACAACTTGTAACTGATTCAGAAGGCATGCTGAACCGAATTCTCTTTATACAGGATTTAGGGGGAAGAGAAAATCACCAGTTATTGGGCTGGGTTCGGCACACACAAGAGCACAATCTGAATCAGTTGCTGGTTCTGACCAGTGTCTCATAATGTGGCAAGCCCTGCTAAACTGGCATGGCCATGTCTTTTGTCCTTTTATTCTAATATAAAATATTCAGGATGTTGAAGCATAGACATTAAGATAGTGAACATGGTGCATTGTGGTCTAGCTCAGGTACAAAAATCTTTAGGTTCACCATGTTTGTTATTCCTTATATGGTGTTGACTAGACCACAATATGATGCATCCTGTTTATCAAACCCATAGCTAACTTATTGGTTTAAAAAACACAAAAGTGACATAAGTGACAAAATTAGTTACTAAATTCAGACCTAAATAAAATGCATACCTGCGATGAAAATAAGACTGCATCCCAAAGTTGGCCAGTAACAAGAAGTCCAAATAAGATATACAGAAAGCCAATCCCATAGGAATATAAAACCTAAGAGGAATTATAATTAAGTAGTTATGGTTATTATGGTGTCAAAATTAAATATGCTAAAAAATAACGAGTCCCTTGTGTTGCTTAATAATTAAAGCAGATTTTGTATGAGTATGAAAATTCATGGCAAATTGCATGGTTAGGGCATGGCACCAAATGCCGAATGCTTTCATACATGCATGGCACTGACACAGTCAAGGTGAGGTTCATACTGTACGTGGTTGACATCCTCCACTGGATATAAAAACAATGCAAATGGCATCCTGACCGGGACGTCAACCTCATCGAGGTGGTAGACACACAAAAAAATGCACTACCGCTGTCATCTTTGATGTTCGTGTCCTGATGCTAAATGACACTCAAATAACTAATGCATGATGTAACAGCCCGAATAATGGGTTTGTTTGTAATTACCACTTCTGAATTACTACTTCTATAAGACCTCATAGCCTTCTCTTGGACGTTACCAATAACAGCATCAGCTAAAAGAGCCATTGATATTAATATCACACCTAGTAAAAAAAAAAAATCCATTCAGTAGGACTTTCTTAATACTTATGCATGAAGTTCTTATCCCCACGTTCATGCAGCTCATTACATATTATTATATATTATATATCTCTGGGAGGGGGGGGGGGGGGGGAGCAGAGGAGAGCCTGATACTCAGGTTATAGTGTGATATGAAAAGGTACAGTATGACCAAATTTTAATGTATTTGCATAATTCAATGTACCAGCTTTTTGCAGCCACATGAGCTTTAGCACTTGTTACTTTGATAAAAACAACCAGCTACACATTGAAAAGCCCATGCATGGAAGTATTCTAGATCTGATATCTCATGTACTATGCAAATGTCATAACTATTTATTTAACATTTGGGTGCAAAATCTCGTTTTTTTCCTGAAATTTTAAATAGTAAGAATTAAAGGTGCATATGAATAAACTTATCTTATTATTTTTCAACATAATATTTAGCTTGTACCTGTATTGTTATAATCAGGTTGTACTTTACTGTCTGCGAGGGTAAAGAGTATGAGACCTACACTCATACATAAACAGGCTAAAAAATCTAATGGTCCATACTTTTTTCCTGCAAATTAGAAGTCAGAAATAAATAGAAATTAGTGTGTTTCACAAAAATTAAGCTTCTGAACGAATTTCAGAATCTACCATCAAAAGTTATGTGAAATACACTGTAACATTAGATGATTTCACTGGAAACAAAATGAATGATTTTTATGCCAAAACCCCCCCCCCCCCCAAAATCCCCCCACCTCTGTCGCCTATGCTTAGATCTAGATGTCAAATGTAACCTTTCATTAAATTCTAAATGATTATTATTAATAATGAATGTAACAGGTACATGACAAGGTACAATACATGTACATGCTGATCATCTCACCTTGTATCAGAATACCACCAATCATAACTGGAATAAGTTTACAACTTTTAAAAATAACCTGTAGAATAAAGGACAAAGACACCAGTATTCAACTATTATCAGTTACAATATGAATTGTAATTAAAGACTGTTTATTTAAACATTTGATATATGCATGCAGGGCTACAAATAATGGCTTGTCATGCAGTTGCCGGTCATAGATTTTGCTTCATCATACCTTAAATTTGGCTTAATATTATTACTGGTCAAAATGGCTAGCAATGCAAAGATTTGACTGGACAATTTCCAATTCTGGCTGGACATTGTCTGATGAGCTACAATTATTTTTAACCCTGATATGCAGAAATTGGGTTACCTGTGTTGGGTAGTTGAGGTAGCCCAGAGAAGTGTTGGAGAGTCCCATTGTAGAGACTGTCAAAAAGGCTAAGCCTGCATAGGTTTTCAAAGGAATTCTATGAATAAGATATAAAAAACAATCTCTAGTTAACATTGTGTGTTAATGTGTTGACATTTATAATTTATCAAAATATCTACTGTAAAAAAAGGATACATGTAACAGTTTGCACTAATTAGCACCATTTCAACCTACAAATTTTATCAAACAACCCCTTGGCTTCAGATCAAATTCATGGCATGGCTGACTCACAAATCAAACCCTGAAACAATGTCTGGACTGATCAAAGTCAGGGCACAGCTAATTCACAGATCAAACCATGAAACAGGCTCTGGGCTGATCTAAGTCAAGGCATGACTAACTCTCAGATGGAACCCTGGAACAACCTCAGGGAACAGCTAATTCACAGATAAAACCCTGAAACACCCTTGAGATGAAAGGTGAGTGTACTACAACTACACCAGCCTTGATTCCAGCAATATTTAGTACTATTTAGCATATTATTAATAGATATCTAAGATGACTTACTTTCTAGGTTTTTCACCACCAACATGTTTTTGTATTGTCCCAAATATAGAATAAAAACTGAATTGAACCAGAGTTAAATACCATCCATAGGGCTTGAAGCCTTCAATTCTGAATATCCATTCCTACATGAAAAGATGGTCCAAATAATAACATGTTACAGGGTTGTACATGAATCATACAATAATATGCAGAGGAGCAGAAAGACAGGGGAACTAGAGTAGTTGAAATTTGGAGTAAATAGAACTTTCTGGCTGGGACATAATGTTTTCCCATTTCAGATCACATGTCATTCTCTTGAGAATATGATTCTTTGTTCGAGTTGTATCCATATTCATGTGTCTTCTGATGCATAACCGTTAAACAAAGAAATGATATTCTAGGGAATAATACTCTAGAGTTTAAGGATATTCTAGGGAATGATGTTGTAGGGAATATTACTCTAGGGAATGATACTCTAGGGAATTCTTTTTATTATTATCAAAGCAGCCCTAGACAAATTAAGCTCATAGGTTATTGTCTTGGAAGAGAAATTAGGTATAGAGAGATAAATCATCTTTCATGCAGTATGGTATGAGAGATTAAAAAGCTTACAAATAGTTCATAGATGAATGAATCTTTTCTACCACAGTTATGATGTACTTACTTGAACATACCCATAAATAAGATAAAATAACAATACTCCTCCACAACAAATAACCATTTGAAGAGGTTTAGATAAACCGTCCAGAGGGATTCCAAAGACATACAAGTCTTCCACGTTAACAGATTTCCTCGATAATTCATCTTGTCCATCGTTGTTAATAGTGATTACTGTACTTTTTGTACTGGAATCTTTAATATATGGCATCGTCCTGTTAATAGTTCCATTTGGGAAGTTTGTAGTAAAATATTTTCTATCTGAATTCGAAGAAGCCATTGACAACAAACATGTTGGTTATGTGTCAGTACCACAGGGAGCCCGCCATTCAAGAGCCAGCATTACATAGGGTCAGCGGTAAAAAAGTACCACCACAGGCAACCCAAGCAATAAATTTTTCTAAAAGAAATGCAGTTATTGCCATTGCTATTAAGAAATGAGAATTCATAAAAAGAGGCGTTAGAATAAACAGAAAAAACTTTAACCCTTTTTGGATTTATTTACTTTTATTTTTGGAAGTTTATGCCGTTTTTATCGGTAAGTGATGCACATTACCATATATGGTATTTCCTTAGAATGACGTCGATACCTCGAGCGCGCATTTACCATATTTGGTATTTCCAGAACATGACGTGTTATGCAGATTATTGCGTCACAAAAACGCGCGAAAACTTTAGATCTTTCATTTACAGAAACTTTGCACACGTGAATTTGAAGATGATTGTGCTACTTATAATTGGCCTTGTTTTCGCGTCTTATTTCGGAATAGAATACTTTATAGATCACGTGATATTTTCACACAATACCAGGAGCATTCAGTCAGGTAACAGCATCACGCATCATTAGCATCTTACTCGATTTAGATGAATAGTGGATGTGCGCGCCAGGCATTCGCGCGGTTTGTCTGGCCGCTTTGTTCCATTCTAGCGGTTTATAATGATTTGATTTCTGCTTGCAGAACAAGTCAAACTTCTGGTCCAGGAGGTAAAAACGTTTGTCGTCCATGAAATTGTTAAAAATGGTAAGAACACAGGTTTACTAGTTAGAAGTATTAGATAAATACAGTAAGAAGAAAGAGTGGTACCTGATGTACCGCGCCGGATCGACATGTAGAAAACTCGATCTTTAGTGAGTAAACTCTTTCTTTAGTGAGTACAATGCATAATAAAATGACCCAGTGTGTCTTTGTATCCAGTAACAGATCCAGGAGTATTCCAGTTACTGTCAAATGATTTTGTCAACCAAACGTTCAACACTATTAAAGCGTCTCTAAGCCCAGGTAGAACTTCATTAGTAAGATGCATGATAATTAGAACACTCGTACACCAAGAATGATAGGTTGCCATGGGATAGGACACTGTTCACTTGCAAGTCATGGGTGGGGTAGAAGGGTATGGAATCAGGAGTGATAGGTAGCCATGGGATAGGATACTCTTCACTTGCAAGTCATGGGAGGGGTAGAAGGGTATGGAATCAGGAGTGATAGGTAGCCATGGGATAGGACACTGTTCACTTGCAAGTCATGGGTGGGGTGGAAGGGTATGGAATCAGGAGTGATAGGTAGCCATGGGATAGGACACTGTTCACTTACAAGTCATGGGTGGGGTAAAGAAAGGCGTGGAAAGTGAGATAGGACACTGTTCATCTGCAAATCATGGGTGGGGTGGTATAGGAGGGTTGGAATCAGGAGTGATAGGTAGCCATGAGATAGAATACAGACTATTCACTAGCTTGTTAACATTTTCTTATGTGTTTAGATCAAGTTATCGCCAACACAAGTGTAAATTCCACCACAGCACTAGCGATCTTTATCCCACGAGATGATGCTGTCAATGTTCGGCGCTACCTTTTCTATTTTCTTTCTTTTGTGCTCATTGTTGATCTGCTCTGTTTAGCTTACCAGCATTTTTGGTGAGTAATGGTCAATAAAACTTGACTGATCTCTTCATTGATAAATCAGGTTTAACAAATTCATTAAATGCAATACTTAATATGATTATCAGCCGAGGACAAGAACAGCAGCAACCTGATTATCAAGAAGAAGAAATCATAGTCAACGGAAGATTCCGCCGAATAAGAAGAGAGAGAAACCAGATACCACGAGAAGAGAAAGAAGAGCAAATGGAAGGGGTCATGTGAGTATTAAATTGCCAGTTGAATTGATCTCATTTTCACGATTACGTTCATTTATAATCAGATATATAAAATACTTTGTTTGAAGTTTGCGCCGAGACATGGCTAACGGAAGACCCTACTGGGCGAGAAGGATGGAAAACCAGATTCCACGAGAAGAGAAAGAAGAACAAGGGGAAGGACTGATGTGAGTATTTCCGTCTTACTCGAGAAATTAGACTTAGGAACTTAATGAAATGAAAAACTGTTTATTTTGAAGTATGCTCCGAGTTGAAATTGATGGCAGGCCTCGATGGATCAGAACAAACAGCTTCCAATCCCGCCACAGAGAGGCAAGGTTGGCAGAGGCACGTGCACGGAGGGTAGAGAATGGGGTGGCAGAGGAAAGGCCGGTATTGGCTCAGCAGAGGGCAATGGCACAGAGAGCAGAGGAAGGGGTGGCAGACGAAAGGCCGGCAATTCGAAGGGTGGCACGGCCACGGGCACGAAGAGCAGAGGAAAGGGTGGCAGAGGAAAGGGAGGCGTAAGTATTTGCGATTTTTATTTAGTATTAATCAGCATTTAAATAATTTCATTAAATGTAACGCTGTTTATTTTGAAGATTGCACTGATTGACGACTACAGATGAGAGGATAAGAAAAGCTTTTTGCCTTAAATATCAACACCTGCAAAATAACAAAGTGAAAGAGGGAGGATGAGAAGACGAAGAATAGAGAAGGGGAGCCAGAGGAAGCTAGAGAATGAAAGAGGTGGAAGGTCTACAGCTAGCAGGTTTCTCTGTTTTTGGCTTAGCACTTAATATTAGGTTTAGCGGCATCTAAGAAAAATCTAAGTTCTCAGTGTTAAAAATATTGGATCATTGGACAGGAGAAATTCATCTTGGGTTAGAATGACCGTATCCTACAAAATTAAATATGGAGCATAGTCCTATTTCCTATTGAGACCATGAAGTCAAAATGTAGAGAAATAGAGTGAAGGTACACAAAGGGGAAAAAAAAAAAAGATATGAACAATATAAATGTTAAACTGCGTAATATGTCACAGTTAAACAAAGAGCTGCTAAAAAAACCCCTCTAAATGACCTCGAAAACTTCAATATATCGATAATCTAACATAATAGCTATACTGTGGCTGCCATCTCAGTTTTATTAACGTTTTTTCATTATTAGTTTCAATCGTTTGCATGCAATATTTTCGCTAGAGTCGTATTTTTAGGATGTAAATTGACTTAATAATTTTGTAAAGCGCCTTGAATCCTAGACATGTACACTATATAAATAAATTTATCATTATTATTATTATTATTATTATTATTATTATTATTATTATTATCATCATCATTATAATGTTTATTGGGAATAAATTTTACAATTTCGCATGTTTAAAAAAAAAAATCATATTTAGGCCTCAAGTACATTGCTTGGGCTACCTGTGTTCGCACTGAGACTTCATATTGTGGGAGGACTGGAAAATAAAGATTAATTTCGTTTTCATTTTCGTGCATTCCAGCTGTACGAAAAACTAAGCGCGAAAAGGATTGTTGTTGTAATTCAAGCGGCCCTTGCCCGAGTCTTAAAAGTCATATGTCTCACAGAATTTGAGGAGATGGATCGCAAAGATTTACTTACATTTTTTAAACAACACGTATACTTCAACTTTTTTTTCTCTAAATTCTTTGAAACGCGTGTTTTTGTATTGGGAAGAGACTTGGAGCAAGGGCCGCTTGGTTAAGCATCGAAGCGCGCTGTGATTGGACCGTTCGTGCGTGCTCCGGACACCTGGTTGCAACTTCACCACAGAAAAGTTTAAAAAGTACTTGAGTGGCCGACTGTTGACAAATGGCCAGACAAGAAGCAAGGTAATATTGTCCAATTTCACAGAAGTAATTGAATTCAAAAAATTCCTGACTGCCAAATTGAACCCGGCCTATCAGCCTCGTCCATGCAATTGTGGCAGACCTTGGAATTTATTTTTTTCATCAAATTATTTCCAAGTTATTCATATTACTATACAAATCGCCAGGTGTTTATACATGTAATCGAGATTGCAATAAAATCGCCGCTAAAGTTGAGCGACGAAATTGCTAGTGTAAGTGGGCTTTTAGTTTAGTAGGAGTCAACCGAATCTTATAAATATTTACTGACTTCGGCTCTTAAAACCTATAGCTAATATACCGATAAGTTTATCTAAAAAAATTTTTTTTGATAACACTATTTTTTGCTGATAAATAAAATTGGCCGATAAGAATATGGGATTCGCATGTTCAGCACTGGGTTTTGTTTGAATATTCCGGCCAAACCAATTAAGAATACATTTGAATTGATGTTGAAAAAATTATGCTTTTTTTTAGAGTGCAGATCGTCAATTATAATGGTCAGGTTTTGCAGATGTCCAATAGTTTGTTACTAATTCCAAAATTCATAAAGTAATCCCAAGAATAAATGGTGCAAAAACCCCAGGCGTAATTGCATGGATACGGGCAATTTTATAGTGAGACACCGGTTTTTTTCATCTTTGAGCCGAACTTTGAAGTTATTAAATTCACTCATGCAGTTATTAATATAAAGCATGCAGTCCAAAGTTTCAGGTTAGAATCAAGAACTAACCACATCAGTAGGGGTGGAAGATAGAGCAAGAACGAAAAGCGAAGAGAATGAATTTCACTCGAATATCTTCAAGTACTTCTCTGTTTTACAATCGTACACGGAGCGAACGTGTTGCATGGGCAAGTGTATATTCTGTGGAAGGAATTCTTATTCTTGTGGGTAACGCTTTGGCATTAATGATTTTTCGCCAGCCAAGGTTTTTGTCAAGAAAGTCGATGTACTTTGTGATATCCCTCACAGTTGCTGATTTGATGACTGGAATCGTAGTGATCCTTGCTGCTAATTCAATCGCTAAAACCAATGAAGAAAAAGAGCTTTCACAGATTGAAGTAGTTCAGCTTTGGTTTGACGTGTTTGCATTAAGTGCTTCAATCTATTCTCTGACCGCTGTAGCCGTAGAAAGGTTCTATGCTATCTTCTGGCCCTTCAAACAACGTCTTGTAAAAGCCAGGACATACTTGATCTGTATTGGTGCAGTGTGGTTTCTTTCGCTTTCATTCCCGAGCGCAACTATCCTTTGCACAATCAGCTTCCCCAACGATGAAATCCTTCAGATTACCATGGTTTACTTTATGATGTGTCTTGGTTTATCCTGCTTAGGAATTATCGTTCTATCTTATTTATCCATTTGGATAAAAATGCACTGTTGTAATGGACCGATTCAACCTGCCACTGCCCACAGGCACACCAAGAAGCTCACAACCACACTCTTACTCGTCACCTTTGCTTCGCTAGCAACTTGGGTCCCTGTTTTTGTTATTTCCATCGTACAAGTTATCTGCCCCGCGTGCCTGCTCACGCTCTTCCCAAGGCAATACTATGCTATAGCATCGTTCCTTATTTACTTAAATTCGTTTGCAAACTTCATCATCTATACCTGCAGGATGCAAGAGTTCCGATCAGAGATAGCCAAGATCTTTTTCAAGTGGGTCGATATTTTGAATTTCTTTCGAAAATGCCAGAGAAATGTGAATCCCGAGTTCAGCCATGAAAGCAGCGCCAGTGTTATTAGTGGAGGCATAACACAACCGACTTTGATTGGCATGAAGGTGTTGCAAAGTGAGTGAAAGTGTAATGATGAACATCTGCGTGCTGGAAACTGTGGTAACCAATTTGACACATTACTTTAGTTGTTTTCTTCCCCCTTTTTTTTTTTTTGGTCTTTCTCGCCAACTTAGAACAAGAACCACTTAACCGCAGCCAACCTCTACCGGCACCCTACCATGACCTAAAACAGACCAATGACGCTACCGAAGAACAATAGACTATCACTTTGTGATAACACTTACGTTACCTAGAATAAAAGACTACTACTTGCGACTATTGCTGGGTTTCAATCAGCTGATAAAAGTCTTTGAATCTCATTATCTTAAAATGGTGATCAAACACTGACCATTATGTGCCGGCAATTAGAAAGAATTCTATTGAAAACTTGTGATTCAGTTGATGAACATTCTGCACGAGACAGGAAATGACGGGAGAAGAAGACGAAGAAGAGAGAAGGGGAGCCAGTGGAAGAGGAGGAACTGTTTCAGCAGATTTTCCTGTTTTCGAAACTTGGTATAATATCAAGTTTAGTGGCAGCAAAGTCTAAATTCTTTTAATAATATTAGATGATTGCACAAGATGACTTCATACTAGCTATGGGCCAGGATATCCTATCATAGAATATTATACAGCGTATACAAACTAGTTATACAATGGTTTCGAGTGGCATACCATGGAATATCCCACGAGTCACTTGTAGTTTCTAGTATACACACGAGCCTTCAGGTGAGTGTGTATACAAAGAAAATACAAGTGACGAGTGGGATATTCCACGGTATGCCACGAGAAACCATTGTATAACCATTTTATCCCACACCATAGAAAATACAAATGCGTGGATTCAACGAAAGGTGCATGATGGGAAGGAGGAGTGAAATACCGACAAATATACAACGGCTTTCCTGCTTTCTGATTGGCTGTATTTTCTATGGTGTGGGATAAATACATATACATACATACAATTTACAAAAATATAATAAGAACTAAGTAATATAAGACAGAGAACTAAAATCTAAAATCCTTTATATATCACTTATCTAAATTTAAAAGCTTGAAATTCTTAGGGATAAAAATTAAGTAAAATAGCTTTCTAGCATGTCATTTCTCAGTTTTTTCTCGAAGGCTCTTAAAGTTAACTGCTTTAATCCATCATCTATGTTGTTACATATGCCTACTGCTCTATAACGGAAACTGCGCTGACCAGATTTCGTTTTACATAAGGGAATGTGCAGTAACTCATTATTTCGGGTGTCGCGATTGTGGATTGCATTACGCTTACGAAATAACTCACACATGTATGGCGACGCAAGCCCGTTTATACACTTAAAAATACATTATTGCGTCTCTATATAACAGATGTTCTTTCACAGTATATAGTTGAGCTTTAGTCCTATTTTTCTTAAGTTATTACATGAAAAATATATAATGCATATGCTTTTAGTAAAGTTGTTTGGTTGTCGAAACAGCACATTGTTGAATTGAACCATTTAAAACATTTAGCATAATATATTATGTCTTTCTGGCTTCATAATTAAAAATTGAGTATTTTTGAAGTTTTGGTGAAAAATATTGGATGTAACCTCTCTCATAGTTTCTTTAAGTCAATTTTAATTGAAAAAAGAATAGAGGGCTCCACCAATCTTGGTAACTGCTTCAGTAACAAATGAGCGTGCCATTCCAATCACCACGTCTCCAATCCTTTTAACCATGCAATACAAACTAGATCTTTCTTTACGTGGCAGCACTTGTGTTTTTGGATACATATTTGTGTAAGTATTCTTAATGGCATTCTTGGCCCCAGACCACGTTCCTGGTCCATTCAGTCGATATTGAGAAGGGGTGCAGGGGCCAAAGTAACAGAGGAGAGCCAGGAAAGGGTCCGTTACCAATAGTTTCCAAAATGATGGCTTACAACCAATCATCTCAGCTATTTCATCCCTGTATGCGATGCTAGAAACCTTTATTAGGAACATAAAGAGACAATATGAATACTGACTGTATATATGTATATAATCGTAGTCCGCCAACCCAAACACAGGAAAACCAATTCTATCAACAAGGTGTTTCTTTTAGCTTATGGTGAACCGTTAATGCCGTTTTTGAGATTTTCCCTGCCCTATCCCCTTTAGAGCAGATTACGCGCAAGTGTGATAAGTCACGATATACGGCACGAAGGCACGAAGGCGCGTTCCGGTAACAGCTACACCATGTGGACACAATAAACTTCTCGTACCTGAATCGTGCATCGTTTTGATTTGATGAACGTGTTTTCCATTTCTCGCTTTTTTTCTTGGATGTCCTTAACCATGTCATCTCTACTCGGCAAATGACACTTGCCTGACATCACCCGCGTTACCCAACGAGCTTGCAACTCGATCAAAGGAAACATGGCTCCCGAGGACTGTGTTAGACCGATAAATGATAATGTAGAATGCGGTAAATCTGGAGGATAAACATATTTGAACAAAGATAGCTGGTTATCTTCAGTACTAAGAATATCTTCACTTAGGAATTTGAAAACAATTTTGTATCCGGTGCAGAATACGACAGCATCCAAGTTTTCCACTGCGGTGCCATCATCAAAGACGACACCTGTTTCTGTAAAGTGAGAGACGTTTGGTTTGATTTTGAGCGTCCCATTCGCAACACGGTGTGGAAACTCGTCGCTTATGACTGTTGGTGCACTCAAAATCCCATGCTTGGGACGAATACCAAAATTCTCGTGGTTGAACCTTCCATTTGCCATATTCATGAATAGCGATTCTATCAATTTTGTAGGGAATATTTGGTAGATTCTTCGTTCTTGATAGAAGTCCCATGGTAGGCCTCGGCTCGATAAACGAGAGATTACCCAGCCTCCTCTTCGGGTACTGAGGTACGCTTGCGAGGCTTGATGGCTTAGCTCAGTTGCGATGTCTGCGGCGGAATTTCCAAATCCTGATAAAGAATAAATTGGATGAGGTTGGGCACGATAGCGTAAATTATGAACGAGGCCATATGCTGCATTACAAATTCACTACTTGTTTCATAAAAAAGCAAAAGTATCTCAATCACCGTCGCGACCTTTCCCGACATGATAAATCATGTTCGTTGTTGGGAACTGGTGGAGAATGTGACTACGGTATTTGAGACCATTCATATTTTACGGGCAGGGGGAGTCATTAATAAAAACAGGTTCAAGGGGGAGGGGAGGGCACACAAAATAATTAGAATTGAAAGGTGTGTTAATAAACATAAACACCACTTTGGTAATAAACTTCGTTAATGGATGCACCCTTCTCAAAATTATATTGAATGCGAGGCTAACATGGAACACAAAAGAAATGCCACAAATTCCATCGAGAAAAAGTGTGATTTCTTTAGTGCTTCATGTTAGCCTAACATCAAAGATAATTTTGAGAAGGGTGCATTGTTCGGTCATCTAACTCATGGATTGAAGTTGCGAACAATGGATGGGCATTTTTTTATGCAACAACGGAAAGAGGGGGTCAGATTTATTGTATGGGAATCCCACCACCCCCTCCTCCCCCGATAAAAATGAACGTATGAACAACTTCTCGAAATCAGGGCATGCTAGCAACTTTTCTTTTCCAGGGCCGTAGCCAGACTGAAATGTTTACCGTGGCAATCGACTGCTGTAGGTGGGAGCAACTAGGGGGTTGGGGGGCATGCTTTCCCGAAAAAAATTGAAATTCAGACCCTCGGAAATGGGATTTCCAGCGTCTTGAGAGGCATCTGCGACA
The DNA here is from genome assembly GCA_023349425.1 of Anthopleura sola. Taxonomy (NCBI): domain Eukaryota; kingdom Metazoa; phylum Cnidaria; class Anthozoa; order Actiniaria; family Actiniidae; genus Anthopleura; species Anthopleura sola. The sequence continues at coordinate 2,976,419 of JALHLI010000014.1, forward strand.
TATTCATTGTATTAAAGTTATGTCAATTTTTGCAAATTCTGGCAAAGAAAAATAAGATAATTTGATTTCATTCTTTAAGAATTAAAGAAAACTAAACAAATAATAATATCTGAAATTTTACCGAGGCAAATGCCTCGCTTGCCTCATCGTAGCTACGGCCCTGTTTTCATTGTTTTTCGACAATAAATGAAACGAATAAAACAACTGACAATTGCTCACCTACTACCAGAACCGTCTTGTTTTCAAATCCACTCGTATCCTTAAACGAATGGCTATGAAGCTGCTGCCCTTGAAATGTTTCCAGTCCAGAAAAATTTGGCAAGGAGGGATACCAATGATGCCCAGTACAAACCATGACAGCATCAAAATTCATAGTTTTAACATCTAAGCCTCGAGTATGGTATTTCACTTGCCATTCTCCAGATAAACTGTAATCTTCAGTTTTTGTTATGGCAATCACCGTGGTATTGAAGGTGATGTACGGGGAAAGATCGAAATGCGAAGAGTATAGTTGCATGTATTCAATCACCTCTTTGTGCGACATAAAAACTGAGAATCGTTCTGGAATTGGGAAGTCAGAGAAACAAGACATTTCTTTGCTGGTGTTGATCGTAGTCGACCTGTACACCGAACTGTGTCGTTCATCTTCGGTAAAATTCCACAGACCACCGATTGAGTTCTCTCTCTCGAAGCACACTGGCTCAAGGTGTTCTTCAATGCACGACTTGATGGATGCAAGGCCACTTGGCCCTGCTCCTATTATCGCCACTCTCATTCTTGGCAGTAACTTAACAACACCTTTTTAGCCGTTTTTTCAACTAAGACAGTAGTTTGTTTATACTGACAAAATTCAGTTCTCGAGATTCATCTTTTAAAGCGTACGTTTTCGAAATTCTTGTGGAAATTTCCAGTCGTCATTTCCTCTTATTTCTGATTCCTCGTGGCGTATTTTTTGTTCACTCACGACTTGAAGACTCACCGCAGTTTTGCTTCAAATGCACATGGTCCTTTCTTTTTCATATCCTTTACTTATATCCCGGCTCAGTGTCGGTAATTGTCATAAGTATATTAGTCTCCTACGCAGCAGCTAAGAGTTCTGTTGTCTGGGAGCGTTGCGTGACGACACTAGTAAGAGGTAATCCGGACGCATGGCCCTATGTGCAATACAATTAATCGACATCCTACGCTCCAGTTGTTTTTCACTAAAAAGTTCAAACAATATTCTGTAACATTTTAATGAACTAGGTTTTGGACTCGGATTCACACCTGAAAAAGCTTAAGAAGTACAACGAAATTGTAATCAAAGTAAGAAAGTACAATCCCTGTCTGAGGCTTGCGACAAAATTAGGGTACAGACAATATATAGCTGATGGTTGAAATAAATTGAAACAAATAGTAATGTGTAGTTCCTGAGTGAGTTGTGTGCAGCTAAAACAGACCTCTCTGACAGACTGACCTAATATGAATAGCACTCTCTGGTCTATTTAGCACTATAGAATGGTACTTTTTCACGCTACTTTTCTATTAACACGCAATAAAATCACGAAGTTCGCTTTAGTCACGCCAACCTCAGGTACCTCAAACAAGGTTCTTCGAATTCCTTTGTGCGATTTAAAAGGGAATGTATGGAAATACTAAACGTGGACGTGGGCACGTTTTTTTGTTTTGTTTTTGGCTTTCGTCCATCAAATTTCCAATGTCAACGAAACTCAACCGTCTGGTCGTTATAGGTCACAAACACGAAAAAGCCTTACGATAACACGAACATTACTCAACAAGGGGCTACTAGTTCTGATGAACAAAGACTATTGATAATCAATCAAGCCACATTAGAAGGTCGTTATTCTAAGCTGGGGGTCAATAACAGATACACTGATGCTTAACGATCATTGTTTTTGATCAGTCATCCAAAAATATTCGAAATCATCTCTTTCCTTCCGTTGTTTTTATGCTTTGATATTCTCAGTTCAAAAAGTTGTACTCTTAGTCGTTCTGTTGACACGGAACTGTGCTATTCAGACAAAAATCCAAACGCCAAATGAAAGAGACGGTTTTGTGTAAATGTTATGAACTGGTCAAATTTTTGAACAAAAAAAAAACGTCCGGTAACATGTAAGACCAGCCTCAAAATAAGGTTTGTCCATACTTCCATGAGGGGGTACTGACGTAGTGAACCGTGTTGGAAGTAATTGACTTATTTAATGGAAGATTAAACAGGATTATTTACAATACAATTATGATTGTCAGTTGAGCCCATCAAGAGATATTGTCTTCCTATCAAATCGTAAAATGGTAATCCATCGAGTTGATTTTTCATGGCTTGATTACGTCATTCTATTGTCCGTACGGCGTGTACCACTATGCACAGGGTTCCCGCGCGCTTTGCTTACTCGGAAATGCACAGAAAAAATCTCAATAATGTAGTCAAAGATGGTTCAAGTATTTTTTCTTATTTTTGCAAAGCGAAAGATACGTTTTATCGAAGTCATGTATGTCTTAAAGTGAACAAACACAGTTTTTTTACTTTGGCGATTTGCTAAAGAAGATTCCTAAAGGGGGACTAATACGAAAATCGCTCAAAATTTAATTCGGCTGAAACTTTCTTGGAATAATCTCTAAGGGTCTAATAAACACTGGTTAACGTTTTTCTTGATATTCCGATGGGAAGTGCTATATTTTTACGAATTTTTAACGGAGTCTGTGTTGTCATTTACTCAACAACAAACAGAACGGTCTTCAAGAAGATTATTCCTATGAACTAACGCACTCATGAACCAGTAATCCATGGCTTCCCAACGTTGTTCTCCAAACCTGAAAGCCTTCTTCTTCGCTTAGGAGCTTGCACAACTTGGGTACATCATCTTCATTTGTTCCTAAAACAGTTAAATACGATATAATTACGATATAATGTGAGTTATTTGTGTTAGGCATCAGTGAAAAAATGAATGATTGCTCATCGTTATCATCATCATCATCACCGCCATAAAATATGTTGATATGTTGTTGTGTTATCATGATCATAAATCATGTTCATCAATCATCATCAACGGATCATCATCATCAATCATCATCAATCATCATCACCATCGTCATCGTCATTACCACCACCATTATATATCATCATCATCATAGTCGTCGTCGGCACCATCATCACCATCTTCATCGTCGTCGTCGTCGTCGTCGTCGTCGTCGTCGTCGTCGTCGTCGTCACCACCAATATCATCGTCATCATCATCATCATCGTCCTAGTCGTCACCACCACCAATATCATCGTCATCATCATTCATCATCATCGTAGTCGTCTTCAACATCATCATCAATATCATCATTCATCATACCTTCACTAATCATAGTGATAGCACAGCCTCCACCACCAGCACCGGTCAACTTGGAATGCAGATTGAACTTGGCAGTAACTTGACACAACCGATCCAAGGCGTGGTGACTGACACCCATAACAACTAACAGCTGTTGATTCATGTCAATCAATGTCTGGTAAATAAACAAATGGACAGAAAGTTATCCCATGTAAAGATAAGAGTATTACTAAAGTTAATATACCTCTTTTACTTCGGTGTAATGTCTTCCCATTTCAGACCACGTGTCATTCCCTAGAGTATCATATCTTCGTTTAACGGTTGTGCACGAGAAGACACAAGAATGTGGATACAATTCAAACAAAGAATCTTATTCTCAAGAGAATGAAACGTATTCTGAAATGGGAAAACATTACACAATTCCAAGCCAACGAGACTCTTCCTCTCTAGAAAGTTCACCAAAAGTTGCCTTTTATAAATCATACTTGTCTAAGGAAACCAAATTGTTGGATTCCAGAATCCAAGACCCAGCTGAGTTTCTTAGATTTCTAAAAACTTTCCAAGAGGATGTTAACAGCATGAACGAGACCTATGCAGGTCTAATACAGGTACTAGACACTAATCCCATTGTTTTCTTTGGTTTTACTTTGACTCACTAATTATTATACAACACTTTGTTTCATGAGCCATGAGCCATGTAAAATAATGACCAGTAGCTATTATTAGTCGGTTTAAATAACACAGTTGCAAACACTTTGCAAAAACTGGGAGGAACAGGAAGTGGAAAAGGAAGGACTTCTATTCAGCAGAAAATATAACCTACCCACCTCAAGTTTATTGAAGCTGATTTTTCTGTCAGAACTTTGACTTATTGACATGTCTATAGAGAGAGAACATGGGAAAATTGAGATTCTAAAATGTTAATAAACCCTGAAACAACCTCTTGGCTGATCTAAGTCAGGGCATGGCTAACTCACAGATCAAACCCTGAAACAACCTCTGGGCTCATCAAAGTCAGGGCATGGCTAACTCACAGATCAAACCCTGAAACAACCTCTGGGCTGATCTAAGTCAGGACACAGCTAACTCACAGATCGAACCCTGAAACAACCTCTGGGCTGATCAAAGTCAGGACACAGCTAACTCACAGATCGAACCCTGAAACAACCTCTGGGCTGATCTAAGTCAGGACACAGCTAACTCACAGATCGAACCCTGAAACAACCTCTGGGCTGATCAAAGTCAGGGCATGGCTAACTCACAGATCAAACCTTGAAACAACCTCTGGGCTGATCAAAGTCAGGGCATGGCTAACTCACAGATCAAACCCTGAAACAACCTCTGGGCTGATCAAAGTCAGGGCATGGCTAACTCACAGATCAAACCCTGAAACAACCTCTGGGCTGATCTAAGTCAGGGCATGGCTAACACACAGATCAAACCCTGTAACAACCTCTGGGCTGATCAAAGTCAGGGCATGGCTAACTCACAGATCAAACCCTGAAACAACCTCTGGGCTGATCAAAGTCAGGGCATGGCTAACTCACAGATCAAACCTTGAAACAACCTCTGGGCTGATCAAAGTCAGGGCATGGCTAACTCACAGATCAAACCCTGAAACAACCTCTGGGCTGATCAAAGTCAGGGCATGGCTAACTCACAGATCAAACCCTGAAACAACCTCTGGGCTGATCAAAGTCAGGGCATGGCTAACTCACAGATCAAACCCTGAAACAACCTCTGGGCTGATCTAAGTCAGGGCATGGCTAACACACAGATCAAACCCTGTAACAACCTCTGGGCTGATCAAAGTCAGGGCATGGCTAACTCACAGATCAAACCCTGAAACAACCTCTGGGCTGATCAAAGTCAGGGCATGGCTAACTCACAGATCAAACCCTGAAACAACCTCTGGGCTGATCAAAGTCAGGGCATGGCTAACTCACAGATCAAACCCTGAAACAACCTCTGGGCTGATCAAAGTCAGGGCATGGCTAACTCACAGATCAAACCCTGAAATATCCTCTGGGCTGATCAAAGTCAGGGTATGGCTAACTCACAGATCAAACCCTGAAAAAACCTCTGGGCTGATCTAAGTCAGGGCATGGCTAACTCACAGATCAAACCCTGAAACAACCTCTGGGCTGATCAAAGTCAGGGCATGGCTAACTCACAGATCAAACCTTGAAACAACCTCTGGGCTGATCAAAGTCAGGGCATGGCTAACTCACAGATCAAACCTTGAAACAACCTCTGGGCTGATCAAAGTCAGGGCATGGCTAACTCACAGATCAAACCCTGAAACAACCTCTGGGCTGATCAAAGTCAGGGCATGGCTAACTCACAGATCAAACCCTGAAACAACCTCTGGGCTGATCAAAGTCAGGGCATGGCTAACTCACAGATCAAACCCTGAAACAACCTCTGGGCTGATCAAAGTCAGGGCATGGCTAACACACAGATCAAACCCTGTAACAACCTCTGGGCTGATCAAAGTCAGGGCATGGCTAACTCACAGATCAAACCCTGAAACAACCTCTGGGCTGATCAAAGTCAGGGCATGGCTAACTCACAGATCAAACCCTGAAACAACCTCTGGGCTGATCAAAGTCAGGGCATGGCTAACTCACAGATCAAACCCTGAAACAACCTCTGGGCTGATCAAAGTCAGGGCATGGCTAACTCACAGATCAAACCCTGAAATATCCTCTGGGCTGATCAAAGTCAGGGTATGGCTAACTCACAGATCAAACCCTGAAACAACCTCTGGGCTGATCTAAGTCAGGGCATGGCTAACTCACAGATCAAACCCTGAAACAACCTCTGGGCTGATCAAAGTCAGGGCATGGCTAACTCACAGATCAAACCCTGAAACAACCTCTGGGCTGATCAAAGTCAGGGCATGGCTAACTCACAGATCAAACCCTGAAACAACCTCTGGGCTGATCTAAGTCAGGGCATGGCTAACACACAGATCAAACCCTGTAACAACCTCTGGGCTGATCAAAGTCAGGGCATGGCTAACTCACAGATCAAACCCTGAAACAACCTCTGGGCTGATCAAAGTCAGGGCATGGCTAACTCACAGATCAAACCCTGAAACAACCTCTGGGCTGATCAAAGTCAGGGCATGGCTAACTCACAGATCAAACCCTGAAATATCCTCTGGGCTGATCAAAGTCAGGGTATGGCTAACTCACAGATCAAACCCTGAAAAAACCTCTGGGCTGATCTAAGTCAGGGCATGGCTAACTCACAGATCAAACCCTGAAACAACCTCTGGGCTGATCAAAGTCAGGGCATGGCTAACTCACAGATCAAACCCTGAAACAACCTCTGGGCTGATCAAAGTCAGGGCATGGCTAACTCACAGATCAAACCCTGAAACAACCTCTGTGCTGATCAAAGTCAGGGCATGGCTAACTCACAGATCAAACCCTGAAACAACCTCTGGGCTGATCAAAGTCAGGGCATGGCTAACTCACAGATCAAACCCTGAAACAACCTCTGGGCTGATCAAAGTCAGGGCATGGCTAACTCACAGATCAAACCCTGAAACAACCTCTGGGCTGATCAAAGTCAGGGCATGGCTAACTCACAGATCAAACCCTGAAACAACCTCTGGGCTGATCAAAGTCACGGCATGGCTAACTCACAGATAGAACCCTGAAACAACCTCTGGGCTGATCTAAGTTAGGGCATGGCTAACTCACAGATCGAACCCTGAAACAACCTCTAGGCTCATCTAAGTCAGGGCATGGCTAACACACAGATCAAACCCTGTAACAACCTCTGGGCTGATCAAGGTCAGGACATGGCTAACTCACAGATCGAACCCTGAAACAACCTCTAGGCTCATCTAAGTCAGGGCATGGCTAACACACAGATCAAACCCTGTAACAACCTCTGGGCTGATCAAAGTCAGGACATGGCTAACTCACAGATCAAACTAGGTTCTATATATGGATGGAGGAAAACTGGATAATGCAGAGAAAACCATCAACTCAAGAGAAAGACCTAACAAACTCTTCTGATGTCACAGAAGGCTGATCAGGGGTGTAGCCAGGGGAAGAGCCCACTCATCCTGTTGGCAGATTTTTTAGCCCTCTTGATAACAAAGAGATTAGTTTATCACACGCAAGTGACAAAGCATAAAGTGTGACCACAATTTCTAAGTTGAGTAGCCACATAATACTGAGTTTGTGCAGCTTACTGATGCTCTAGACAAGAGTTTTGCTCTCCCCCCCCCCCCCCCCCCCAAGGCAAAATCCTGGCCGTGCCCCTGCAGATGACAGATTTCCTTCTCAACTACTTGTTTTTAACTACTCACTTTGTTGGTGATGTAATGTCTTTAAGATCTTCAGCCCTTCATTTGTAATGCCACCTACTGCATCAAATAATGGTGCATAAATTAAGGGAAACTGAAAAGAAAAAAGTTTAATAGTTATGGTAGATCTTACATACGTCGAATAATAGAGACAGGCATGAAAATTGTTTAATTCATAATTTTTGTAACAAGTCTATTTGGCCACAATTTGGATTACTATATCGTTTCCATATCTGGTTGTTTTTTTTTTCAACATTCCAGATTAAACAAAAACACAAGTTCTAAGGGTCACCATACCTCTTTATACCTTTCTTTTAAGCCAGAAACCATTTTTCCAGTACTTCTTGGAATTTTTGTGTCCACTAGCAAAATCTGCAATGTTGGAAAGCTAAAAAATAGAATTATGAGATAAAATTGTGAATTGTAAAGACGTTTTGTGTCCACTAGCAAAATCTGCAATGTTGGAAAGCTAAAAAATAGAATTATGAGATAAAATTGTGAATTGTAAAGACGTTTTGTGTCCAGTAGCAAAATCTGCAATGTTGGAAAGCTAAAAAATAGAATTATCAGATAAAATTGTGAATTGTAAAGACGTTTTGTGTCCACTAGCAAAATCTGCAATGTTGGAAAGCTAAAAAATAGAATTATCAGATAAAATTGTGAATTGTAAAGACGTTTTGTGTCCACTAGCAAAATCTGCAATGTTGGAAAGCTAAAAAATAGAATTATCAGATAAAATTGTGAATTGTAAAGACGTTTTGTGTCCACTAGCAAAATCTGCAATGTTGGAAAGCTAAAAAATAGAATTATCAGATAAAATTGTGAATTGTAAAGACGTTTTGTGTCCAGTAGCAAAATCTGCAATGTTGGAAAGCTAAAAAATAGAATTATCAGATAAAATTGTGAATTGTAAAGACGTTTTGTGTCCACTAGCAAAATCTGCAATGTTGGAAAGCTAAAAAATAGAATTATCAGATAAAATTGTGAATTGTAAAGACGTTTTGTGTCCACTAGCAAAATCTGCAATGTTGGAAAGCTAAAAAATAGAATTATCAGATAAAATTGTGAATTGTAAAGACCTGCTTGATAATTGGAATATAAGTGTTCTTCTTGCCAACCTCTTCCTTCTCATCTTTACTATTTTCCATAAATCGGTTCACTGGTCACAGACAAAGCACTCAACCAAGACTCCAAGGTAGTTTCATAGGATTATTCAAATTTGAACCTTGCATGCTGGGTGTTTGATCAGTTAACCAATGTATGGAAAGTGGTGGATCCCCTCGCCATAAGTGTCTTCTACTGGCACACAGACGACAGTAATAGACCTCCTATCTTGGGTGTAATGTTTTCCCATTTCAGACCATGTGTCATTCCCTAGAGTATCATTTCTTTGTTCAACAGTTGCGCATGAGAACTGAAGACACATGAATATGGATAGAACTCAAATAAAGAATTTTGTTCCTAAGGAAATGACACAGTCTGAAATTAGAGCAACACCCAAGGTACACTGTAAAGAGGTCTATTGATCATGCCATCTAAATGCCCATAAAATAAAATCAATAAATCACTTTTTTATAGTGGGATACAAATTCAGCGTCAGACACACCCCTTCTTACCTTTCAAGATGGGTTATCTCTCCATTTAGAAATTGAAGGGCTCCACCTAAAATTGACAAAAGAATTTAACGACATGGTTACCAGTTACTTTGCACCCACTACCTTTTCTCACAAATTGTTTTGCACAAAATATAAAACAAAATCATGGGCTGGATTGAATGTGATTTAAGCTTGATATAGAAAGGAAATAAGTTAAAGTTATAGTGCTAAGAGAAACGAGGTTATTCCGGGCGAAAAACCCTTGGAAATAAATTCGGAAAAATTAATTCCGACCTCGATAGAATATATTCGAACCCACGGCCTTCGGATTTGTACACCGCATGCAAAATTGCACCACTGTGTGCATAATATCAGATAACCTGCACCAATCATTGTGGGATTGAATGGGATTGAATTAAGACTGATATGCAATTATGCATGTAAAATTGCAGCATATTGTGCACAATATAATAATATTACAGTATATGCCCTGCACTAATCATTGCTGTAAAGTGCATTCATATGGGAAAACAAATTCCTATCCTAAGGATAACATTTTGGAATCAAGTCCTACTCACCAAATGTGCTGATAGAATTATCAATCCCAGATGGGGATCCATGCATCAGCTTTTCTGCTTCAAATGCCCAGTCACTTACTAATTTTAAAGTTTCTGGTAATAAAACATATTCATCAGAGGTCATTAGTCTTGCCCTTTTACTTTCTGTTTTTTGGCCATCTTCTTTTTGCTCCTGTTTTTGTTCCTGATAAGTTGTATTTTTATCTTTGGTTTGGGAAGAGATGGAGATTGAGCCAACAGTGAGAAGCATAGAAGTGACAAGACATATGCTGTATGAAGCAGAAGAACCAAGCCCTGCTCCAATTGGAAGGTTGGATGAGACATCAACATCTATCGCTAGAAACCTGACAATCAAAATGTCAGAAAATTACAATTAAGAATAAATCTACTCAGTGTACATGTAGAATGTGATGCTGTAGAAAAGATTTTCCCTGACAGGGTTTACATACTTTAATGCACTGACCTCAGCCAATGATCCTACTCTCTCTTATCCTCCCACAAAACACCTCCATGTAACAGTTAAAGGGGGACTAGTACGAAAATCGTTCAAAATTTAATTCGGCTGAAACTTTCCTAGAATAATCTCTAAGGGTCTAATAAACATTGTTTAAAGTTTTTTCTTGATATTCCGAAGGGAAGTATTACATTTTTACGAATCTTTAACGGAGTCAGTGACGTCATTTACTCAACACCATACATCGCTCCATACATTTCCCTTTATTTTGTGATCAAAATATTCGCTCGTTTCATACTCAATACTGAAAAAAAGAGACTTAAAAATCAATTGTAATCACAACAAATGTCAGTAAAGTCCGTCAGTCGACCTTTGGGCTTCATAGAAATAAAATAAATCAAGAAGTTATTTACAAAGAAATGTATGGAGCGGTGTTTAGTGTTGAGTAAATGACGTCACTGACTCCGTTAAAGATTCGTAAAAATATAATACTTCCCTTCGGAATATCAAGAAAAAACTTTAACCAGTGTTTATTAGACCCTTAGAGATTATTCTAGGAAAGTTTCAGCCGAATTAAATTTTGAGCGATTTTCGTACTAGTCCCCCTTTAAAGGTGCAGTAATACAAGCAAAAAAATAATGCGGCTTCTTGCAAGACAATGTTGCATTGCAAGTTGTATTAATAGTGATATAGTGATCGAATGTAGCTCGTTTTACCACCCCATGGAACAACAAATGTTTTTGTGTGACTTCATTGCAGAAGTAAAAGCTCTTTGTACTTTCTGCAACAGAAAAAATTGTTGCATCTCCTTTCATATACGTTTGTCTGAACATTAAATTAAAGTTATCCCTTTCATGTGCCATAATTTTGGAGTAGACCGGCATGAATATCCAACATCGTGTAAAATGATGCAAGCTCAGTTACATTTCCTTGAATAGTAATCTTAGCTTCCCCATCCTTTTCTATACCTAAACTCCCGAATCCCTGACCCTTTTCTATACCAAAACTCACAAATTCCCAGCCTTTTTCTATATCTCTGGCCTGAAAAAGGTTCCCCTTTCGGGCAGAGCACCCCAGTATAGTCAACTATAGGGAGTACCCCCCCCCCCCCCTGGTAGGGAATGCCTTCAATCAGCCTGTATTACCTAACAGTTTGACAGTATTTTGTAATATAATAAAGTATAATGAAAAGAAATTTTAAAAACACCTTGGAAGTCCCCAAAATCCCTAAATAAATTTTAATTTTTTACCAACATGTATGCAAGACCAAATGTTACCTTTTATTTTCATGCATGAAGCTAGCAACATAGTATAAAAACACCTTAGCAGCATCTTTCACCGATTCCACCTCCAGCTGATAATGCTTTTCAATGAGTTGACTAATGGCATCCAAGCAGCTTTGGTCAGGAGGGATAGGTTCATCAAGTCTTCTATTGTCACTAAAGATTATCTCTGGGAAGGTTTTTCGAAGTTCTTCCAAACTCCATTCTAATTTTTTGTTTAGTTTCTGTAGATGTAGAGTGATACTTTGTCTCCTTGAATGACTGATTGTAACTGTTGTTCTAAGTCCTATGCTTGCTGCTATGGCAGGCTGCAAGGAAAGGATTTGATGATTTGAGCTTTCGCAAACTTTGTCTGCACGTTTTTCCAACATACTGTAATCATTTGACTCTCTTGGGAATGATTACAAACTATCAATACATTGTTTATCTTTTGAGGACCTCCTATCATGCTGACTTAATAGTTAGTAACTTTTTTTGATGCACATATTTTCATAAAATCACAGTATTCCATTCTAGGACGTCTTCTAGGACAAGACTATTAGCTAGCTCCTCTACCATTCTACAAACCGATGCCTTACTTTTCCATATACGACAGCATGTTCTCCATAAAGAATGACTTTTCCTGGTGCACTAACAACTACATGGTTAGCTTTCATCAGGAAGAAATAAAATAAAAGGGGAAAAGGGATGGAAACTTCTTCAAAATCTCTGATTTATAAAGTTTGTCCCTAAAGTTTACATTCAATGGATAGACTGGGACCTAGTCACAGGGAGCCCAATATATTAATAAAGAACTAGTCTCAGTCCTCGCGCTAGTTTAGCTATAGACGCTTTACTTCCGGGTTCTTGTCGAGAATTTGACAGGCGCTGTTTCCGTACTTTAAAAACCCCGCAAATAACATGGCACTTTTCGTAGTTGGTGTAAACATTACATAAGAGAAGGACGAGAAGTTCGTCTTTGGATGATCTAGTCAGAACAATGAATTATTCGACCAACGAAAGCAGTTCAAACGCACCAGCTTGCTCGTTCAATTTAGATTTCCAGATTCCAATATCCATTCTGATGGGGACCACATTTGTACTTTCGATCAGTGAGAACGTCGTAGTTTCCATAGTCATCTGTGTGGACAAGAAACTTCGCAGACCTTCCAATGGCTACCTATTGAGCTTAGCAGTGACTGATATCTGCATTTCTATCGGGCTCATCCCTATGGAGTTGACATATGTATGGTCGTACCCCAATTGGCCTCTTGGCTCCGAAGGAATGACCGTTTTGAACTCTGTTTGGCTATTTTCAATTGCAAGTTCATTTATGACGCTGTTAGTAATCACAGTGGATCGCTACAAGGCAGTCATGTCACTTGTGCGCTACAAAGAAATAGTGTCTTGGGGAAGGACTCTGGTGATCATTGGATTCCTCTGGTTGTATACTGTGGTAGTTGTCATATTAATGAGAGTATTTGCTTTTGATTCTACTTCAGTAGCAAAATATGAATCTAATGAATGGAACGTCAAATACGAAATTTACTATGCTTTCCTGGGTCTGCACATAGTGCTTCCACTGGTTATTATCTGTGCACTGTATCGCCAAATCTACAAGAAAGCTGTGGAGAATCGTCAACAGCTATTGGCTCGTGGACAGTTACATCCAGGAAACACCGCTGCTTCAGATAATACTGTAAGAGGAACTAGAATGGAAGTAAAAATGGCCAAAACTGTTGGCTTCGTGTTCCTGTTTCTTGTCATCGTGTGGATACCGGTTTTAATCTTGGAAATTTTTTATGGAATCGGCAGTCGGTCCTGTATCATTGAGCAGCTAGGAGTAGTAAGCTCGTGGATCACTTGTAGCAATGGAATGATCAATCCAATGGTGTACTCATTGAGGAACAAGGACTTCCACCGTGCCATATTGCAGCTTCTTCGCTGTAAAAGACCAAGATCTAGCAGTGCTCTAGCCTAAAGAAACTGATGCCTTGTAAGTGCCGTTATGGCTGCACGATTTTAAGACAGTTTCTTTCGAGTTATATATTTTATTGCTTTGGTACCCGTACTTCAGCAAAATTGCCCTCATTATTTACGTAATGTGCATATCTATATGTCATCTACAATATCAATAAGTATAACCACAGTAAATTGAGATACTGTAAGTAATATTATTTAATTTGATTAAAGAATCCGATAACTGTTTGATACGAAATGGCCGAAAATTTCATACAAGAGTCGATATTTCTGGAGTCTTTCTTAAAGAACTGCTGATCCGTACACAAGCTGTTATGGCTTATAGTAAGTGGTAACTTCTTCAGATACTTCGATAATGCAGGTATCATACAACAGATACAAGATAGCGATGATGAATATAGAGGATGAAAATATAAAGCAGGAAGAAAGTTAAAGAATAAGATCGAAAGTGTCGTCACGCATCGATCATTTCATATGTACCTTGAAGGGGACCCCGTGTTCTATTGTACAGCACCAGCCTGCGGGCAAATTTCATTTAAAAAAAAGCACAAATATGCATTATCATGACCATATCATTGACTCGACTCAACGAGAATAGTTTCGATTCAGTTGTATAAACACGCATAAAATAGTTCAGTACTTTCAGAATTGATTGTACATGAAGTGAATAGTTGAATCATGTTGCATGGTGAAATGTTTCACTTTTATTTGAGTGTTGCGTTTTTAAGGACGTTCGCGGGCATTGTTTGTGTGCATCTGTTCTGCGAATATGGCGTGACAGCGCGCGCGCGCGACCTATGTTTTTCCCAGATCAAACTCCGTCACGCTCGTTGCGAAAACAATTTCGATCGGCTATATCTCGAAAACAACAACGGTGACCCCCATTTTTTATTTTAGTATTTTATAAAGAATTACATAAGCTGTCAGTGCTCCAAATTTTAAGAAAAAAATATGGGAAAATCATAATAAAACACGTGTTTGGTTGAAAAATCTCAATTACGGCCAAAACGTCATCGAATGGTGTATGGTGGCTGTAAATTCGAGTCAAAAACTACAAGTTATTTGTATGTATTCATAAATATTTACACAATATTTATCTAGCATTCTACGAACCGATGCCTTACCTTTCCATATACGACAGCATGTTCTCCATAAAGAATGACTTTTCCTGGTGCACTAACAACTACATGGTTAGCTTTCATCAGGAAGAAATAAAATAAAAGGGGAAAAGGGATGGAAACTTCTTCAAAATCTCTGATTTATAAAGTTTGTCCCTAAAGTTTACATTCGATGGATAGACTGGGACCTAGTCACAGGGAGCCCAATATATTGATAAAGAACTAGTCCTCAGTCCTCGCGCTAGTTTAGCCATAGACGCTTTACTTCCGGGTTCTTGTCGAGAAATTGAAAGGCGCTGTTTCCGTACTTAAAAACCCCGCGAATAACGTGGCACTTTTCGTAGTTGGTGTAAACATTACATAAGAGAAGGACGGGAAGTTCGTCCTTGGATGATCATAGTCAGAACGATGAATCATTCGACCAACGAAAGCAGTTTAAACGCACTAGCTTGCTCGTTCAATTTAGATTTCCAGATTCCAATATCCATTCTGCTCGGGACCACATTTGTACTTTCGATCAGTGAGAACGTCGTAGTTTCCATAGTCATCTGTGTGGACAAGAAACTTCGCAGACCTTCCAATGGCTACCTATTGAGCTTAGCAGTGACTGATATCTGCATTTCTATTGGGCTCATCCCTATGGAGTTGACATATGTGTGGTCGTACCCCAAGTGGCCTCTTGGCTCCGAAGGGACGAATGTTTTGAACTCTGTTTGGCTATTTTCAATTGCAAGTTCATTTATGACGCTGTTAGTAATCACAGTGGATCGCTACAAGGCAGTCATGTCACTTGTGCGCTACAAAGAAATAGTGTCTTGGGGAAGGACTCTGGTGATCATTGGATTCCTCTGGTTGTATACTGTGGTAGTTGTCATATTAATGAGAGTATTTGCTTTTGATTCTACATCAGGAGCAACATATGAATGGAACGTCAAATACGAATTTTACTATGCTTTCCTGGGTCTGCACATAGTGCTTCCACTGGTTATTATCTGTGCACTGTATCGCCAAATCTACAAGAAAGCTGTGGAGAATCGTCAACAGCTATTGGCTCGTGGACAGATACATCCAGGAAACACCACTGCTTCAGATAATACTGTAAGAGGAACTAGAATGGAAGTAAAAATGGCCAAAACTGTTGGTTTCGTGTTCCTGTTTCTTGTCATCGTTTGGATACCAGTTTTTATCCTGGAAATATTTTATGGAATCGGAAGTCAGTCCTGTATCATTGAGCAGCTAGGAGTAGTAAGCTTGTGGATCACTTGTAGCAATGGTATGATCAATCCAATGGTGTACTCATTGAGGAACAAGGACTTCCACCGTGCCATATTGCAGCTTCTTCGCTGTAAAAGACCAAGATCTAGCAGTGCTCTAGCCTAAAGAAACTGATACCTTGTAAGTGCCGTTATGGCTGCACGATTTTAAGACAGTTTCTTTCGAGTCATATATTTTATTGCTTTGGTATCGTACTTCAGCAAAATTGCCCTCACTATTGCGCACAATGTTGCACCATGTGTCCGTAGAGAGATTTATAGGTTCGTTATTAGTGGTGGCAAAAGCAGTTAAAAACTTCCGAGTTGGCCAACACCTAAGTTATACATTTTACTAGACAAAGATGGATAGATGAGCAGATGGACATTAATAATCTCAAATATATGTATATTAGATTTCCAATTTACAGGTAAACTATTTACGCTCTGTGCATATCTATATGTCACCTACAATATCAATAAGTATAACCACAGTAAATTGAGATACTGTAAGTAATATTATTGAATTTGATTAAAGAATCCGATAACTGTTTGATACGAAATGGAAAATTTCATACAAGAGTCGATATTTCTGGAGTCTTTCTTAAAGAACTGCTGATCCGTACACAAGCTGTTATGCAGGCTAACTCGGCAGATTTTAATTCTGTGTTGCTTTGAGTGAATGGTAAGTGGTAACTTCTTCAAATACTTCGATAATGCAGGTAACATATAACAGATACGAGATAGCGATGATGAATATAGAGGATGAAAATATAAAGCAAGCGGAAAGGAAGTTAAAGCATAAGATCGAAAGCGTCGCCACGCATCGATCATTGCAGAAATTTGCATTGACCTTACCACTGATCGACAACCGATATTAGACGGTCAGTTTCGATTCAGTTGTAATTACGTATTATACTCTCAGAATTGATTGTACATGAAGTGAATAGTTCAATCATGTTGCATGGTGATTTTTTTTGATTTGAGTGTTGTGTTTTTAAAGTTCCCCCCTCCATTCTCCCCCCTCGCAAATTCATGTACAATAAAACATTACAATAACAAGTGAAACGTTTTGATAAAATTATTATCGCAATCTTAGTCAAAAAGAATACTATTCCGGGCACGATATTAAAATACATTATAATACCTTTGTTAAGGTGAAGTAGAAATTTTAATCAAATGTTCGCTTTGAATTCACTGAATTATTCTTATATTCTTGTCATGTCTGAAATGTCAAATAGCAGGTACAATATACCCTCCAGCGGCAGGTAAAGCCAAGATTACCCGCTTTTTCTCTTTCCTTTTAATTTTTGTGAATCATCCAATTTCTTTCTTTCCAGTCTAGCAAAAACCAATGTCGGGTTGTTAAAACTTGGTAGAAGCCAGCATAACTCCTCATCTCCATGACAAGTGACTGAATAGCAATCGAAACGCGATGTGAACGCAAGAGAGGCGTTCTCCCTACGACATGCAATTTCAACACACTCTTTCAAAGATTTTACGTGTCCGATTAAGGATTTTTCAACCTTGGCGTTATCCAAACCGTACATCAATGTAACATTTTTCTCTGGAGCACCAGTTTGGTAGCACGATCTTGAATCACTCGAAGTAGTTCTTGAAGGAACAGCACTACAATAACCTGCGAAATAAAAACATAATAGCACTTGATATATGGGGATATTAAAAGACAATCAAAAAACACAGTCAAAATGTTGTTTGATTTTAGTTTAAGAAAAAATTAGATCTCAGATTTAAGCCTAGTAAAGGTGAAATATTTTTCTGTATTTTAGTAAAATAATATTGAAATTATTTTTTCTTACCAGATGAAATAAATAACATCATTGCTAAAATCAATGATCTGTGTGACAATTCACGGTCCGAGAATCTCAGTAAAATTATTTGTTTTAAAGACATCTTCCCCAGTTTAACTTGCTCAAGTCCTCATACGTTTGACTCAACGGCTACAGATAGTGTTACTAGGCAACTTTAAGAGCTCTTAGGTGGTGGCCATGGAAGAAAAGAAATATCTGCCTGAAGTACTGAGGTTTTACCCTCTTCTCACCAAACTTGCCGGCTGTCTTGCAGGTGTTAACCTTTTGACTGTGACATGTGACGTCAAGCGAAGGTCAACAAAATGTCACCTCATCAATAAATAATGGTAGTTATTTTCAAGGAATTAGCCATGTATGTATATTAGACTGTCCGATGTTGAGGAAAAACCTGGGTCGAGTTGACACGGTTGAAAAACGCACTGCGCATGCTCGGAAGTTCCGCAGAAAATTCATAGACGAGTCGTGTTTACGAAGAAAACCATTGGAGATTTACATGTCTTGTATTATGCGAATTTCTCTCATATTATTTTATCAGGGAAAGAAAACAACTTAAGTAATGTGTCAGGAAAAAATAAGCTCTAACTTTCCACGAACGGCCTTAACTTTAGAGATTTACTGAACGCCGGTAAATCTCCAATGGTTTTCTTTGTAAGCACGACGAATTTCCGAGCATGCGCAGTGCCTTTTTCATTGGTGTCGGTCGAGTTGGCATTACAGTGCATCGTGCATGGGAATATTTTTGGGAACGAAATAGACGCTATCCCACAATGCACTATAATGCCAACTCGACCCAGTTTTTTCCTCGAAAGGCTTATAACTTTTTAACCATTCTCGTCCATTTTTTTGAAAATGACTTTGAACGATGTCAAAATGAAGTGACCTTTTTGCGCTTGCTTTTCTAATAAATATTGTCAACAGTTATTTTCAAAAAAACAAGATGGATAGTTTTAAATGGGAAAACATTAGAACCCCTCACCAGCAAAAACTGAAAAGTATACTCACGTAAAAAAGTAAACAAGTGGATTACAAGAATTAGTTTACTTTATTAATGTCCTATTTGTAGTCTAAATATGTCACTTTATTAAAATTTATCTGCAGTCTTTCCTACTTTAGACTACGAATTTTTTTTCATAATTTAATGAAAATACAGCAAAAGAAAAGAAACCGAAATAAACAAACATGTTTAGATCAGAAGTCGAAATACTGGAAAATTATCGAGTGAATTTGGCTATGTTTCTTTATACAGTGTGTTTTCAGATGGCATGAGAATTAGATGTCAAAAAGTAGTGGAGTTAGAGAAGAAGTGTTCGTGGAGCATCCCATGTGAGATTAGTGTGAGGTCCCTCGTCCTCCTCCTCTACCGCGACCTCTGTTATTACCACGACCTGAAACATGACAACCAAGAAAATGAGTCAGCCAGTCATTCAGTTGATCAGCCAGTCAGTCAGTTGGTTTGTCAGCCAGTAAGTCAGTTCGTCAGATGGTCAGACAGTTGGTCGGTCAGTCAAACAGTCAGTCACTCCGTCGGTCAGTCATTGGGTCAGCCACTATCTTTTGGTACAAAAAAAGGACAAAAAAAAAGGGGGGGGGGGATTTCCCCAACCCCTGTAAAAAGACAAGTATATATGACTGAATCACTCGTTGCTCCAAAGTCGCTGGAGAGTCAATACATGAGGATTTGAATACTTACCAGGAATAAATCTCTTGATTCTGCGCGCTCTTCCTCCTTGTGTCTGCACCGTGCCTGTACGAAGATACAAACATGTATGTCATTGGTTGAAGGGTCTTAGATTAATGATATACAAAGTGTTTTTGATGACACACCTCGTCTGACACCTGATTGGCCAGCTTCTTGTCCTGTTGTACTTGGTCTCTTTAGTTGAACCACGGTACTTCTTCCTTTGCCGGAATCTACAACAAGATATGAGTTTCATTACGATCGGATACACACACTCAAATGTATATAACAGAAACTTCTGAGATGCAGACGATGTTTAGCACAATCATTCCTTGACAAAACAGTTTCATCTGAATAGCATTTTTCACGGAATCGAAATGCAGACAAACTTTGTAAAAAAGCTTTGGTTGCAAGGAAATATCAGTCGAAAAACCATAGTTTTTTTCATGAATTTGAAAGAAAACAAAACATTGTTGCAGCATATAAGCATGTGTTTTGGGCTTGGAAAGCGCTACTTGGCGGGAACTTTCGCGCCAAAACGCTCGCGCTTGCTCCTCTAAGTCTCGGACTTTTGCTACGCCGCTAGTAACCTCATATCAGTTGTTTACCTTTCGCATCAGAGCTTGTGCTTGTAGAGGGTCTGGATTCAATCGCCTCGGAAGAACTAGTGCCTTCAACTGCAAAAGCAACAGTTCTTTAAGAAAGGTTTTGGCGCAGTTTCTATAACCCCATCATGTCTTGTTCTCTTTTCGGGCCTTTTGGCAATACGAAAACTAGTACCCCAATCCCGTGAAATCCACACTTGTAGGTCAGTTAGTAGGCCAAAAAAAGAACATGACATAAAAACTGCACTAGGTGTCCATCCCTTAAGTGTCCTCTTACAAAGTGAGAAAGATATGACTGCAATAGTCCCCTTCACAGTTCTCTGCGCTATCCTGGAAGGTAGCCGTGCCTTTGAAGCGAGACATGAGGTGACCTTGCAATGATACAGGAACATGCGAATAATTGTCCAAGGTGTTAAAAAAAGGTCTTTCATTGCAAACGCACCGTTCGTCTCGCTTTGAAGCAAAGGCATGGCTACCTTTCAAGATGGCGCAGGGAACTGTAAAGGGGACTATTGTTCTTTCCTAAATCAGTGGTACCTGCAACAGGTTCAGAAGGTTTGGCATCACTTGGTTTATCTACTTGTGTTTGTTCGATTGTTTCCGCTGCTTCGGGTTCCAAGTCGCTAAACAAGAAATAAGAAATATTACTAACAGTGAATAATAATTTAGTGCAAAAAAAGTTTGCTCCCAGTTTTTCTTCATGTACATTTATCAACTTTTGAAAAACGTTTCACACTGGCAACAGTTTTTTTGTTCACCTTCTGTAAGAGGAAACTGCAGCATTTGTCTTACAACAACAACAGCACAATGCCTCGTGACACCAAAATTGTTGCAAAAATTTCAAACGTTTCATGTTTCAATATTTTGAAAAATGGACGATGTACCGAATTTCTTGCAAAAAAAAAATAAATAAAAAAAAAATTGGTACTCACCCTTCTTTGTCACCCTCCCCTCCCTCTCTACCATCTCCCGCCCCATCATCGTCGTCATCTCCCAACGCCACTTCCGTTTCCGGTCCACCAGCTTCCTGTTGTGTATCTGGGACATTCTGTTCGGTCGTTTCTTCTACAGATCTATCACTGGCTG